>OY728163.1:378308983-378645022 GCA_963277665.1 Viscum album | reverse complement strand
TAATGAAAATGATGATGTTGTACGCGTGAAAAAATTGAATGATGCTTCCATGACTCCAGTATATCGACAGTGCGATAAAATGAAAAAGCTGGAATTTTTAATCTGATTGTTTCATGGGAAAACTATGTATGAGATTTCTAATACAACAGTCGATTACATTCTTACCTTCTTGAAGGATTTAGTTTTAGATGATGCAGATATTCCCTCAAACCACTATATGTCATGTAAGTTAGTTGAGGAACTTGGATTTTCAAGAAACAAAATTCATGCTTGCCCAAAAGATTGCAGTTTATTCTGGTAGGAAACAGCTAAACAAAATGATTGTATAAAATGTGGTACATCACGCTAGAAGTAGAAATCCGATGGAACACCATCCCGCATTCCATAGAAGTAATGTGTAACTTTCCATTGATCCCTAGACTCTAGAATCTTTTTATGTTTGATGAAATATCAATAAAAATGAGATGGCATGATACTGAGAGAAAGAAGACTAATGATGAGTTAGTTCACCCTGCAGATGGATTTACATGGCATAGATTTGATGCTCGATATCCTGATTTTGAAGCTAATGTGCGTAATGTGAGGTTGGGTCTTTCATGCGACGATTTTAATTCGTTTGGGAAGCTGCTTACTTCGCACAACACATGGACAATTTTTATACACATTTATAATCTTCCCCCATGGTTGTGTATGAAAAAACCTTTCTTTTTCATGAGTATACTCATATCTGGCCCTTCTGATCCTGACATTGATACTGACGTATACATGCAACCTTTAATAAAAGAGTTGAAACTTATTTGGGATGTGGGTGTGCGCACATACGATGCATATTCAAAAGACATATTTCAGATGCGTGTTGCGCTTATGTGGATGATAAATGATTTTATGGATTATGCAATGATGTCTGGATGGAGCATGAAGGGAAAATTTTCTTGTCTTGTTTATATGAAGAATACATGATCCAGAAGACTGAAACATCGCTGTACTTTCAGTTTTATGGGACATCGACGATTCTTTCCCATGGACCATCCATATAGAAATAATCATTGAAGATTTGATAATACCATAGAGACCGATGATCCACCTCAGCATATGTCTAGAACTGATGTGCTTAATGAATTGAAAGATTTCGGTTTTTCATTCGGGAAGGGTCAAATGAAATTTAGAAAGAGAAAGAATGTTTCCACTAAAACCTGTTACAATTGGAGGAAGAGGAGTATCTTTTTTGATTTGCCTTATTGGTCAACCAATTTGTTACATCATTGCTTAGATATAATGCACATTGAAAAGAATATATGTGAAATGTTGGTTTCGATACTTCTAAATGTCAAGGGAAAGACAAAATATGATTTATGGTCTCAGCGTGACTTGGTGGATTGGGGAATCAGACCAGAATTGCATCCCGTGCGTATCAGTGAAAATAAATGGCAAGTTCCATGTGCTTCTTATGTGATGAAACGTACGAAAAAAAAACAATTTCTGTAAGTATTATAGACTATTAGATTTCCTGATGGCTATTCAAGCAACATATATAGACAGGTCAATAGAAGAGAGTTGAAGCTAAAATATTTGAAGACTCATGATTATCATGTTCTTCTTCATGATTTGATTCCAATAGAAATACGTCATCTTTTTTCCAATAATGTAAGGGTGACTGTTATTCAGTTATGTCATTTTTTAGAGATCTTTTTGCTAAGAAGTTTTCCAAGTCGTTCTTGAAAAAATGTTGACAAATTCCCTATTAATTTTGTGTGAAATGGAGAAAATATTTCCTCCATCATTTTTCACATGCATGCTGCATCTGACTGTCCATATTCCTACTGAAATACTTCTCTGAGGACCTGTTTCTTTTCGTTGGATGTATCCAACTGAAAGAAATATGTAAAAATTAAATTATTATGTCCGAAATAGGAATCACCCCGAAGGTTCTATCGTGAATGGTTACTTGGCTCAAGAATGTATGGATTTATACTCAATGTATTTGTCTGATCTTACTACAAGAATGAACAGACCAATGAGAAATGAAGAAGATCAGTATGAGAAAATTGAACCCAGTTTTCCATCACTTCCTCAAATAAGAGGAATTCCTGGATCATATACATTGAAGACATTAAGCCTTGAAGAGAAAGGGATGGCACATCACACAGTTTTGTTCAACTGTGATTTTTTCAATAACTACATCAGGTAACTAAATTGAATATTTATTTCTTACATATATATCTTCTAAACTATTCATATTTTTTATCTACATGGAACATAAAACAATGATAAATAGAAAGCATCATTATTTATCTTTGATAAGGAGGGAGACTTTGCATAACAAAGAGTTTTCTTCTTGGTTAAAATTGAAGGTAAAAATAATAATGTTTAAAATAATTAAATCAAAATTTAATTATGTTTAATATTCATTTATATTGTAGGTATTGAGTTTTCCTGCTAACTCTGTATCTGAGAAAATAAGAGCTTTGGATTTTAGTCCAAATACCATGGTTCGTTAATGTAAATCAATTGTTATCAATGGGTACAAATTTATTATCACTAAATGAGGAAAGAACATGAGAACACAACATGATGGTGTTATGGTTATTTCCAAAACATATTGTTATGATAGTGCATCAGATAGTAGACCATGATTTGAAAATATGGGTTATTATGGATTCGTTGAAAAAATAATAATGTTGGATTATTACTCTCATGGATGAGTCATGATGATGAAATTCCATTGGTTTGATTCGATGATGAGACAAGGAATATTTATTGATGATTGTGGATTTAGAGTAATTAATATGACTCGAACTCTTGCTACCGAAGAACCATATGTATCGGCATCAATGGATAAACACATTTTTTATGTCAAAGACCAACTTCGACCAGAATTTGGTGTCACAGTTGAAGTAATTCCATGACATATTTCTGATGTTGGTGACGATGGAATTGATACCATCCCTACTTCCATTGGAAGCAATCCATTTGTTTCTTTTGATGTCTCCAATAGCTCAATTGTTAGAGTTGTCTGTGAACCTAAAGTTGTGGTGGGAAATATATAAAATCATCCATTCATGTTGTCAATTCTTTTGGTTTAGCTTGAGTTGGGTTGTTAAGGTTGGTTCTATTCAAATTGATTTAATATTGAAACCTACATCATCTACCTGATCTAAAGAAATTAAATTTTTCCTTAATTTTGACAATTGATTTTCCACTTATGAATATGGTAGAATCAATGTTCCATGATTTTAATAGACTGATGAAACCTAGTAAATAATCATCGTACTAAAAATTAAATTTCTTTATTACATCTTGTACGATTTATTGACTTCATTATATATTTGTTCAAGCTCGCCTAAAACAATGGTTAGTTAAATTATCCATGAATCCCCCTATTCCCTCTCATTTATTTTGTTTTTTGGGTTACACATTAGTTATCCTTTTCTATTTACTTTCATTTTTTTTTCAAATTCAGGAAATGAAACCAATTGAAGAGAGATGACATAAAGAGATTATGGACAACAATCGTCACATGACTGAGCTGGGCATTCCATCACTAGTTCCTGTAGTGAGTATTTTATTTCAAATATATTTATTTAAATTATATATATTGTCATGTGATTAATTTTTTTTAAATATTTTTTCATGATCCATCTATTAGGCGATAGTTATTTGAGGAGAAGCCGAGTAGTGGTCCCAGTACTGGGTGTGTTCGTACGAGGGGGGTGGTACAGGAGCTAGACGATCTGGTCGGCATACCCGATTAGACCCTGCCCCTCCCACTAACATACCATCCATCCCACATTCTGATCCCGGTGTGCTGTTAGGGACACACATGATATTTAAACCTCCCGTGTTTTCACCACCATTTACATCTGAACCTCCACACCCATCTGTTTCATAACTGATGATGATTCCCACTCCCCATCTAGTATTTGGCTAGCCATCCTATAATCTTCTTTTACTATTGCTTTGATCTCTCTGGGCTTTTATATTCCATCTTCTTCGACTACTGCCCCACCAGAGTCTGTCCCTACAGAGCATACATTGGTACCCACTCCATCTGTATAGGGTGTTCCTTCAGTTTTTGTAGATCCAGCAGTGCCCATTGATCAAACTACCATAGGTATACTTATACAACCCTAACAAATTGTTACACCATTATTTATTTTCATTATAACATGTATTGATAAACTATTTATTTTTCTTTCATAACATATACATCTACTGATAGGAGGCGGGGGCGGGGGGCGTACACTCATGCGTTCGGTGTGGAACCACCACACGTAGTTGATGGTGAAATACAATGAAGATAGTCAGATGATTGAAAAATCAGGGCAGCAATGTCGGAGTTTTTTGGCGATGCTTGCCAAATACTCCGACATCATTCTCGTCAGCCCGCTCTCATGGAGACAGCTGCCAAATAAAGTCAAGGATAAATCCTGGTCAGAGATATGGGAAAAAAAATCAGTTGCATTTAATTCAATATAGTAATTTTTGTATTTATATGAATTATATTTTGGTTTCAGCTGCGGTTTAATTTCCCTGATGGTGAGGGTGCACGACCAACACATCTAAAGGATTTAGGCGAGCTTTGGAGAGCTTATAAGCATGAGTTGTACATTGGATGGCATGATAGAGTGGTCACAGAGTTGGAGGCGGTCCCTGTTGTGGATTATTCTCCATTAGAACAGTACCGACAGATGATTACTCATTGGGCGACTAGCCCAATTTACGGTATTAATCAAGTTAGAAGTATTTAAATGAAAATTTTCATGTTTCTTGTTAATACTAATTATTGAATTTTATTTAGGATGCATATGGAAGAAATTAAAAAAACATCTATGCTAAGAAATACTTCCACACATTGGGACATACTACAATACTAGATCATGAGAGACAGCTGGTATGATAGTTTATAATATTTCTTTACGACTTTCACTTTCTATTGCTTCCTCCGCAATTTATTCGATTGCTAAAGTTGTTATATAATTTTAGTTATGAAATTACTATTTTTTTGGTATCCTATTTTTAATTATGGTTTCCTACATTTAATTTCATTGAAGAGGCATAAATTGAATATATAAGGACGTGTGCCTTGAGAAAAACTATTTTTCTCGAGTAGAAAGAAGAAAGATGGAAGTGCGGTTAATGAACCGACTCAGTAGTAGATTGTTAATTTTACTTTGTAGATTTAAAATTAATCTCTATTTTTAACTTAATAATCTATTTATATTTGTAATAGGCCGCTTTAGAGGCCCTTGATTCCCAGGAACCTGACAATTTTGGGCCAAACAATCACTTACATCAGTTGTTGGGAGATGAGCACCCTGGTAGAGTATGCTGCCGGCCAGGGAAGAGTATAGTTCCGATGAGGTATTGGACCTCATCAAGTATGAGTTTTAGTGCCACCGAGTTGTAGCAGGTTAAGGCACATGCAGAACATGCTGAAAAAAGGGCCACAAAGATAGCAACACAGTCTGCTATGGAAAACACTGCATTTATGAAACTGATGGAAGATTTACATCCAACACTTCCACCAGAGGCTAACACTGCTTATGAGGAATATATGTCATCGATGCATTCTATATATGGTACACTAGGTGGTAGTTCTAGTGGTAGTCGATACTATTGCGAGGAGGAGGCCGAGGCGGAGGAGGAGGAGGGCGAGGAGGAGGCTGAGGCGGAGGAGGAGTGTGAGGAGGAGGCTGAGGCAGAGGAGGAGGGTGATGATGATGGGCTGAGGATGAGTACGAGGGTAAGGAGGGTGGGGAAAATTATGGGGATGATGATGAGGATGAGGGTGAGGGTGAATATGATGGTGATGATAGTGATGGTGATAAGGGGCATATTGATCCATTACATTTTTGAATGATATTACAGACCTTTGATGTTTATTGATTTGTTGTGCCTCAATATATGTGTGATTAGGTAGGTCACATTATCTTTATTTTTTATCTATAAATAATAAAACTTGATTTGATGATTTTCTTTGACATCCCCCTATTTTAATGAAATTGTTATTTTTTAGTGGAATTTAGAAAATTGGTGGTCTGATTAGAGTTGATATAATGAAATTATTTTTTTAACCTTGAAATAATTTGATTAGAAAATATGTAAATACCATCCCATGAACCTGGGATAGCCCCCCCCGGATAGCCCCATAGACAGCCCTTCAGACAGCCCCCCACCCTCCTCCCTGAAACCTAAACAGCCCCCTGATAACTCCCCGGACAGCCCCCCAGACAGCCCCCCCGAACAGCCTCCCCACCCTCCTCCCTAGACCCCAGAAATCCCCCCAGACAGTTCCCCGGACAGCCCACTAGATAGCCCCACATACAGCCCCCCCACCCTCCTCCCTGGACCCCGGACAGCCCACCAGAAAGCTCCCCGGACAGCCCCCCAGACAGCCCCCGGATAGCCCCCCAGACAGCCCCCGGACATCCCCCTGAACAGCCCCCACCCTCCTCCCTGGACCCCAGACATCCCCCCTTACAACCCCCTGGACAGCCCCCTAGATATCCCCCTGGACAACCCCCCACCCTCCTCCCTGGACCCTGGACAACCCCCACCCTCCTCATACCATTCATAACCCCCACCACATATATCCTCATCCTCCACTGGGTTCCTCACACAACTATGTATCACCGACATCATCACACCAATCAATACATCATAAGGTCACTGAGCCCAATCTAAGATCTCTTCAAGATTCACTTTAAATCCCAATCTAATTAACATTCCATTACTATTAATTCAGTATTAAGCACCGAAAACCTACTTTTATTCCAGATACAATCACACTCTTAATTCAGCATCTTAGATCCCAATCTAATCTTTCTTCAAGATTCACCCTAAATCCCAACAGAAAAGAGGGTTTTAGAGCTTTGTAAGAAAATGAGAGAAGAGTGCAAACCCTAATCGAAAAGAGGAATAAAGGATAGGATTAGACTCACCTGAATCTTCAATCCACACTTAAAAGCACTCAAAATTCCCAAGTGATGTGTATGAGTCAACCCTCCTCAATCTGAGGCATGGTGTGGCCGATACCACTCAATGTATCTCACTTTTATTTGAAATAGACAACATTTTAAGTGAAAAAACAACTGGTATATGGAAAACCAACCAAACAGATTCGGACTATGTGGATAATTTAACACAATGATCCATGGGTCATTTGTAACGTGTACAAGTCAACCTCGCCTCAATCCGAGCACGGTGTGGCCAGTACCACTCAAAGTGTCTCACTTTTATTTGAAATGGACAAAATTTTAAGTGAAAACAACAACTAGCATACGGAAAACTGATCAAACGCATTCAGATTCTATTGATACTTTAGGACAATGATCCATGCGTCATTTGTGACGTGTACAAGTCAACCCCACCTCAATCTGAGGCATAGTGTGGCTAGTACCACTCAAAGTGTCTCACTTTTATTTGAAATGGACAACATTTTAAGTGAAAACAACAACTGGTATACGGAAAACTGACCAAACACATTCGTATTCTATTGATAGTTTAGGAAAAGGATACATGGGTCATTTTTGACGTGTATGAGTCAACTCCTCCTCAATCCGAGGCACGGTGTGACCAGTACCACTCAAAGTGTCTCACTTTTATTTGAAATGGACAAAATTTTATGTGAAAACAACAACTGGCATATGGAAAACCAAACAAATGCATTCATATTCTATTGATACTTTAGTAAAAGGATCCATGGGTCATTTTTGACGTGTACGAGTCAACCCCACCTCAATCTGAGGCACGGTGTGGCCGATACCACTCAAAGTGTATCAATTTTATTTGAAATGAATACTCTTTTAAGTAAAAACAATTGGCATATGGAAAAACTGAGCAAACATATTCAGATTGTGTTGATACTTTAGCAAAATGATTCATGGGTAATTTTTGATGTGTACGAGTTAACCTCGCCTCAATCTGAGGCATAGTGTGGCTGGTACCACTCAAAGTGTCTCACTTTTATTTGAAATGGAAAAAATTTTAAGTGAAAACAACAACTAGAATACAGAAAACTGACCAAAACACATTCAGATTCTATTGATACTTTAGAACATCAATCCATGGGTCATTTTTGACGTGTACGAGTCAACCCCGCCTCAATACGAGGCACATTGTGGCTGGTACCACTCAAAGTGTCTCACTTTTATTTGAAATGGGAAACATTTTAAGTGAAAATAACTGGCATTCGGAAAACCGACCAAACGCGTTCATATTCTATTGATACTTTAGTAAAAGGATCCATAAGTCATTTGTGATGTGTACGAGTCAACCATACCTCAATCCACAGCACGGTGTGGCGGTACCACTCAAAGTGTCTCACATTTATTTGAAATGGACACAATTTTAAGTGAAAACAACAACTAGAATACGGAAAACCAAACAAATAAATTTTGATTCTGTTTATACTTTAGGAAAATGATTCATGGGTTATTTGTGACATTTACGAGTCAACCCCACCTCAATCCAATTCATGGTGTGGACGGTACCACTCAAAGTGTATCACTTTTATTTGAAATGGATACTTTTTTAAGTAAAAAACAAATGTCATACGGAAAAACCAACCAAACATATTTGTATTGTGTTGATACTTTAGAAAAACAGTCCATGGGTCATTTGTAACGTGTACGAGTCAACCCCGCCTCAATTAGAAACATGGTGTGGCTGGTACCACTCAAAGTGTCTCACTTTTATTTGAAATGGACAAAATTTTAAGTGAAAAAAACAACTGGCATACAGAAAACCGACCAAACACATTCGTATTCTATTGATACTTTAGGAAAAGGATCCATCGGTCATTTGTGATGTGTAAGACTCAACCCTGCCTCAATCCGAGGCACAGTGTGGCCAGTACCACTCAAAGTGTATCACTTTTATTTGAAATGGATACTCTTTTAATTAAAAACAACTGGCATATGGAAAACTGACCAAACGTATTCAGATTGTGTTGATACTTTAGCACAACGATCCATGGGTCATTTATGACGTGTACGAGTTAACCCCACCTCAATTTGAGGCACGATGTGGCTGGTACCAGTCAAAGTGTCTCACTTTTATTTGAAATGGACAACATTTTAAGTGAAAACAACAACTAGCAAATGGAAAACTGACCAAACTCATTCGAATTGTGTTGATACTTTAGAAAAACGATCCATGGGTCATCTTTTATGTATACGAGTCAATCCTACCTCAATCCAAGACATGGTGTGGCCGATACCACTCAAAGTGTCTCACTTTTATTTGAAATGGAAAAAATTTTAAGTGAAAACAACAACTGGCATACAGAAAACTGACCAAATGCATTTGGATTTTGTTGATACTTTAGAAAAAAAAATCCATGGGTCATTTATGACATGTAAGAGTCAACACTACCTCAATCCGAGGCACAGTGTGGCCGGAACCACTCAAAGTGTATCACTTTTATTTGAAATGGACAACATTTTAAGTGAAAATAACAACTAACATACGGAAAACCGACCAAACAGATTTGGATTGTGTTGATACTTTAGAACAACGATCCATGGGTCATTTGTGATGTGTATGAGTCAACCCCTGCCTCAATCCAAGGCACAATGTGTCTGGTACCACTCAAAGTGTCTCACTTTTATTTGAAATAGACAACATTTTAAGTGAAAACAACAAATGGAATATGGAAAACTGACCAAACACATTCAGATTCTGTTGATACTTTAGGAAAAGGATCTATGGGTCATTTGTGATGTGTACGAGTCAACCCCACCTCAATCCAAAGCACAGTGTGGCTGGTACCACTCAGAGTGTCTTTCTTTTGTTTAAAATGGATACTCTTTTAAGTAAAAACAATTGGCATATGGAAAACTAACCAAACATATTCAGATTGTGTTTATAATTTAGAAAAATGATCCATGGGTCATTTTTAACATTTACAAGTCAACCCCACCTCAATATGAGGCATGATGTGGCCGGTACCACTCAAAGTGTCTCGCTTTTATTTGAAATGGACAACATTTTAGGTGAAAACAACAACTGGCATAACGAAAAAATGACCAAACACATTCAGATTGTCTTGATACTTTAGGACAATGATCCATGGGTCATATGTGACATGTAAGAGTAAACCCTATCTCAATACGAGGCATGGTGTGGCCGATATCACTTGAAGTGTCTATCTTTTTTTTAAAATGGACAACATTTTAAGTGAAAAAAATTGGCATACGGAAAACCGACCAAATGTATTCGAATTTTGTTGATACTTTAACACAGGATCCATGGTTCAGCCTCACACAATTCACTTCTCATGTGAGGAACTCCTACACCTATTCAAAAATACATGACATTTAATATGCCAATCCCATCTTCAAACAGTGGGTTCTAGGACCAAACCAAAGTCCCTTTGGGAACCCAATACCAAAGTCATAATTGAATATTCATACCCACTACCCAAAATGAGGATTCATCTCACATCACACTGAGGAGACAAAATTACAATTACCCACATACCCACTTGTTCCAATTAAAAAGTCTATGAAAAACATGTAGGCTATTCTGGTAACCCCTCTCATATGTTGAGATTGGCCAATGTTTCCCACTAACACATCAGGAAACATTTATACATGGATACATAGTCATTAGAGGTATATAAACATCCCATGTGCTTCCTATAACTCATCTTAGGTCTAAGAGCATGACCACTATCATTATCTATCTTATGGGTATCATGATCCTTGTCCACTCTAACCAAGTTTTTTTGTTGGTTTTAAGATAGTCAACCCAAGACCATGAGTAAAAATCCCATGTGCTTCCTATAACATTTAGGCCTTTTCTCTTGTGTGTATTGGTGTTTTGGTTTGAGTGAGGAGTGAATTCTAAATTTTGAATACTGTTATGGGTGTTATTTCTTTTCAATTATAAATTTCTAAATTCTGGATGTATTGGACTCTGGCTATATTGGTAATGAATTCTAATTTTTTTAATACTATTATGTGTATTGGATTTTGGATGTATTGGATTTTAATTTTGTATTGGTGTTATGGGTGTTATTGAATTTCAATTCTAGATGTATTGGATTGTGGATGTATTGGATTTTGGATTTTTTTCTTGTGTTGTGGTTTGAGTGAGGAATGAATTTTAAATTTCTAAATTTCTGAATTCTAGATGAATTTTTAACATCCCATGTAGGCTTTTGGATTCTGGATGTGGATGTGTTATTGCAGGTTGTGGAGAGTTGCTGGTTGGAGGGCTGCTGTGGAGCTGCAGGGCTACTGGCTACTATGGAGCTGCAACAGATGTATACCAACGATTTTCAAAACTGTTGGTATAGCATTTTGATGTATATTATACCAACAGTTTTGTATAACCGTTGGTATAAACAAATATTGTATAACATCTACCAATGTTTTGTGAAACTGTTGGTATATCTCTTACATTAACACCTATACCAATGGTTTACATAGAACCGTTGGTATAATCCTTTACTAATGGCTTACTTGGCCACGGTTTGGGAAACCGTTGGTATATAATATACCAATGGTTTCTAGGCCTTTACCAATGGTTCTGAACCATTGGTAAAGGGTATAATTCCATTAGTGACTCTTGAATACACTATTGTGTGTGATCACTACTACAAAACACACTTTTAACAGAGCTAGTAATAGGATTTATCAGTGCTTAAAAATCACTAACTACCAAAGTGAAGTTAATAGATGACGCTTATCAGTGGTAGAAAAGAGCACTGATAAAGGTGACCTTTATCAATACTTTTATTTAGTGCTGATAAAGGGTACTTTTATCAATGTTTTTTTTCTATCATTGATAAAAATTGATTTCTTATACCATTTCTCAGCACTAAATATCCCCTTTCTCAGCACTCCAACTGACTTCCCCACATCCACCCCTTCCTTAGTGCTCGCGACCCCCACTCCTTAGTGCTAGACAACTTCTCACCCACTAGCACTTGCCAGGATTAGATCTTGCAAACTTCATGTTCCAAGAGAACCTCTTTACCACTGCCCTACATTATTTTATAGTATATTATGACATTTCTATTTATTTATATATATTTATATTAATATTTATTATTTGTATATATATAATTATTTTTAAATATATTTATAAAATATATATTTATGTGAGTGTGTATATATATATGATATATATATATATTTAAGTTTATTTAATATGATTATATATTAATATTCATTTACATATATAATAAAATAAAAATAAAAATATATTTGTTTATCAATACACATACATATGTATATATAAACATTATATATATGTATATATATATTCATATAGTTTTATTGTAAATTAATTCAAATACTACATTTAATGATAATGATATATTTATATAAACAATATTTATATATGATGTATACACACAATATTGACACACACATACATACAAACATATTTACACAGAAAAGTACACATTTATATTTCTCACCTACACACAAAAATATTTACAAATATATGTATTTATTTATATATATTAGAATATACACATAAATATATATTTGTTTATTTACACACATGTTTATATATAAACATTTTTTATATAGGTATATATATTTTAATGTATTTTTATAAGGTAAATAAAATTTATAATTATTTAATTTAAATGAAATAAATAATAAATATTTATTTTCAGATGGTTTATATATTTAAAAATAAATTTTTATGTAAATATGTATTCATAAAATTTATTTTTTATAAGTTAAAATAAGAAAATATGCATATATTTAATTATAAATAAAACTAAATTATGAAAAAAAAATATTTCAAAACCATAATATTTATATGAATGCAATCCTTGGGAATAAATTTATTCCCCACTAAAAAGGGACAAGAATACTATCTTAAATGAATATGAAATACTATCGAATATGAAAAAATTAGGGTATCCCAACTAAAAACTCAGTTTTGGAGGCCCTATGGGTCTTTTTTGACATCCAAAAAATAATAATCTTTGTTCCCCCCATCAACATGGAATAAATATCTTTGAAATATTTGATTTGATATGCGGTAGAGCCCAAACATACACCCAAATAAAAAGTTATGGCCATTTGAAGTTCAAGTTATGTTTTCAACTTATCTTAGAATCCTCATTAATTCATTTAACTTTTATGTCATTTGATTGTTATTAAATGAGTATTTATTTATAATAATTAGAAAATTATTAATTAATAATATTTTTTAATTATTTTGTAAGACATTTTCGCTAAATATGTTATATATTATGTGTAAATGTGTATTTAGCCTTATCTAAATCATATTTTAAAAAATATATTATATTTATATCAATATAAATATATTTATATATCAATATACTATTTTTTATGAAATATATTTTATTTTATGAAATATACCCTTTATCAGTGCTAATAAAAAATACTGATAAAGGGGGCCCTTTTTAGCACTAGTAAAAAAGTGCTGATAAAGCCCCCCCTTTATTAGTGTTTTATTACTAGTGCGGATAAATACCCCCCTTTATCAGTGGTTTTTTACCAGTACTATAAATGGCCTCCTTTATCATTTATTTTTTACTAACACTAATAAGGGGCCCCCTTTTATCTGTTCTTTTTTTAGTACTACTAAAGACCCCCTTTATCAATGCTTTTTAGCACTGATAAAGGCCCCCTTTATCTGCACTTTTGTTATCACTGATAAAGGGGGAAATTATCAGTGATTTTATCTAGATATGGTACAACCTAGTGCTGGATAAACCCATATTTTTAGTAGTGGAACCTCTAGACCCTTATCTTGATAGTTGTTAATGCCATTCACACACCAGGAGGAGAGTCTAGTAACCCTATAAGGGCCCCTAAAGAGATAAGGAGTAGTCATAGTAATGAAAACCCTCCTATGAACACACACCATGTAATATAATTTCTTTGTATTATGATATATCATAAATAATAATGAAAAAAACTTGTAATCATACTTTCTTTCTTTATTATTCATTGTCCTTACTGGAAGAACTTACCTTTTTCTACTATAGCCATGGATTTAGTAAAGATACTACTATCCTAATCAACTGGGCCTGAGATATCTCTTCTTATCAGAAGATAAAAACTATTTCTTGATTATTAAATCAATTTCATACTATTAATGACACACCCAACATAATATACCTCACTAGGACTTCATTTCCATAGTTTTTTCTTTCATCAAAGTACATGATCAAATAGTACACATTGATAACAATATAATTCTTGGAGACCATTACATGTGTTCATTGATAGAAACTAACAGTGAAACCTAAACCATATTGTGTTCCTATCAGAAGGTCAGTCCTTATGATATCATATATTCTAGATCACCAAGTGTGAACTTCCTAAGAAGAAGTCTCAATACTTATGATCCCCCAACACTTGATAGTCAGACATCGTCTTTGTCCAGTCAGAATGATGTATGTATACCATAGGACATATGCTTAAGATTAATGTCATAGTATCTTGAAGTCCTCATTATATCCTAGGAACTACTATAACATTTTTATATAACAAATAATCTATGGAAAATACCATTTAAATAGTAGATGTTGAAATATCAACACTATTATGGTAAGAGTACATCATGCATGAATCACTATATACATGGTATAGAAATTGAGAAGTGCTATTTAATTTGGGTATAGGGTACCCACTATTATAATAATATGTACCATTCTCAAGGTAAATCTAACCCCCCCTGAGTTCGGTGTTTGTTTTATGCATTTAAATATAAATGTTTTGATTATTTTAATTAATTTTTTTTATCTAAAGCACTCCTGCAAGACTAACTAAAAATTAAATTTTTTATTCAAGAAAAGAAAGAAAAGTACAAACAACCAAGGCCATATTGGCTTAAGGAGGATGGAATTAATGAAGAACAAGAGCATCATTCCTAAAAATGAGCTTACAATCACTTAGTATGGACCCCAAGTCGGTGAAAGCAATCAATCTCTCACCTGGACTCCCTTTTCTAGCTAACACATCAACCACACAATTACCTTCTCTCTAGGTATGTCTAATAGAAATAGTATAATTGATATAGGTTCTACAATACCTGATAATATAGAAAATATCCTAGGGTAAATCAACTTTCTCTTGGAGTAACTTTACAAACACAAAAAAATCAGATTCAACTTCTATTATCAGTAAGTTGAAATGCCTACATAGGAAAAAACCTCTAGCCAAAGATTTTTCCTCCACTCCAATGGAACTGCCTGCACCAAAAAATAACTAAATCCCATGATCATCAAACCCCTAATATCTATCACAAGACCCATACCTATAATATTTTCATCTAAACAAGAACCTTCCACATTTAGTTTCATCCCCATGATAGGATGTTTCCTTCTAACCCACTTTCCTTAGTTACACTGACTGAAATCCATGTTTCTTTAAAATCATGGTATAAATATTCTTATAATAATAAACTACCTATCATCTTTGATCGATATCCCCAGTTCCACCACTAAAAGCATCACTCGCACCTAGAAATAAATATCTAAGTTATTTATTCCTTCTCTTACCTTATTTATAGCTTGCCAAAATATCCATCATGCAAACACAAACACCCTTCCACAAACCTTCACATATGTACCTTTCTACCTATACCCTTAAAACCAAGCCTCGATTAGACCCTAAATGGAATCAATAATGGTGGTAATATTAATACCATTTTGTAAAAATTTCTAGACCCCCTTATCCCATTCACCTTATAAGAACACACACTAATTTGTCTCTTGTTGAGGCCTTATACAACACTAGCACTAAGAAGCAAATACCACTCATATTTTTTGAACATTCCCATCAATCAAGATTTATTTATTTATCATAATCCAAAATATTAAATTCAAGTTACCTGGTATCTCCTTGCACTATAAATTTGAATCCCATTCATCCATTCTACCACATGAGTGAATCATATTCCTGAATTCATTACTACAAAATCTTCTAGAACTAGAACCCATAAACGTACACCTGTCTGGTTCATCCACCAACCTGATACTGTCGAAAATTTCCTTCTGATATTGATTTAGGACCATGTCAAGGAAGGAAGGATACAATCTATCCTCCCTGATTGAGATTTTTAGAGAGAATAAACCTGGTAAATAAAGCATTTCTCTTGTCCAATTCGTTTTTTATAAGTTGATTTCACCACATCCCACTATCCAGAAAATATTCTCCTCTATCTCCTTCATTCGATTGATCACGTACCACATAAGTCATGAAAACCTCCTGGAACACATATCCCAGCTCCTCCAATTTTCCCCATATCTATATTTAATAAAAATTTCCCATAAACAGTTCCCATTAAAGATATCTCGCACCAACCTATCTTGCATAGTAGGCAAGGTTTCCTCTACATCATGTAAAACAATGCCCCCTTCAACCAATAGATTTTCTATATGTTTCCATACAACCCAATGACATAAATCATATTTGTTTGCATCTCAAAAGAAGGATGTCATGACCTTTTCAAAATATCTAATTATTTTCATTAGTAAATTAATTATGGATAACATATGCACCAGAATAGAAGTAAGTACATTGTTAATTAGTGTAATCCTCCCTATGAATGAGAGAAATATATTCTTCCAATTATAGATTCTCCCCATTATCTAGTTAATGATATCATTTAAGGAAACATTTTTACCCTTCCATTAGATATTGGATCACTAAGATAAAACATTGGGAGTTGAGACCGTTGCATACCCAACTTGTATTGAATTGCATTGGAATGCATTCTAGAGAATTTATTGGAGATGAATACAATTCACTTTCTTAAATTAATGATTTGGACACTCAGCTTTACATAGTTTGAAATGATATTGAAAAACCCAAAAACTGATCTTTGCCTACCATTGATAAAAAATAGCATTTAGTTAGCAAACATAAAATGTGACACAAGACCATTCTTGAACTTATTTTGATAGGGAAATATCTTACCCTCCTTAAGGTTTTGATGTATGTTCCTTGTAAGTGCCTCTTAATCCATAATAAACAAAGTGGGTGATAGGGGGTCACCTTGCCTTACACCATGCACTAATTTAATTAACCCAAAAAACTTACCCATAATAGAGATGATAATCTATGGGGAAGCATAAAATCTAAAACAAAATCACAAAACCATTCCTAAAATCCAAAACTTCTCATGACCCTTAGAATGAATCTCCATTCCAATTTATCATAAGCCTTTTACATGTTCATCTTGATAATTAGATAAGATCCAACTAAATTTTTATTTAAATCATCGATCATTTTCTTAGAAATGCCAATTTCACCCTGGATGCTTTTACCATGCACAAACCCATGCTTATCTTCCAAAATTTTCCTTAGAATGAAACTATTTAGTCTTATGTTAATGAGAGAAGAAAGAGTTTTATTAACTGAGTTTCAAAAACATATGGATCTATACTGATTTAGAGTAGAGTGGTCTTTCACTTTAATAATGATCACTACTTTGGAAGCACATACAACCCTATT
The DNA here is from genome assembly GCA_963277665.1 of Viscum album. Taxonomy (NCBI): domain Eukaryota; kingdom Viridiplantae; phylum Streptophyta; class Magnoliopsida; order Santalales; family Viscaceae; genus Viscum; species Viscum album. The sequence continues at coordinate 378,627,563 of OY728163.1, read as the reverse complement.
GAGTGATCCACCACTAAAAAAATCTTATACAGCCTCCCCCACTTGGACCTTCACAATTTCCTAAGAATTAATAGAAAGGCATATATAAAACCATCAAGGCCTAGAGAACCATCCTTTTTTATATTGAACATAGTATTCTTAATCTATTCATCCTCAGGTATATCCTTCAAATCATCATTGTCCCTATCATCCACCAATATTGGTATACAGTTCATGAAAGCCTCCTCTCTAGCATGTCTACTTTTCCTATCTTCATTTAAGCCACTCATTCCGACTAGTAGGCCTTCAAAATAATCCACTTCCAACTTCCCATCCACTTCCACATCCTAACTAAAAGCCCCATCCTCTATTTTTATATTGATCCTCCTACTAAAATCTTTATCTTTCAGAAATTTCTGAAAATAGGTAGTATTTCTATCCCCCTCCTTAAATCACATGGCTCATGATCTTTTCCTTTAAGCCCTTTTAACTACCAATAATTTCTAAGCTAACACATTTTGTTTCTTAACCAATAAAATGAATCTATTATCATTTCATTCATAAAGATTTTTTTCCTTAAGTTTATCAATATCACTCTTGATTTCTTCCAAGTTATTTTCAACATTGGTCTTAGAGGAGAGCCACTCATGTAGATCATTTCTCAAAAGTTGAAGCTGCTTAATGGACCACTCCAAGACGCACCATACTCCGGTTGATCCGAAGAATTCATAACCATCTACTGAAACCCACCAAACCGATGCAAATTGGACGAGTAAAAGAAATTCCTACACCCCAAGTCCCCATTATTTAGAATCACAAAGAGAGAGGAATGATACAAAACTTATCTATTTAGGTGCATGACTGAGGCCTATGCAAAGGAATAAAGACCTTACATATTAGAGAGCCAATGATCAAGTTTACTCTAAATCCTACTGGAACTTTTTTGATTGTTACTCAAAGTATGTTTGCTTCAGGAAAATACCATATCCAATAGTCCCATAGAATCCATGAAATCCCATAAGTCCTTTATTGCATTAAAAAATAAACCAAAACCTCCTCTTTTTTTGGAAGCTTCCACAACTCAGTTGAAATCACCTCCAACAAACCAAGGGAGATTTCCCAACTGAAATAGATGAAGTTGGTTCCATGATATGATTCTATTAAAAGAATAATAACTTTCATATATAAAGGAGAAGAAGATCTCAACACCCCTAATATTAATCTTGGTTGTAATAAATTGGGAAGACACCTCAATGATATCCAACATAATACCTGATTTCCAAAAAATACAGATATACCTATTATGTGTACCTACATGCATGAAGTTGGTGAATCCTAGGAATTTGATGAAGATAGAGATATGATCCAAATATTGGTTGGGTTCTAGAATAGCAATAATATAAACATGAAGTTTTTGATTTTTGTAGGCTATGGAAGCACAATTCATGAAATCCCCTAGACCCTGAGCATTCCATATGATAATAGACATCATAAAAAAAGGGAGGACATAGCCTTCTGGCCTACCAAACCTAATTTCAAAACTAAACCTAAATACATATCTTCCCTCACTATAGCTCTAGTGATATTCCCTCTATCAGACACACAAGTTCTTGCCTTCACATTGTCCCTTTATTCACATCTGTAGGGACTCTCCCCTTTGTTGCAACATCTGAATCCTATAGCACAGAGAATCTATTAGAGGAATGAAACAATAAAGACTGAGACCTAGGAGGAACCCCATTTGTAGAAATTTAAAAAATAATCATCCTCTCTGGCGAGTTCCTAGAATCATGAACCTCCTCTAACACACCCCATGACACAATCTTGATGCCTGTGTCTTCCATCCAGCTAGAGGGGCCTTTAGCAACCGAAATGTTGGATCATATATGAAGAACCAACGACTGTTTTTGGGATATAGTATGAAATATGGATAGAAAATACTAATTGAGGAAATTTTATAAAATTAAATCTGATCCAAAATCCACATAAGAGGTTCTAGGGACCACAAACTTTGAGAATCAAACAATGTTTGAGAAGGTTTCAGACATGTGTAGCGAAACATTCAAATTTTAAAATCCCACCATGGGAAGGGATTCATCACCATAAAAATGAGAAAGGATATGGGGAATCATCACCAAACTTGTTACATTTTATCCATCTAACTCCATAGACACTACCAAATCACTACAAGAAGCACGTTGAAAAGTCGATGAAGAAGAAATGTCCACTGGCTTGTCCACTTTGAAGACTGACCAATATTTTCTTCACGTCTCCATTGAGTGTCCCCAGAATCTGAACTCTACATATAACTAAGGAAGATCTTGGAACTAGATATGTTTCCACCATGAGAAACCTTCACCAGCCTTGATCAAAACATGATAATAAAGTTGCACTGACACATCCATCTCCACACACAAGCGGGGACTCAAAGCAGACTGAAGAAAATGAGACTCCTACATGCAATTATATTTTATATTGGTTATTTTGGGGATGCTATGCGTGGTGTCCTACTGAGTTATACTCACACCCTTCTCAAGATTCCATGGCACTTGGGTACCCAAGTAGAATACTATCTGATTGCATAATATAGGTTAGGAAAAGGGACCATTTCATGGGGGTAAGTTTGGAAGACTATGGTAGAGTATGGTTCCGGGTTTGGGAAGGTCTTGGAATTTATTTGGAAACATGATTTTAGTTATTTTGCCCCTTTTATATTTCCATTTTATATGATCCACCAATGGATAATCTTTTGGTATATTTATTGCATTCCAATTATTATAGCATATGACATATTTTTTTATTTATTGGAACTTACACTATTATGATGGTTATATTTCATAGTTTATATATTTTTATTATTAATACTACTATTTATACTATAATTAGAGGGTACATTCTCCCCAGAGTGACCTCATAGACCCAATATACTAGTCATAAACCTTTGGTATATGGGGAGGCATTACTATGGTATGAAGCATTTTGCTAGTTCGGGTGCTGGTCAGTTGTCTAGGATAATGGTATGTTACATGAACCAGGTGAACAACAATTATGTTGGAAAATTGAGTGATTATAAAAATTAGAAACCAAATGGGATGATATATGGTGTGAAAACATTCATGGATAAGATATATCATGTTATGAGTAATAACCTGAACTATATCAAACTCCCAAATGCACCAAAGCAGGAATATATCACTGTATATTCCTTCTAACAATGATGAACACCATACTTTAATGGATACCTTGATACATTAATTATTGATAAATGGATTAACATGATAAAAATGTATAATTTCATGGTTCAATCATGAAAAAATTATCTTGGCCACTCATTATTTGGGATGTTAAGATAATAATTCATGGAAACTAGTTAAAACAAAAAACTTAAGGATGATATCGAGCTTCAAAATAAGATGAAAAATATTCTAGAGGAAAAGCAAGAAAAAATAGAATTAGTTCACCTAATGACATTTATTTTAAAAGTATTAATAAAAAAATCTCTATCTAGTAAATAGGAGATAAAATCACAAGGACATAATTTATTTATAGAGGAGAGAATGTAACATCCCAGATTTGAGCATACATTTTCTTTCCTTAGGTTACATTTTTATTATCTATAATTTGTAACAACCCAAGATTCTACAGTACTATTCTCTTTGAATAATTCAATATCTTGCGCTGTATGCAACATCGAGTTCTAGCACACCACAACCAATCAAACTAGCCGTTTTAAAAGTAGTTATGAATAGTAATACCCAATTTTTCAAATTTTATAAATTTTATTTTTCAAAATGGACTTAATTTTTGGATTAGGAATATCAAAATTATATTATAGTGAATTTTTGGTACTTTTTTGAAAACTTTTATATTTCGATGAATAGTGAAAAATACTAATTTTTAATTAAAAACAACTTTTTTAATCAAAATAATTTAAGGTGTTAAATTATAAATTTGAGTGGTTTTAAAGTATCATTAGATTATTTTTTTATCATTAAATATAATTTAGGTCATTTTATTTAATTTCACATTTAAATTGGACATAAACACATGTCAATCTTTTAATAGTTATTATTTCTTAAAAACACGTTTTTTGTTTTGACAACGAGAATTAATTTTAAATTAATTTATGAAATTTATGTGTTTTGAATTTGAAAAAATGGATTTCATATTTGAAATCATGAGGTCCAAATTATGTAAATAGGTACCTTTTATTTTTAGACATTATGAATATTTACTTCAGTAAATATTTTATTTACCATGGTTAAAGGGTAAATCCGGTAAATTAGGGTAAAAAATAATATTATAATAATATTAAATTACCCTAACACGTGTCCTAACCATATTTGATGATACATGTCAGACCATGGGCATACTTTTTTCAATTTTGGGACCCCATGGAGCCACTTGGAAGTGATAATGACATATTATTTTAATTAATCTAAAGTAAAGACAAAAATAACAAAAGTATGTATCTTTTTGTAAAAAAATTTTATATGGGGTTATATAATTGATCAATTAGACTATAAATATTAATTTTAAATATAAAAATATTTCATACATGATGATATTTTATTTATAATTTTTATACATAAAATAGATATATTTATTTATGACACAATAATGATGCAGTATTTTCCTTATTAATAAAAGAATCAAATAAATGATATTTTAAATATTAAAATAAATGTGATTTGAAAGTTTTGATGCAATAAACGTATTTTTTAGGTGAATATGACATGTTAGTATTGACTTAATGTATTTTTTTCGAAGTAATAAAGTTTTTTTGACTTAAAAAAACCAAATACCAAATAGTGTTAGAATTGACATAATTGAGTTTTTAAAACTAATACTACAATATTAATTGATATAATATTCCTAAAAATATAAGTTTTGGAAAAAGGACTTAGATAAAGTTATATATATCAATAATGAACCACTTTGGGTTCTCTTGTATTTTTATAGTAAGTTTATTAACCATTTATTATAATAATACAAGAAGACATGGTAAAAGTTAAACTATTTAACTAAGAGTTAAATATAAAAGATAAGGTTAATATGATGACCTAAACTTGTCTAAAAACTATTGATTGAGAATATTTCGACCCATACCCAAATTATACTTGAAATAAATCCATTTGGAGCCATTATAAATTGAAAATGATTTTAATATAAAATAATATTGCAAGCTTTTCCTAAAGTGACCCTCTCCCCTCTTATAAAAGGGTACTTCCCCTTCACTTAATTTCACACATCCAAATCCATTTTGTTCGGCCAAAACCTACCAAATATCTTCCCAAATTCCCTCAATTGAAACTATAGGCCTTAATTTGATCAGAAAGCCAACCTAAGGAGCCCTTTTGATCAACTCAAAAGGAAACTCCCGAAGAAGAAGTAATAATTTCACCACCCTCTTTCAAGTTCTTTTCTTATTCCACCTCCTCTTTCTTTGATATTTCCATACCAAAATAATAAATCCAGTACCTTATACATACTTTTATGTTATTACAAATATGGTACAACCATATTCATTAATCTATCCATCCTATAAATGACAAAGTCACCATACGTGCGTACGTACGGCTTACCGTCTCCACATCGTGGTGTAGTTTGTTATTCAAACACTTCATTATTTGGATGGGTATAATAATGAGTATAACGGATGTAAATAATAAATATAACATGATAATTATTCTGTATATATGATATACCATCCAATTACATACGATTTCACCATCAATATAATGATATTGTCGCTCGTGCGTACGTACAGATTACCTTCTCCACGAACGCGATGAGATTCATTCCCCATCGTAATTATTCAAGAATAATTTTCATTTTATGATTAAAAATAATGTTTAAGAACTTAATATAATTCTTTATATTAATAAAATACATCCTGTTCATAACAAACATGGCTTATGTAACCAAGCATATAAAAGAAAACGAATCAGTTAACATATGAAATGATGAAACTACTAAAATATTATTAAAAAAGCAATATTAGAAGATCATATATGATATAATATTTATGTATATGATTCTTGAATAATTTAATAACAATGATTTAACTATTATATAGGAGGTTAAAGTACCCTCTACCGAGGAAAATTACTAGGTAAGGGTTAATTCTACAATCTCTTTACTTCTCTGAGGTTGTTAATACGTAAGTAAATACTGGGGCCTCTTTATCATCCACATTTGTGTTTTATTAAAAATTTAATTCAAAACAATTTTACTATTTAATAGACTATGGGTTAAAGTCATTTATACCCTTATTTGACCATATATGTTTTGAAAGGAATCTTTTTTTCATTTTCCAAACAAGGTACTTTATGACCTTTTCGACAAAATTAAGGTAAGAATGTCTTTTTTAACTTATACGACGGATGTGGCTATTTACCGCCGTTATAACATCATCAAAGATTCCCATAAAAAATTATAAGAATATTTTCAAAATAAATGTTTTCTTTTATAATTATATGATTTTTAAATGATTTCAAAATAGAAAGAGACATTTGTCTAAAAACGTTTTGATTTCATCTATGTCAACACTCTTTGATGAATTTTAAGATTGTTTGAAGTTGATTTATTATGATACAAATCTTCCATATTGTATTGAAGGTTTTGTGATATGTTTGACTATGGATGTGTTATTTTTACACCATTAATAGTTTATAGATAAAGTATTGACTTTCGTATGATAGTTTTAATATGAATGTTTATATTATGTTTAATCCTTTTCATATGAGGAATGCATTGGACTTAGTAAGTGACGGGTGAAGCCCACTATAGCTCCTCGATGCATCAGTAGGTCTCATGAGACAAACTAGTGTCTTGGAACAAGGACTTTACAAAATCTTATTTGTATTCTTGGAACAAGACCTTGAGTATGTGGTTATGAAGTTTGGCATTATGCATTCCATCATTATGAAATTGGCTATTAATATTACATGTGATTATTCGACTAGTAGAATATCCAAATGAATAAGTAAATGAAATTATTTGATTTATATTTTCCATATTATGATTAAGTTTAAGTTTAAAAGGATTTTGTTTTAGTCTTATACATTACCTTAAATGTTTATGCTTATTTATGAATATTTCCGCTATATTGTTATCCTTACAGAGCATCTGAGCTCACCCCTTTCTATGTTTTATTTTTCCCAGGATACGAATAATTATATTATGACTAACCTATATGGATAGTCTAAGGGATATGAATGTCATAAATGGAAACAATGTTGTTGTTGTTTTTCATTTTATGATGTAATGTATATCTTATGAATGTACCTAGTACTTCCAAGGATACTAAACTGATCGGTCTTTCAGGATTTGATACCTTGTGATCATGCCGATGTTATTTAATAATGCACCGACTCTGGGTAACTACGGTCAGGGTGTTACATAATTAATATAAATTTTAGTGGAAAAAAAACATGCAATATATAAATCAAATTAAAAAAAATTATTCAACCATAATAGAACATTACAATAAAATTACATGAATGTAAGTTTTACATACCATGGATGATCACATCCCTTAAAAGTGAATAAAATAAAATGGTACCACAAATAAAAAGTAATAATAATTTTACAACTAGAAAATACCTGGATCACCTTCACCCTTGAGATTCATTATTAGTATAACTAAACCTACAATTAGAAAAACATCATGAATGGAGAAAGTATTTTATAATATCCTTGAAGAAAATTTAGAAAACAAGAAGCATGATTTGAGAAGTTAAAATGGAATGAATTTATCGAATTTAATAAGGGTAATTTATTTATTATATGAACATTATAAAAAGGCACATGACCATTGGTTATAATGCCTATAAACACATTATAAGTTTGGAATTAGTGGTATGTAGTTAATATAAATAAATTTTATTTAGATGTTACGAATATATACATTTTCATCATAAATAATTTATTTAAAACAAAATAAATAATATTGTAATATAATAAATAAGTATTAATCCATTTTTGAAAATTAATTTTAATTTAAATATTTTTTTTTTCATAATGTATTTTTTATTAATTTTACTACTTTAAAAGAATGATTTTTAAAAAAATTATTGATAAAATTTAAGTAATGATTTGTAAAATAAGTAAATAACATGAAAGAAATAAGAAAGAAATTATAAGGAATAAAAACTTAATGATTTATGGTAATCAAAATATATGTTATTTAAAAAAATTGTTCTTAAATTAAGTTTTTTAAATTTATCATATTTGTAGCATGGAATTTACTGTAATGTATTGTTTTTTGTATTTTAGAACTCCCTTTTGGTAAGGATGAAGAATTAATTCAAATGGAAAATCCTTGGTGAAACAATGAATGAATGGATTTCAAATAATTTATGTTACCAAGACATTTAGATCAATTCCTATTTGTGTAATCCTCCTAGACCCCTAGAAACTTTTCCCTGTTTCCTGTTTTTTCAAGTCGTTTTACAATCCCAGACCATTTTTCACAAGTCCCTTTTGCACACCACTCCTTATTGTGCTTATTTGATGAGGTTCCTAATAATTATGGTGTAAGATGATATTACTCACATAGTTTCATGCCTTGGTCTATTGTTTCCTATAAATAAAATAGATTAATGTCATTTATAAGGACATATATATAAAAGGGAAACACATATAGATGGAAGGAAGATTACCCATGTGTATGCCCAAACATCCCTTATTTTAATAAGGTGACTCCCCATGTTAAAACCTATAGATATAAATAGAAATTATGGGAAATTGTGTCATATGAAGACATTAACACAAAAAGATTCATAAAATGCCACATACCCCATTCTCCTCGAGAACCAAGAAAAAAGACTAATCTTTGAGGTAGCACACTTACATGTCTTGTTACCTAGGTATCTAAGAAGTATTATTTAGGAATACACATTCCCAAACTACCTAGGCAATAAAATAGTAGGGTTACACATGCCCAAGTAACCTCAATTGGTCCATACTAGGGTGAATCTTCGACCCACCCTGCGTACTAGGGAGAAAATTTGACCTACCCCCATAATAGGGTGAAACATAACCAAAGCTACCCAACTGGGGTTCCATCCCACCCAATTTTATACTTGGGATCCATCACACCTAGATCCATACCTAGGTGAAATATCCCCAAGGTCTATACCTTGGTGATCACTTTCCCTAGTTCCTATACATGGGCACCACTTTAATCTAGATTTATGATTGGGTGTGCTTTCAATTAGGTCTCCAACTTGGACACCACCTTCTCTAAGGCCACCTAATTGGGGTTATTTACCTAGGAATCCTCCATGGACTCTTGAGGTACATAAATGGTCCATTAACATCAGTAATCATCCCATCTATTATGTATTCCTTTGATAACGAGGATCATTCCCCCATACGAGGACCTCTCTAGGTTTTTCTCCCAGATCGATAGGTACCTCAGGGTATTTAGAATCATGTATTCCCTTAATAGTAATATTTAATATCATAAGGATACCAATGGATATTTTCCTACATCATAATTCTTATCTAGGTTATCCCATATCAAGCAGTGCATTGGCCTCAACATGAAATGGAAATTTTCATCCACTCAATGATCTAAAGATCTATATCAGGGCCTCTAATCTGGTGTAAACCCCCAAACTCGCCTTCATTTGAGTCATTTTCCCAGTTAAATGCATATGGGCCTCATACTATGTGTCATTCCCAATAACACTCTCATTTATGAAATTATCCTCAATCCACTAATTGATCCATTTATCTCCATATAGAACTCCTATTCATAACCCTATAATCTTCCTCAATGGGCTATATTCCATATGATCCATTATTCCTCACTAGGAAATATCCCTTACTAGCTATTATACCTTATTAGGCTATATTCCCTATGATCCATTATTCCTCAATGGTCCATATTCCATATGAGTCCAACCATACCCTCTTTCATTCAATTATCAATAAACAAGATTGAACAAAAATGGTCCTTACATGCGTAAGACCTAATTAATATCTTATTTTATTCCCTTTAAAGACACATACATCCTTATCACATGATGTTAAACTTCATGGACCAGTCCTAACAAATGACCTTAAAAATAGAAACTAAAACTATATAGGATTTAATTCATGCTAACCAAGATATGCAAGAACTCTCTATGAGGTATAATGTCAACATCCCATAGGTCCTATATGCATGAACATAAAATAAAAATCAATAGAACCTAGATACATGAACATAAAAAGTCACTTATCTTAGTCATGGTTACATGACCTTAAAAGGCACCACATTGTTCCTTATCACATGAACTTAAATGGCGTGATGTGTCTCATTAAATGACACTAAACTATGTGGGTTATGATTAAATTTATAGGAATATGATATGCAGGAATCCCCTTTCACAGGAACAATCCTAACTAAATAACACCCACCACCTCCCTAGATGATGATAAATTCTGGAGCACCCAACTTTACAACTTTAAACCATAATATAATCACTAGTAAAATGCATGGTTTTGGTTGATCACTTGTACAATGGTAACTGGTGAAAACACTATTACAGGGAAGGATTAAAGAATATATACTAAATATTAAGCATAGTCCTAGAATACGTATAAAAAATCTCATGGAATGTGTCATCATTCCATCCTCTTGACCAATGCATGCCCAAAGTGTCACTGGTATACCCCAAAGACCACTTGGCTTTGAAAATGAGGTCCAAATCGTCCTAAAAAAACAGGCATGGGGGTGTGTTGGAAATAGAATAGTGAGACTAACATGAATCTTTTACCTATGAAAGAGATTAACTAACCATGATTTCACTTATAATGCTTCATTAATGGGTTTCTTAGTTGTGATTGTTATCTCATTCCAGAAATTAATGACTCCTTTCAATCCAAATGGATTTTATGAATGTATCATCCCATGAAAAGATCTTTGGACAAGTTAGAAGTAGATGTATGAAACCATAGGCTACTATGAACAACCATCCATGAACTTAGACACATGCCTAATCCATTATTAATTTCATGGACTTGGAACCCTAAAGTACCCTAAAGTACCCTAATCCATTATTAATTTCATTTCTAATTGGTGAATGATTTGGTTTGACAATACCAATTGAACAGATCTAGTGGCAGCTCATGAAAGACTTCAGGAGATGAATCCTTAATGTCCATCCGATCAATAATGAGTAATGGGAACTCACATAGAATATATTTTTACCAAGTAATTTCATTCAACTTTAATGATGTTGGTGCTACATATTATTTCACCTTATACCATACATTCAAGTAATTTTTAGTGAAATCAATGGATTTATATATTGATGATTTGGTGGTAAAATCTCAACAAAGCCATGGTCATATTATTGAACTTGAAATGGTTTTGAATAAAATATAGTAACAAAATTTTAAGACAAGCCCCATGAAATTAACTTTTAGGGTAACATTGAGGAAATTCCTCATATTTGTGGTATGCCATCATGATATCAAAGTTGACACCCAAAAGACCAAGGCAATAATTGATATGTCTCCCTAAAACCTTAAATATTTGAGAGTAATTTAGATATGTCTTTACTATATTAGATGTTTTATAGATAACCACATTGAAAGATGTTTTCCCTTTACAAAAATAATAAAGAATGGGGTTACCTACTAGTGGGATGAATATTTTAAGAGATCCTTAAATGATCTAAAGTATTATCTTATGCATTTACCATTATTGATTCCATAAGTTGAATTTAATTTTTTCATAATATATATATAGAAACCCTAGAGAAATTTATTGTTCTGATCCTTTCCCAATTAAATGATGTAGGAAATAAAAACAACCTATACCATCTCATTAGGACAATGTTGGATGCTGAGATCTGATACTCCAGTATCAAGAAGAATTGTTTCATGCTAATTTTCACAATGAAAAATCCGAGACATTATTTATATCACCATGAGGTTCACTTAATCTCAAATGTTGATATAATCAAGTGTATCCTAAGACTCCCTATCTAAATCAGTAATCTAGTATAATGGATGGTCATTAATTTTTAGTTTGAAATATAGTTCTTATCTCTAAAGGTGATCAAAGGGAAAGTGCTAGAAAATTTCCTTACATTGAACCCCATCCCATAAAAGTCCATATTGGTCATAAAGACCCCTAATAAAGAATATTTATTTATTAATTAAATCACATAATCATGGAAGATGTAAATTGATGGTTCTTCTATGTGACCAACTAGAAAAAGGATTGAAAACCAAAATATTAACTGGGTTGCCTTGGGGATTATATTCATTTAATCTCCCTAATAAAATATTTTCTACCCTATTACTTAATACTATTAGAAGGGAACACCAATAATGACTCAGAATACCACCCATCATTATAGGGTTTAAATTTGGACTCTAGATACCAGTGGAATGATGAAATATTAAAGGTGATTCATAGTTAGTAATCAAGAAAATCAATGGAAAATATTCCATTAAGAAGGAATAATTTATTCCAATTATTTATTATGTCGAAGGGTTGATGGAATAATTCTACTTAGAGCTAATTATTTCTTACATACCATGTTCATAGAAGACCCGAGTTGATGCACTGGACAAATAAACTAAAATCTTGGAAGATCTAGATGAATATGTGATGATCATTCACATCATGCATTATAGGGTGGTCTCCCCATTCATCAGTAGTGATAAGGGGTAAATAAATATGTTTAAAACCACCCTTTATCAAGTTAATCCAATATTATCATCTTCCAATGTTATAATTAGATATATTTATCCTATTATAAATTAACATCAAAACAAAATTCTTTTGCTTGATCGATCCAAGAAAGAGAATATATTGAAACATGTAGAAAATATTATCCTTTATGATGACCTAAATTCCCCAAAGGTCCTCTATAAATTAGGCTTTAATGAATTCCTCCTTAGATGTATTGAAGTATGGGAGACCGTCTCTATAATCCAGTAAATCCATGCTAGCACCTACAATTCCCATCACTCAAGATCCAAGATCTTCCATCAAATTAAGAGGCTTGGATACTTCTAGATATCCATGATGAAATACTGCATAGTGTTTACAAATAAATTCCATGATTTTTAGATACATGAAAACTTCATAGATCAGCCCCCAGAGTTGTTGCATACTACTAAATACTTCTTTATATGTTCTTTGTGGGAATAGATTTCATGGGTCGATATCACCTAGAAACATCCTTACAATTCAAGTACATCCTTATTGCCACCAAATTATTATCTAAATATACTGAGGTTATATCTGTCAAATAAGTTGGAATAAAGTCTATCATAAATTATATATAGTCCAATATCATTATTGGATTTTATGTCCATCATGAAATATCAACAGAAAATGACTTAAATTTCCATAATTTTGAATTGAATATGCTATATAATAATTATAATAGCCATCCCAACTATTCATTACACTATCATATAGTATCCAAAAAATAGATAAAGGAATTTTAAAAAAACTATATCTAATATAATTCAAAATATAGTGGAAAAAAACAATAAATATTTTTCGGATAATAATTTATATACTCCATGGGATTATCATAGCACATCCCATATTACCACAAAAGTGATCCCATACTCGCTTGTATATGAGATAGAGGTAGTATTTTCCTTTGAGGTTCAATTTAATTCAATCAGCATTTCTATATGAAATCAATTAATTAAATATGATAACTCTTAGGTTCAACTTGAAAAATTAAAGAGACTTGATGAGAAAAGGTTACAAACATTACATAACCTAGAGGTCTATTTCAATCCAATTATATGAGAATTAAACAAGAATTTATACCTCTATTCATTCCTTTAAGGGGAACCAGAGTTGTACCTAAGAAACCCTATGATACCTAGGAAGAAACCTCAAAATATGAAACTAAAATTGGAAGGAAATTACACCATATTAAGGTCTACATCAACAGATACTATTCCTTTATCAAAATGGATGGAAAGCGTATAATACCCACCACTGATACAAGATTCCAAAATAATTAATTTGCATAAATTTTTGTTGGTTTTATGTAGTCCTCATTGAATAATGTTTAACTATATTATATAAAGTCATTGTTTCATGAATTTAAATAAAATAACATCAAGTTATTTTTAATAAGACCTTAAATTTCATGACATCCATGTCCTAGCTACATGACTATAAAATAAATAACACATAGTACTTGTTGTATGAAATTAAACTAAATGATATATAGTCCATCCTATATGAATTTAATCTTTTCAAAGTAGTCTATCCCACAGGAACTTAATCTACTTAGATATGTTTGTTACATATGAACTCAAACCATAAATACCTCCTATATAAGAACATGATCTACATAGATGTATTTCTTTACTTGGGGATTGGATGGATATGGACAAACTATCCAACCCTAGTGTCATGGTTGACCTAACCTTTGAAAAATATTTCCCTTAATATAATTATGTATTGCTTAATTCCTATTACCCAAGATATATAATAACATTTGGATCTCCTATCCCAGGCCCAACCATAATTTTTATTTCGATACCTGATCCTAAATTAGTTATGATTACATTCCTTAATTCATGTTAGGTTTCTCTGTCCTTACACCAAGATAACCATTAACTTTATTTCCATGTCCCACTTATTTATGAGTTATATCAATGTAGATACCTTTTTAATAACTATTCATGGATTTATTCATATTATTTAAATATATGTAGTGATTCCTAGGTCTCCTATTTTTGTTATATCCACAAATCCCATTAACCCCAATCCCCTATTTATCTTAGTTTTTGGTAACTCTCAGTCATGTTGGATTTTTTCACATTAAACATACACTAGGGTGCCATATAAAACCAAATAGATCTCCCATCCTGGGTAAAACCACAATGTTTATTTTGGTCTTAGTCCCATACTACAGTAAAGTTACCCCCATATGAGAACAACATGTGGCTTTATTCCTACCATTCAAAGATATATAGTGATGCCCATATATCTCTACCTGGGTCTAGTCATATACTCCACTAGATTTAATAACAATGTTCAAACTCTTACCTATTTATGTTTGTTTGATCATAACAACCTAAAACTAGGATGAATCCATTATCATTTTATACCTACACATAAGCTTGATTTGTGTAGAGGCTCTAATATAAAAACTATGCGTGGCTTGATTTGTATTATCTCAAGATATATAGTTATTCCTAAATCTCCCATCCTAATACCACCTACAAATTTCTATAAATTTCAACTCCCCCTCCCAACATAGGGTTTTCTTATTCATGTAAGGTCTTTCTATATAAAAATATATGATGAGAAAATATTTTATTTTAGTAAAATCTATATGACCTTAATCTTTAGACACCAGTAGTCAATGTCACATGACCTTAAACATTATCCCTCCATGTTTCATATCACATGACCTTAAACTACAAAATAAAAGATACACAAAGTATTTTTAGGTTGAAAACCCATAAATGAAAGTTTGATAAAAATTTGAGTCTACACTAATTAAGCTATTCACTTCAATGTATTAAGAAAAGTTAGAGTGAAAAATGAAAAAGGAACAAAGCATGTGGGGTCCACTATTTGACCTTGGAAAAATCCAATCTATGTTCGCTGAACCTATTAGTCTTAGAAAAAATTAGAGCATGTATTATTTTTCCCCAACACATGACCTTAAACTGTTATTTAGGCACATAAGTTCTCCCATTATGGTTCCAATCTACTCAATCCATATTCTTTCACATACCTTTACCCTAAGAGTGTGTTAAATACATTATGGTATATACTTTAGGGTTACTGAACCTTTATTTAATATATTTTACTCTATAAAACCTATTTTATTACTTGGGAATTTGATTCATCATAAAACTCCCATGGATACTTTTAATGAGTGTATTTGACACCAAAGGATACCTATGCTTGGTAATGATATGTGTACCTCCATATTTGATCATCAATCATAGATATATTTTTATATTGAGGGGAAGGTCCTATAACATCATGTTCCACCAATAATACTATCATATACCCATCATTCAAATTTATCTTAGCGATCATCCTCAACATGTTTTTTTATTACATCATTTATCGATTCAAATGTCTCAAGTTATGATTTATATATACTATAATTTAACTTTCAAGTGGATTAAAATACCCTTGATGATATGAATTTTTGTATCATTCCCATTTTCTTGAGAAAGATTATGACATACTATTATTATAACAACATCCATATCTAGGTATGAATTTTATATTGAGAAAAAATTCCATGATCTGAGACACTCCTTTTGATCAAAATTTAAGAACTACACTGGGATTGATTCATGTTATTCCATGATACGTAGCAATGCCTATAATTCTTGTGTTGCATCCATCTTGAAACTCTTTTCCCCACTCCATACTTGTGTAAGGTTTCTTCTTATTCATGTCAAGTCTTCTCTAATGTCCCTGTAGTAGTGTAGGACCATTTCATTTTTCTTTGTGTGTGATTCAGATATAGGAAAAAGAACCATATAAGAACTACTTGTGGCTTCATTCATATTTTCATAGGATATATTGGGATGATTGGATCTTCTATCTCATGCTTGAATGAAAAATATATCCCTATAATACCCTTTATTCATCTTAGTTCATGAGGCCTTACTAGTTCATGTTAGTTTCTGACTTGGGTTTAGCATTAAGACAAAACTATTTTATCTTGTGCACGAGTTAGATCTATACAAGACCCTATACATACAGGTCCTATTCATATGTCCTTAAAATGAATGAAATATGATTCCTCATCATATGTCCTTAAACTGCATGACATATAGGTCCTCTTCATACAACCTTAAACTATATAAAATCATTGTTATCGTCTCATAATTTTAAAATACATGATATATTGTCTACCCTTCAAGAACTTAATATGAATTTGAGTGGTCCATCCTATATGACCTAATGTTCCATACAAAAGATGAAGATATATGTAAGGGTCCCTGGTATATGGATTCCATAAATAAACCTATGTTAGGATAAAATTCCCCTTTCCTTATAATTATGTCTTAGTATTTTTTATTCCTATATTTACATCAAGTTTCCTACCACATTTATACACCAAGACACTGTCCTGGATACAAACATGGACCCTCTTATGGTTTTGATCTTCCAATAGAATATAAAAAATTCCCCATATGATAATTATGTATGGATTGATTTTTATTACCATGGGATATATAGTGATACCAAGATCACTGATCTTGGGTCCAACCCTAGATCCCATTGATATCTAACCCCTCTTAGTGTATGATCTCCCATTCATGTAAGATATTTCAATAGATGACTCTACACTTGGATAACATAAATTTTATAATAAATACATGTGAATTTATTCCTATTATCTTAGTATATATAGTGACATATGAATCATATATTTTATACCCTTATATAGATCATTATCCAGCTATAATCCCCTAAATATCCCATAACAACCCAACCATGTCGATTTTAGGACTAGAGCGTTCCAATAATATTTGAATATACCATTACCATATGTTACACTTCATTAATTGAGTGTTTGAATCACCAAAAATATTTAATGGATATTGGAAAATAGTGCATTTAACTTTGTAAGGACACCTCTACTTGGTAATGATATCTATGCCACTATATTCAACACTACTAACCAGATTAATGTTTTCCCTGAGGTGAAGGTCCTCTAAACCCATGTTCCCTTAAAAAAATTGTCCTAGAACCCATCATTAAAATATAAATAAGATATCACCCTTGATATACCTATTCCATTTAATCACTCTCTGACTCAAATACCTCATGTAACAATTTACTCCCCTTTCGCTCCTTATTTAAAGGTGTTAGATCACTCTTATATATTTAGCCACATTTGGGTTGTCACACCATCTCAAATTTCTCTAGGAATTATATCCATAAAATGAGTTTAACCATGCATGATATCATTTATATGAGGATTAGGCTCTCCATTCATGTTGTGTTTTTATTTCCATTTCCAAATAAGTTATGTCACCTTTCGGTTAAGTCGGTGTGACCTTAATATTCATACATTATTTGTTATAAGACATGTGACCTTTAATCCCAAAAAATATTTGTCCAAGAACTATAACCATGTAATATGTGAATCCATTATGAGGATATATACATTAATAAAATAATTATTCCATTAATTTTAGGCCTACCTTTCCCTTTCCACTTTGTAGACTACTTTATGTTTTTTTTTCAAATCTATCTAACCTTATAAATCATTCTCATGGACTAAATTTCAATGCCTTAAAATTATAAATGGAATACATGTAAAAATTTATCAGTTAAAAACCCATAAATGGAATCCTAGGTAAAAGTTTAGTTTATACTCTCTAAGACTATACCTTACTTCAACTAGGAAAAATATTGAGAATCTATAAAAAAAGAAAAGTTATAAAACTTTTCAGGTTGAGAACTAATAAAGGGAAGCCTAAGAAAAAGTAAAGTTATTATCACTAAGCCTCACCCATTTTATTCTAAAGAAAAATGTATGGCTAAAATAAAATTAAAAGTCATAAATCTTATGGGACTCACTATATATAACTAGAAAAAATCAATCCATGCTCACTGGGTCTATCAACCTAGGAAAAAGTTCAAGTACTCCTCTGTTCCTCATAGATGATCCATAAAAAATGCACGAAGGTGTAGTTTTAGGGTACTTGATCCCATTTGAATATTGAAATCCTCATTATAGAATCCCCTTCATAAATTTCTTTATACCGATTCATTAAACTCTCCCATATTTAAATAAACTGACCTTAACTTATAGTAAAGGTATACGTGTCACCATATCCAGACCACCTATATCTGTCTAAGAGAAAAAATTCAATAAGAAGTCATTAAAATGAGCTAAACTTTGATTATGGTAATGGTATATATGAATCTATATCTGAACCATCTATATCTATCTATGTACAAATGATCTGGAGGAATCCAAAACCCATAGTCCTTTGTCTCATGAACATTCCCTAACTTACAGTGATGGTATATGTGCTTCTATATTCTATCTACCTATATCTATTTCTGGGTACATGTTTAAAATATAATTGATTGATTCATATTACATTATTGACTAAAGTTTTTTTTTCAAATTATGAATTTCTTGATCCATTCCCATAAAATATTCAAATGGATTTAATTATCATGTTTTCACTCTTTGTGAGTTTCATAGATTATCATGGATTAAAATTTGAGAGGATACAAAACTCAAAAAATAGAAAACAATTTAGAGCAAAAGATGTTTTTTCATTCACAAAATATAAATAAAGGGAATATCACCAAATTAGAGTCTCCATTAGTTTTTCAAAAATAAGGGGAATCTACAAGTGATGAGGCATTATAGACTACAATTCAACAAGGATCAGATTTCATCAATTGATCAATTATATTAATTGATGTGGCATAAAAGTTATATTAGATTCACAACTTTTTCTTCCTTGGAAGAGCGTAATCTCTTCAATCCAATGACGATGTTTTCCTACCCATTATTGGAATCTTCAAGTATACTTTGATACTCTTCCAATCAGCCTTCAACTAATCTCATTTCTTAATGAAGTATCTTTACTATATTTAACTTTTCTTTTACTATGAATTATTTCTCATACACTTCCTTCACAAAATGAGACCATTATTACAACACTACAGCCCTGAGATCCGTTAAATATACCACCAATTCAGCCTAAAAAAGGTATAATTTGGGATGTCTTCTCCTGCACTCATCCATGGATGAATATTTTTGGTCCATCAATATGTACATAGATTGAGATTAACCTGGAGGGGAGGTGAATTAGAGAATGAAAAGTGCTTGATTAATTAAAACTATAAATACTTTAATGTCTCACTTTCCCTGAAGGATCATTACCTCTCAACCATATGGGTCACCTATTGTAACCTTTTAATAAACATGATTTAGGTTTCTTGATCAGTTATCATGTTCATGCAAAAATTAAACAGGGATATGAGAATTTACTCGGTTCACCCTTACTAGGTGATGTCCAAGGAGCATGCATCGATGATGTACCATGCAATAAAATCCATTATACACACTAAAAAATGGGGGGGGGGGTTTAGGATATGTCACTCCATGCCTAGTATTACTTCCCTATAATTATTTGGTTCAACTCACTGTCACCCAAGAGTCACTACCTTATAATGTTTAGGGTTGAATCACTATCACCCAAGGATCAATGCCTCTTCTTCTTCATCCTTTAATCACTCCACTGGGAGGGGTACACACATCATTTATAGACATTTAGGTCCCTTCACAGTGTCATAGAATGAATATAAAAACATGGATAAACTCTACGTTATTGTTCTTCTAGGATGCTTCTTCACTTCTTGTAACTTCCACCCTAGTAGGACCCTTTTCCTCACTTTACTGAACAAGTCTGGAATAACCTTCACTTTTCTGCAGGAATAACAAGAAATATCTTCTTGTAATTTAGATATTAAATAATATTACATGTTTCTTATTCATTCTATCCCATATTCTATAATCACTCTTCTTTTACTTTGCTAATTTTATAATTTTTTATAGACTCCCTTCATCTCTTGACATTCTTTAGGATATACAATATGTGCATAGAGAATCACACAAAAAACAATTTATTACTGAAAAATAAAATCTCCCTTACAATAATAGGGATATAGATTTAGTAAATGGATACTTTTAAACACTTTAATGAGACATTTATACCACCCATTGACATCCTCATAAACCTCCTCCATGATCTCCTCTATTTGTAGTCAATGTAACTACTTCATGGAAAACCACTATAACTCCTTAAAATGTGAATTATTCCACCAATTAATCCACCATCATTAATTCTAGAAATAACCATTGATATTGGATTGGATCATGGTCTAAAATCAAGACACATGATATATGATCATTAAATATCCAACTCTTGCATTGCATAAATCAAACCTCTTGATTTTATATGCCATATCACAATAAGACCAACACTTTTACTTGGGTTTAATCTGAATGACATGTTATTGGGAACTTCTTACACCATTCCCTTATATTAATTGAACCATGGATGGTAATCCATGTTGAATCCTTGTGGAAACTTGATCTTCGAACAAAACATATCACCAAGGTTTTTCACACATCATAGTATTATTACCCATATTATATATAAAGATTCAACCTTTACCTTACTAAGTGAAATGGAATGGTATCGCTCATATTGGACATTTTGAACTGTGAATTTTCAATTTATAACACAATCTCAACTACTTATTCTTCACTATGGCGTGCTAAAAAAATGTTGGCCGTAATGCACCCAACACATTGAACACTATGATATACACCATGGTTATCCTGGCCTAATTGGATTACATATTCCTTTTTTAACCATGGATTATCTTAAAATAGGCATGGTAATTCTATTTTTTCCATGTTGATTTGCACCATGATAATCTCTATAGCATGGTGAACTAGAATACCACCATTGGGACCACTATGACATGGTCCCTTTACAACTTCTATTTTTGGGAACTATATCATCAATATTCCCTATGCTATGGGTGTGGATTCACTTGGACTCCCATTTAATTGAAATTTACACCTTTAACTATAGCCTTTCTCTTGTGAAATAAGACTCAGGGTTCTTCATTTCTAGTTTTCCTCTAGACTCTAACCTCTTGACCAATCATTATATTATCAACAAATCCAACTTGAATATCAATTATTATTGATTTCAACAACTTATCCTGGATGTTACAATGGTGTCAGCAAATCTCCCAATAACCACTTCATCATTTTTTTATCTT
Source organism: Viscum album (assembly GCA_963277665.1). NCBI lineage: Eukaryota > Viridiplantae > Streptophyta > Magnoliopsida > Santalales > Viscaceae > Viscum > Viscum album. Next base: position 378,605,782 of record OY728163.1, on the reverse strand, counting down.
CAACATGTGTTATCAACAATGATATTGTCAAAAAACCTAATTTGATTCATTAAGAATATATCTACCATATTATCATCAACCTTTACCATAAATATCTTTGTCAGTTCTTAAATAATTATTTTCAAAAAATCCATCTCAATCCTTAGGATTTTGGAAAAGTCTCTTCATGGTAGCATGGATAATATTATAGTTGAACCCACTATATCCTACTATCATGAATATATTTCTCAACCTATGCATTTTTCTATGTAGAATCTCTATAGAGGCTTTGTACACCAGTTTCTAAATTCTTATCCATACATTCTTCCTTGAATAATGTTAGAAATTGAGAGAATCCTGGCCTGAAATATAATTAATCCAATGGAATAAAAGATATTTAGGGACCATTTCAATTAAATGGATCATCTGTTCATTACCCAATGAGATTATTGGAATTAGAATAATCCCACCTTCTATGTGATTTGGTGGATGGAGTGTTGGGATGGAGACCTCTTCAAATTTTCTTTTCATTGGTGATGGTAGTATTATAGGAATATAAAAGTATACACACATCATCCTATGAATTTAAATATGCACCAAAGGCCTTATAAATTCACCCACTTCAACCATAGCATCAAATTATTCAATTGGAACCACTCCCTATGGTAGTAAAACCTGGAATTCTTCTTTAGTGGTTTCGTATTCATCTTTTATGGCTAGGAATTCTCTCATCATCTCTATTCCACCATCTAGAACTATGAGTATGTCATATCCTCTTTCCATATCCTGATCAGGTGGTGGATCTTTCCCCCCACCTATGATGGACACCTCATCAATTTACGGGGAACAGATATCCTAATGAAAAGAATCATTAAAGTTACTTTTTCAACCTTCTTCAGGTAAGTCAAATAGGTCCAACCTCACCAACTCTTAGACTATTTATTTCCTTACCAAGAGAGGCGCAATAGTACTAGTCTCTGATTGGTGGACCAACCTAGATATATTTTCAACAAACAAAACTATATGACCTGAGAGTTCAAATAAATATGCCATGTATGGAAATAATTAAGACTTATAAACATATAAATACTTATTAAATTCCTTTAATTTGGCCATGTAGGAGTGTACATCTATCAATTAAAATAGATCTTCCATTGTGGTCACATATTAAATGAGTGTAATCAATCTTATAATGAAATAAAAAGTCAGTAGGATGACATAAATTGAAATAATTGTGCATAGTGGTCATACATGGGCCACCTAATCCTCCACTGGTATAAATGGTTAGATAAATCACTGTTGAAATCCATTTCATCATTGGTATAAATTCTTCTTTAGTGTAAGGTGGAGGAATATCATGCGTCTCCCTTTCATTACACTTTGGGATCAGGTCATAAGGATTCATCTTATTGAAGAAAGACTTTGTATCAAGAATAATTATATTATCAATATTTGAATAATGGGAGAGGGAAATATCTAGAGACCAACCTATTTCCCTAGTGAGAATGTTCTTGGAAAATATTTTAGTATTTTACCAATTTTGATCATTAGTGGAGAGTTATTCAGCCTCACCTTTGGGAGAAATTTCATAGATTTGGGAGGGTGGGGTGTGAATATATCCCCCCACTTACAAAATTTCCCTCCATCCAAATGAGTGTTTCTCTTCCTTTGGGGTAGCCAATCCCAATGGAAATTTAATTAATGAGTCACCCAATGTATACTTTAGAGACTCTAATTTCTTATACCTCATTAATAATCTACCAAATGGGAAATTTTGAAAATTTTAGGATCAACTTGAAAATAAAAAACAAACCTCTTAAGAGTATATTCATCAAACATCTTTGAGATTGATGAGGTCACCCCACTCATCATTAATAGACTAATTGATTACCCATTTAATGAATCTTTAGTCTGCCAAATCCTGCACCTATCTTATAAAAATGATCATCTTATTGATAGAAAATATAGAATCCCAAACTCTCTCTCTAACTCTATTAGATAATTTCTAGCCACTCAAGGATTAGTATGGATTTCAATGTTTTAGGGGGCCTTCAGGATACCAAATTGTGAAATACGGAAACTAATCTATAGAGAATTCTATAAACACATAAAATATATTTCCAAGGGCTAATTGATCAAAACTAGATGGATTATGGGCATTAGTAGTCTTAAGAGGCATCCGTCAATCGTTCTTTGGGTCCTAAAGAAGACTCAAGATCATTTTAATTCAGTTGTTTCTTAGGCTTATCATACTTATCTTAGGTGTCACCTCATGGTTGTTAGCAGGACCACTTTGTCTTCTACTTAAAATGTGATAAATATTTGATTCATATTTTTTGAGATACTTACATGTGGGTTCGATTTGAGTTCCTGAATGTTCCCATTTTATGGTTCTTCCTAGTATCCTGATTAATTTTATCTATGTATAGAGTATTAGTTACCCTAATAATGTTGTCTATAAGTATCCAATGAGGATATTATAACATCTAAGTCTGTGGAAATCCATGTGTCATCCCTATGAATTCATTCAAATAAGGTAACTTGATCTCATCCTGGGTAGTCTCTTAGGCCATTATCAACCCTAACTGGCCTACTACCATGGGATGATTCAGTATATTAACATCCTTTAATGGAACATGATTTTTCACGATGGAATGGATAATGCCGGACATCATAACCACATAGTCAAGGCCTTGTGCCAAGACTGCAAATAAGATTTTTTCAAGGCCTTGGGATAAGACACTAGTTTGTCTCATGATACCTACCGATGCATCGAGGAGCTATAACAGGCTCCACCTATCACTTACTAATTTCAATGCATTCATTATATGAAAAGGTTAAAACATAACATACCATCATATTAAAACTAGCATAAGAAGTGTTAATACTTTAACTATAAACCATGAATGGTTTAAAAATAATGCATCCATAGTAAAACATATCACAAAACCTTCAATAAGATATGGAAGATTGTATCATAATAAATCAACTTCAAATAAGTGTAAAATCCATCAAAGGATGTTGACATAGATGAAATCAAAACTATTTGAGAGAAATATATATTTTTATTTTGAAATCATTTAAAAGTCAAATAATTATAAAAGAAAACATTTATTTTGAAAATATTCTTATAATATTGTAAGGGAAGCTTGAAAGGTGTTATAATGGTGGAGAATAACCATACCCTCTTCATAAGTAAAAAAACATTCTTACCTTAATTTGACAAAAAGGTCATAAAGTACCTTGTTTGGAAAACGATGAAAATATTCCTTTAAAAACCATTTAATAAAAAGTAAAACAAGGGTATAAATGAATTTAACCCATAATATAGTAAATTGTAAAAATGTTTTGAAATAAATTTTTAATAAACATGGATGTGGATGATAAAGAGGTTCTAGTAGATACTTACATAAAAACAACATTGCATAATAAAGAGATTGTGAAATTAACCCTTACCTTGTACTTTTCCTTGGTCAAGGGTATGTTAACCTCCTGTATAATACTTAAATCACTATTTTTAAATTATAAAAGAACTACATACATAAATATTATATCATATATTATCTAATATTACTTTTTTAATAACATTTTAGTAATATCATTGTTTCGGGTGTTAACTGATTCGTTTTCCTTTATATGTTTTGTTATGTAAGTCATGTTTGTTATGGATATGATATATTTTATTCATACCCAGAATGATATTATGATATTAAATATTATTTTTAATAATAAAATGAAAATTATTCTTCAATGGTTATGATGGGGAATGAATCTTATCGCATTCGTGGAGACAGTAATCCATACGTACGCATGAACGCTACTTCCATTTCATTTTTTTTATTCTAAAAGGAAAGAAAATAAAATGATACATAGGTATATTATTATTCCAGTATAATATAATATTTTATATATGTTACTTAAGTTCATTAACACCATACTTTATACATTCCATGTATGGTATGAACGAGTCATATCACCTTGAGGGGGCGGTAGTCCGCACTTCCTCAAATGAAATTATCATATATATACAACATGAAAATAATAAAGGTATGCTATAAAAGAGAATTAAAGAAGAATATAGATAAAATAAATATCATAAATATCATATATAATTACATTTCCATCATAATGGCTACCATAAGAGGTGGTAGTAGAAGATTGAACAATCATCGTTTCGTGAGGCAGTAGTTCACCGTCCACATAAAAATTATGTTCTATACCCATTAGATGGAGGTTTATGTAAGTGTAGTTCTAATAATTCTCATAAAAACAACATAGTATATTTATGATATTGGTGTTTTTATAAAATAAAGTAATAAAGAGAGTTTAGGGGGTTGGAGAAGTAAAATAAAAGAAAAGAACTTAAGAGGAGATGTTACCTTTAAATCGGGTAACTCCCTTTGGTTTGAACCAAAAGGCTTCCTTGAAGTGAGTTATACCTAGGGTAAGGCTTATATGAATAATAAAGGGATGTAGGGAGCTTAATTAGTCATGGGTTGGATGAACCAAGGGGCTTGAGAGGTGTGAGTAAGGGGTTATAGGTGATGGCTTTTTATAAGGGAGGAGAGGGGCTCTTTAGGAAAGTTTGAAAATATTATTTTATTATATAATGATTTTATGTTTCTAAAGATAAAAACTCATTAAAGTCAAAGATAAGATGACTCATGTTTGAAATAAAACCATAAAATAAGAATTGGATAGGTTTTGTATATTGTTTTAATTTATATAATCTCATTTATTTAAATCATTAATTAATGAGGTAAACACTACATCATTATTATGTCATAAATAATTTTATTTATTTGATGGCTAAAAATTATAAAAAAATACCATGATGTAGGAAATATTTTTAGATTTCAAATGAATATTTATATTCTAAAAGATAAATTATATAACCCAATGTAAAAATTATTTTACTAAAAGATATATGTTTATGTCATTTTTGTTTTTACTTTAAATTAATTAATATAAAGTGTCATTATCACTCTCAAGTGGATCCATGGGGTCCCAAAATCAACCCAAGGATGCCCATGGTTGGACATGTATCATTCAATAGGTTTAGGACATGTGTTATGATAATTGAATATTATTATAATACTATTTTTATCCTTATTTACCGGATTTACCCTTTAACTATGGTAAATAAAATATTTACTAAAGTAATTATTCATAATGACTAAAAATAAAAGTTATATATTTACACAATTTGGACCTCCTGATTCAAAATATGGAATCAATTTTTCCAAATTCAAAACACAGAAGTGGCAGAAATTAATTTAAAATTAATTCCCATTGTCAAAACAAAAAGTGTGTTTTTAAGAAATAATAACTATCAAAATATTGACACTTGTTTATGTCCAGTTTAAATGCGAAATTACATAAAATGACCTAAATTATATTAAATTAAAAAAATATAATCTAATTATACTTAAAAACCATTCAGATTTATAATTTAACACTATAAATTATTTCGATTAAAAAATTGTTTTTAATTAAAATTTAGTATTTTTCACTAATCATCTAAAATTGAAAGTTTTCAGAAGAGTTCCAAAAATTCACCCTAAGCTAATTTTGATATTATGAATCCAAAAATGAAGTCAATTTTAAAAAATAAAATTTATAAAATTTCAAAAAGTGGGTATTACTATTCATAACATCTAGTTTGATTGGTCGTGGTGTGTTAGAACTCGAAGTTGCGTACAACGGAAGCTATTGTATTATTCAAAGGGAAACGTACCATGGATGATTAAGGTGTTACATTCTTCCCTCAAAATAATTTCATCCTCTAAATTTCTATAATAATACTATATAAAAATATTCAGATGGTTCTTCATCATAAGTTCCTTGGTTTCCCACGTTGCCTCTTCCATCTTATGATTCCTCCATAGAACTTTCACCAGAAGAGTCATCCGGTTTCTCAAGAATTGTTCTCTAGTATCAAAAATTCTGATAGGCTCTTCGCAATAAGACAGATCGGGTTCCAGTTCTATTTTTTCATAGGTGAGTTGGTTTCGACATGTATTTTCTCAACAGTGATACTTGAAACACATCATGAACTTTGGAGTGACTTGGCGGAATTTCCAAACAGTAAGCTACAACCCCAATTTGTTCTAGAATTTCGAAAGGTCCGATGTACCTGTGACTTAATTTACCCTTCTTACCAAATCATATAACTCCTTCTATGGAAATACCTTCAAGAAAACATGATCTTCTACCTAAAATTCCAAATCCTTCCTTCGGTTATCGACATAACTCTTTTTCCTACTTTGAGCAGCTTTGATGTGGGTTTGGATAATATTCACCTTTTCCATTTTTTCCTCAAAAAGTTCTGGGAATACAAGTTTTCTTTAACCAACATCATCCCAAAAAGTTGGTGTGTGACATATCTTTCTATATAACACTTCATATGGTGCCATATGAATACCTGAATGGAAGCTATTGTTATAGGAAAATTCTACCAGAGGTATATTGATCTCACATACCATGAAAGCCAAGTGAGCAGGATCTCAAGATGTCTTCTAAGGTTTGAATTGTCCATTCTGATTGACCATTAGTTCGAGGGTGGTAGGCGGTGCTCAAACGAAGTTCAATATCCAGGGTCTTCTGAAGACTTTTCTAGAATCTTGTTGTAAAATGGGTATCACAATCATAAACAATCGATAGGGGTACTTCATGAAGTCTTACAACTTCATTAATATATAGTCTTACTAGACGTTCAACCGGAAAATCTTCTCTTATAGCAAGAAAATGCGCTGACTTGGTAAGACAATCAACAATGACTCATATTGCATCATTATTTCTAGGAATACTTGGTAGTCCCATGAAAAATTCCATCATGATATCATCCCATTTCCACTCAGGTATGGGAAGAGGTTGCATGACTCCTCTAGGATGTTGTCTTCCAACTTTCACTTATTGACAAACCATACATCTTGACACAAAATCAACAATCTCTCTCTTCATGTTGTCCCACCAAAAATGTCCTTTCAAATATCTATACATATTAGTTCTATCAGGGTGTATAGAGAAATTGGAGCTACGAGCATCATACAACAATTCCATTTTTAGATAAGGTATGTCAGGAACACAAAGTCTCTTCCCAAATTTCAAAATCCCATCTTCATATACAAAGTCGATCAATCTCCCATTGTTCACAGATTTACTTTTATTTTGACACTCCTCATCATTAGTCTGAGAACTTTTTATCCTTTCTAGTAAAGATGTTTTAGCAACCATTTGAAAAATTATTGATGTTTCACCTTCCATGATTATTCCCATATCCATATTTACTAGATCCATGAACATAGGATTCCTTTTATCTCTCATCTTGTTCAAAACTCCATGATCCTTTCTGCTCAAAGCATATGCCACCTTATTTTCCTTCCCCAGGTGGTAGTGTATGGTGCAATCATAATCCTTGAGTAGTTCGAGCCATATCCTTTGCCTCATGTTGATTTCTTTTTGTGAGAAAATATACTTCAAAATCTTGTGATCCGTATAAATCTGACATTTTCACCATATAGATAGTGTCTATATATCTTCAAAGCAAAGATTATAGCTAAAAACTCAAGATCATGAGTGGGATAGTTTTTTTCATGAATTTTTAGCTGCCGTGATTCATAGGCAATAACTCTATCATTCTGCATAAGGACACAACCAAGTCATTTCTTTGAAGAATCACTATAAATAACAAACCCATCATTCCCCGATGGTAGAGTCAATATAAGATCATTGAATAATATTCTCTTTAGTTCTTCAAAAAATTCTTTACACTCTTTTGTCCAAACAAATTTAACCCCTTTACGTGTGAGCTTGGTTAATGGGTTATCCAATAACCAGCTAAACTAATAAAACTGCGTACCTCAGTTATACTTTTCGGTGTTGGCCATTCTTGTATTTCCTTGTTCTTTTAAGGATCAACAAAGATTCCATCCTTAGAGATAATAAGGACAAGAAAAGAAATCCCCTGAAGCCAGAATTAACACTTGCTAAAATTTCCATATAATTCATTTCTTCTAAGAGTCTTTAGAATAATGCACAAGTGATTTTTATGATCTTAAAAGCTTTTGGAGTAAACCAAGATATCATCAATAAATACTACTACAAAGTCATCAAGATATTCCTTTAAAACTCTATTCATTAGATCCATAAAGATAGAGGGTGCATTTTCATTCCAAAAGGCAATACTATAAACTCATAATGCTCGTACCTGGTTCAAAATGCTATCTTTGGAATGTCTTCCTTCTTCACACACAACTGATGATATCTAGATCAAAGGTCAATCTTTGGAAAATATTGATCTCCATGAAGTTGATCAAATAAATAATCAATGTCAGGTCAGGGATACTTTTTCTTTATTGTTATAGAATTGATCTCCCTGTAGTCAATGCAAAACCTCATAAATCCATCTTTCTTCTTAACAAAGAGAACATGGGCTTCCCATGGAGAAACACTAGGGTGAATAAATCATTTATTACTCAACTCCTATAGTTTTTTATTTAGCTCCACTAATTCCATAGTGGCTATTCTATAAGGGGTATTTTATATAGGCCTTAAACCATGAATTAAATCAATGGAAAACTCAATTTCTCATTCTGGAGGATGTCTATGTAAATCCTCTGGAAATACATCAACATATTCTTGTACAATAGGTACATCCTCTATTTGAACATTCCTTTACTCACCCATATTTATTTCACTCTCTTCCTCCCCAATAACTAAATTTAGTAGAGCTACAGGGTGTGGATCTAGATAATAATTAGATGGTGATGTTTCTTCTCTAACGTTAAGGTACTCCTTATCATCATAAAAAATTGTAACATCCTTCTTCTTACAATAAATTTTCGCATTATGGTCCAAAAGCCAATCCATACCGATGATTATATCAAATTTAATCATGGTTATGATGATGATATTAGTGGATAAAGAACATTTATATTCCCTAATGGTTATTGATTCACAAAAATTTGTTCCAATGATTCTTCCCTTAGAAGATTTGAATGATAAATCCCTTGTTAAATAAAATTGGAAATATCTAATTTTCTTAGAAAACTGGGAAGGTATGAAATAATGAGATGATCCAAAATCAAATAAATCATTGGATAAACTTGAGGAAACCATTAAATTACCTTCCACCACGTCTTTCAGAGCTTCAACCTCAGCAGTAGTGATCACATAAGATTAGACTTTCTCCCTTGTAATTTTTAGAGGTAAGTTTACTTGGCGCTTATGAAATTAATTTGTATAATGCCCCATTTCTTTACAATTTTAGCATTCAACATTGACAACCTATTTCTATCCCTTACAATCACGAGCTTGGTGGCCTTTTCACCACACTTGTAATAGACTCCCATTACCTTAAGGAAAGTACTGAGGTGTTTCTTCCCACATTTACTGTATGATATATATTCAACTTTTCCCTTCTTCCCCTTATTTCCATTTCCAGAGTGTTCAGTAGATCTCTTCTTCTCTTACTTTTCTTTAAATTCATAAGACTTAGAGAATTCCTTTTTTTTCTTGATAGCACATGAGAAAATATCTTTGTATGATGAGAAGGATATTGAGACTAATGCTTGATGGAGAAATGGTTTTAACCCATCGAAGAATTGATCAATATTACTATTTGGGTTATGTATATAATCTGTTGCATGACTTGCTAACCTTGTAATGTTATCCTCATACTTTGTGACATTCTCATCCTCTTTTTTCCTCAGACTCAGTTTTTTCCTTTCCATAGTCGCTCGGTGGTCATGAAGACAGTATTTTTCTAAGAAAATATCTTTAAACTCCCATCATCCCAAATTTGATACTTCCTCATCTTCCTTTGTGTTTTGAATTAATTACCACCATTGATCAGCTACAAATGGATTTGAAGTCCCATTGAATATTGGTGGTTGTTTCCTCATGAAGTGGTCTAACATCGATCCTTTTCATTGTGGATCAGGGTGCTCTATACAGGTAAGGTTATTATTCAAAACCTGAGTGAGTTGTCCTAGTACGGTGATAAGATGATCAGCACCAGTTGCATCACCAACTCCACTATAATTATCTTTAGTAGGTGGGAAATACCTATATAGATTACGTGCATTGATAGGATTTCCATTCCTTCCACTAGGCACCATTTCTAAACAATGGCATACACTAGATTAATTTACGAATCACAATGCATAATTACAAACCTGTAAAACACTTAACATAAATTGAATAGTTTATGGATATAATACATAATCATAAAACAAAATTTCTTTGAGGTATATACTCATAAATCCTTCATAATGGTTTGTAAAGAAAATGTGAATTATCCTAAGCATATCCCCTAGGAGTGTCATAACAAAGAGTGTAGCAATGCCTATTGTCATGTACCAAGATACCTTGGGTCAAGCTCGAAAATCCTTGTCAGAGTTTTCAAACCTAGGTAAATATATTCTAGAGACGCCTCTACCTACTCGTATCCATATAGGGATGTATTTCTTGTAAAACACACAAAATATCTACATTACCAAAATTCTAGGAAGTTCTTCTATACTAATACTCGAAGTCTATCTTAGGGTAATGTTCTCTAATCATAGTTTTTCTAAATCTAGATTCCAAGGTTTGTACTAAACTTCCTCTAATACCAACTATAATGCCCCAAACTTAGTTACCCAGAGAAGGTGCATTATTACATAACATTGGCATGATACAAGGAATCATGTCCTGAAAGACCGATTAGTTTAGTAGCCTTGGAAGTGCTAGATACATACATAAGTTTTAGATTAAATCGTGAAATAAAGAAAAAAACATTGTGTCCCCCTTGAAAAAACTCATATCATTGGCCTATCCCTACAGGTTAATCATAATTTACTTCTTCACATCCTGGAAAAAAGAAGACATAAAAAGGGGTGAGCTCAGATGCTCAGTAAGGATAACAATATAGCGGAAACTTTCATAAATAAGCATAAAAATTTAAGGCAATGTATAAGACTAAAACAAAATACTTTTAAAATTAAACTTCATAATAACATGGAAAAGATAAATCAAATAATGACATTTAATTATTCACATGGATATTCTACTAGTTGAATAATCACATGTAATATCAATAGCTAATTTCATAACGATGGAATGCATAATGTCGAACATCATAAACACATAGTCAAGGTCTCGTGCTAAGACTACAAATAAGATTTTGTTAAGGCCTTGTGCCAAGACACTAGTTTGTATTATGAGACCTACTGATGCATCTAGGAGATATAACGGGCTCTACCCGTCACTTACTAAGTCCAATGCATTCATTATTTGAAAAGGTTGAAACATAACATAAACATTCATATTAAAACTAGCATAAGAAATGTTAATACCTTAAATATAAAACATGAATTGTATAAAAATAACACATCCATAGTCAAACATATCACAAAACCTTCAATACAATATGGAATATTGTATCATAATAAATCAACTTCAAATAAGTGTAAAATCCATCAAAGGATGTTGACATATATGAAATCAAAACTATTTGAGAGAAATATCTCTTTATATTTTGAAATCATTTAAAAGTAAAATAATTATAAAAGAAAACATTTATTTTGAAAATATTCTTATAATCTTGTAAGGGAAGATTCAAAGGTGTTATAATGGATGATAATAACCATACCCTCCGTATAAGTTAAAAAAACATTCTTACCTTAATTTGTCGAAAAGGTCATAAAGTACCTTGTTTGGAAAACGATGGAAAGATTACTTTCCAAAACATTTTATAAAAAGTAAAACAAGGGTATAAATGACTTTAACCCATAGTCTAGTAAATATAAAAAATGTTTTGAAATATATTTTTAAGAAACACATATGTGGATGATAAAGAGGTCCTAGTAGATACTTATGTAAAAACAACCTCGTATAATAAAGTGATTGTGGAATTAACCATTACCTTTTAATTTTCCTTGATTGAGGGTACATTAACCTCCTATACAATAGTTAAATAATTTTTTTAAATTATAAAATAACTACATACATAAATATGATATCATATATGATCTTCTAATATTGCTTTGTTAATAATATTTTAGTAGTATCATTGTTTCGAGTGTTAACTGATTCATTTTCCTTTATATGTTTTGTTACATAAGTTATGTTTTTTATGAATAAGAGGTATTTGATTAATATAAAGAATGATATTATGATCTTAAATATTTTTTTTAATAATCAAATGAAAATTATTCTTGAATGGTTACGATGGGGAATGAATCTCATCGCGTTTGTGGAGACGGTAATCCGTATGTACGCACGAATGGTACTTCCATTTCATTTTTTTTAATTTTAAAAGGAAAGAAAACAAAATTATACATAGGTATATTATTATCCCAGTATAATATAATATTTTATATACATTATGTAAGTTCATTAAAACCATCTTTTATACGTTCCATGTATGGTATGAACGAGCCATATCACTTTGAGGGGGTGGTAATCTTCACTTCCTCAAATGAAATTATCGTATATATACAACATGAAAATAATAAAGGTATTATATAAAATAGAATTAAAGAATCTTATAGATAAAATAAATATCATAAATATCATATATAATTACAGTGCCATCATAATGGACACTATAAGAGGTGGTAGTATAAGATTGAACAATCATTGTTTCGTGAGGCAGTAGTTCGACGTCCACAGAAACATTATGTTCTATACCCATTAGATGGATGTGTGTGTAAGTGTGGTTATAATAAATCTCCTAAAAACAACCTAGTATATTTATTATACTTGTGTTTTTATAAAATAAAGGAATAAAGAGATTTTAGGGGGTTGGAGAAGTAAAATAAAAGAAAAGAACTTAAGAGGAGATTTACCTTTAAATAGGGTAACTCCTTTTGGTTTGAACCAAAAGGCTTCCTTAAAGTGACTTATGCCTAAGTTAAGGATTCTAAGAGGAATATAGGGATGTAGTAAGATTAATTGGGAAGGGGTTGGATGAGGAAAGGGGCTTGAGAGGTGTGAGTAAGGGGTTAGAGTTGATGTCTTTTTATAAGGGAGGGGAGGGGCTCTTTAAGAAAGTTTGAAAATATTATTTTATTATATAATTATTTTTGGTTTATAAAGTTCCAAAACTCATTAAAGTTGAAGATAAGATGACTCATGTTCGAAATAAAATCATCCAATAATAATTGGACAGGTTTTTTATATTTTTTTAATTTTTATAATCTCATTTTTTTAAATCATTCATTAATGAGGTAAACACTACATCATTATTATGTCATAAATAATTTTATTTATTTGATGTCTAAAAATTATAAAAAAAATACCATGATGTAGGAAATATTTTTATCTTTCAAATAAATATTTATATTATAAAATATAACTTATATAACCCCATGTAAAAATTGTTTTACTAAAATATATATGTTTATATCATTTTTGTCTTTACTTTAAATTAATTAATTTAAAGTGTCATTATCACTTTCAAGTGGCTCCATGAGGTCCCAAAATCGATACAAGGATGAATAGGGTCGGAAATGTATCAGTAAATAGGTTTAGGACACATTTTTGGGTAATTTAATATTATTATAATATTATTTTTTATCCTTATTTAACGGATTTACCCTTTAACCATGGTAAATAAAATATTTACCGAAATAATTATTCATAATGTATAAAAATAAAAGTTATCTATTTACCCAATTTGGACCTCCTAATTCAAAATATATAATCCATTTTTCCAAATTCAAAACATAGAAGTGACAGAAATTAATTTAAAATTAATCCTCGTTGTCAAAACAAAAAGTGTGTTTTTAAGAAATAATAATTATCAAAAGATTGACACTTGTTTATGTCCATTTTAAATGTAAAATTACATGAAATGACCTAAATTATATTAAATGATAAAAATATAATCTATTGATACTTAAAAAGCATTCAAATTTATAATTTAACACTATAAATTATTTCTATTAAAAAAGTTGTTTTTAATTAAAATTTAGTATTTTTTACTATTCATCAAAAATTGAAAGTTTTCAAAAGAGTACCAAAAATTCACCCTAAGCTAATTTTGATATTCGGAATCCAAAAATGAAGTCCATTTTGAAAAATAAAATTTATTAAATTTCAAAAAGTGGGTATTACTATTCATAAAGGCTTGTTTGATTGGTTGTAGTGTGTTAGAACTCGAAGTTGCATACACCGCAAGCTATTGCATTATTCAAAGGGAAACGTACCATGGAAGTTTGGGGTGTTACAAAAATGGGGTTCCTTCCACATCTAATTGACAACCTCCCTTATTAGTGCTCAAGTTAATGGAAAAAATTTCTTAAGATATCTCCAAGCATACTTTGTGGGGAGGGGATCATTTGACATAGCTCTAAGGATTTTCACCCGAGAAACCTTGTATACATCCCATAATCTAATTACTAATTCCTCGTATTCAAGGTAAAATGTGTATGTTTGTGAGCTATAATGGCTCAGTAATTCTGGTATGAGATTAGTTCAATTTTATAAATAGGTCTAAGTTATCCAAATATATTCATAAATCACTTATTCCATCAAAAAATTATCAAAATCAGTGTATGTAAACTTGACCTAATGTGAACACATCTATTAATGCTTGACACCACCGCCAAGATGTTGGTCTCAATCTTTTTTCGAGACTTTGAGTTGGTTTTTAACCGATCAATGTAATATGTTGCAGTAACAATGTCTAGGACTTTGATATATATTCACAATTATATAGGGGAATCCTTGGAGTGATGAAATATGTATTCAAGGGTAAAATACCATTCATTAATGTATGATTACATCAATTATATGTTATCCCGCACCAAATTGTCATACCTTGTGAACCACAATTTGGGAAGGTTATTATATATCCTTGGAAACTTAATGTCAGTTAGGAGTTAGTGTATGTATAGTGAAATGAAATTTGACACCGAGTATCCCTGATGATTCTATCTTATGACTTGTATAATCACTAAAAAGTGTATCCTACACTGACTAGTGTAACATTGTTTAATATCTTGAACCATCCTTTGATATATGAGGCAACATCATTATATGGGATGGTGTTTGAAGAGTGAACCATATCATCATTCAAAATAGAATTTAACAACATTTGTTAAATGGAAAAAGAGTATATAAATGAAAGTAATTAAATTTAGAACATGAGATGAACATGAATACCAGTGAATAAAAATTTAGAAAAGGAAACAACTTTCAATCAGGTGTCCTCACCCAACCTACTTTTCTCAGGTGTATTAATTCACCACCCTTTTCCTAGGTTATCTATCCTAGGTTAAGGTGATTTGTTAATTCAAGATCTAATAATCCTTAGTTCACTAAGGTTAGGGAAAATGAAGTTAGCATGATCACTTAGAGTATGGTGCATGAATTGAGCAGAAATAGAGAATGAAAAATCATGTTTTTCTCAATTCAAATGGATGTGTGAAAGTGAAGTGGCCCCCAAATATTTATAAAGGTAGATTTGAGTCCCACACCTAGGTTCAAATGAAAATCACACACCCAGATACACATATTCATGAAGAATTTATCTTGACCATCATCCGAACTAGTTCTAAAACTGAGCGCGCATACTCTTCTTTAGAGATACATTCATGAAAAATTAATGTTTACATCATAATATGACCCTCCTTGTCTAATAAAATACAATTTTTAGGGGGGGGGGTGATTTTTTCACTCCCCTTTGTTACTGATTAATAATTTTTTTAGTTGGAAAATACTTGGTGAATCAAGGAATGAATGGTGATCAAATCCTTTATTCATCCAAACTATTTTACCTATTTCCACTTTGTGATATGCTTCTCACTCCCAAGAAATGTCACCCCAAGTTTCACATGATCACGTCCTTCTATGAACCTAGTTTATTTTCTTAAGTCCCCTTAATATTCCTGTCCTTAACACACCAAGATTTCATACATGAGGTTCCCATCGACAAGGGAATAAGAAGTATTTATCCACCTAGTACCATTCCCTGGTCTCCTATTACATATAAATAAAACTGATGGACCTCATTTAGAAGGATAGACCCATAACAGATAAAAATTCATAGACATAATGAAGAGATATCTTACACACATGAAATCACCCCTCATCTCATTTTGGTGACTTCCCAAGTCAAAACCTAAGGTTAATAATAGAAATTAAGGGTCATTATGTCATCCAAATATTTTAACACTAAAAACTTTATAAAAGACCATGTACTATATTTTACCTGAGAAATAGGTTGAAGGACCATCCTTTTAAGTACTATTGAGGTGACCTAATCATTTCATTTATAAATATTACATCATTATAGATGAATATTAAATACATTTTATAATAATACATACCCAAGGACCATAAAGGTTTGCGCCTTTGGATATTATATACATAAAAAACACATTTCATGAAATATATTATACATATTAAATAAATTTATTATCATATAGTTCCCCTCTTAGATACACCCTACATAAAACTTTCCTTTATAACCTAGGGAAAGGAAACATAAGAAAGGGTGAGCTTAGATTCTTAGTAAGGGTAAACATGGTAGATATCAATAAATGGTCATATGCAAGCATAATATAATAATAATGGTATGAGATCATGATCATAACTTAAAATATTCATACTCAATACATCATATATTAAAAACATGATTCATGGAATACAACTTTATCATTTCAAAAGACATGAATTATAAGAGTAAAGAATCATCATAAATCAATCATGAACCATGATAACATATCCTAAGAATTTGAACATTTAATAGGAATTTTGTGGCTCAATCATAAGAATAATTATAATAATATATTTGGAATCATACATTCATGATGTAATAACCTAAATATGAAAATTTAAATATTATTCTATGAGTAATTTATATATAGTTAACCTAATTATCTTTTAAGAGTTTTTTAACTTTGTCATATCTTATTAGTTTATTAACTTTTCCATCTTTTAGGAGTTTCTTAACTCTATAATCTCTTATAATTTTATTAAATCCATCATCATTAACCAATTCACTAGGGGATAATATAATTATAGTCCCACCCATCACATTATCATAATATATTCATATTCATTCCAAAATATTATAAAACATTCAACATATCATCGTAGCATAACCTGTGGAAAATAAATGGGTTTTGTAAACATCTCATAATCATAATCATAAATCATACAGAGTAAGAATAAGGATTATATCATCATATAATATCCATATTAAATCATAATTAAAATGAAATTATGTTATCATAGATGAAAAATCTCTTTAAAAGATCAACGGGATATTTCATGAGGAAAATACCATTTTCATTTAGAAATCATTTATTTAAAATATAAAAATATAAAAAAAATTATTTTAAAAAATTTTATTTGAAAATTTCCTTGGAAAAATGTAAATAAATCTTCAAAGTATTTATAATTCATGATGATGGGAAATTCCATTCATGCCTCAATCATTTAAAACAAATTTTTATTCACATCTTTGGTGAAAAGTAATTTGTTTAGAAAATGAAAAGAATATAATATTTAAAAACTTTTTATAAAATTTCAAAAATAGGTAAAAATTAATTGTTAAAATATTTTTATTATAGTAAAAACATTATTGAAAACATATTATATAACTGCGATATGGTGGATAATTATTCCTGGCCAAAATAGGAAAAATAAGATCTTCTTTTATTAAAAACATTTTTTGAACTATTTTGAGTACCAAAGAGAGAAAAATGGAACTAAAACATAAAAATTATAGAAATAACCTAATTATAAGAAACTAAAATGGGTTTATTAGATAATTATCATATAATTTCATTGAATATAAATTCAATCATAAACAATCTCAATTAAAATTAGATTCAAACATAAACCCCGTACCTCAAGTCTCGTCTTGCTTTACATGTGTTTGAAACTACTATATAATAAATAGATATTTATTATAAATATATTACATATCCATAAACATATATATCATACCATATATGATTTAATTATAACATATTATCACCCACTTATTAACAATTATTTTTTAAAATCACTATTCTGTGTGATAACTGCTTCATTTTTAATGCATGTTTCAGTTTGGAAGTCCTGATCCTTGTACTTTGATCATAGTTCCATAAAATCCATAATTTTAATCATGTAATGAGTATGATATGTAATAATTATATACACTTTTATAACTATTCATATAAATTAATGATGAAAAATTAATTATAGCACTTTATGGAGATGATAGTCCACACATACACATGATTGATGTTTCCACTTTTCGATAGATAGAATGAAAGAAATGTAAATAATAATTAAACTTTACATAACTATAATAATATCTTAAATATTATATATATTCATTAAATGCATCACTATAACCATAAATGTGAAGTAGTGATGGAAAACAAAATGCATCGCTTCATGGATGTGGTAGTCCACACATAGGCACAAGCAATGTTTTCTTTTCCCACACGATAGAAACATGGTGGATAATGGTTATTACATAATCATAATTAAAATTATGTATATTTAATATAATAAATTAAATATTTTATAAAGGATACAATATATTTATATGAGGTAGAATAAAAAATAAAATTAAATATACTAGGTTAAGAGTTATACCACTTCGTTGAGAAACCAACTTTGGGCTACACCTTTATGTAACGACCCGAAATTTTGAATAAATCTTGTTTACTAATTTCATGTGTTATTTTATTTAATTTTTATACTCAACAAAAATGTTTTATTTCATAAACATGATTATAATTAAAATGAGATCAGTGGGTTTTGACTATTATATAACCATCGGTCAATATGACCGCTGTGAACAAAATGTTTTGTTTTTTGTCTCTAAATATAAGTAATCTTGGTTAATTATTATAGAAAGAAGATTTGATGGCCTCACCTAGTAGTCATGGACCGATCGAAGCCCATCTAACAGAGCTTGGGAAGGAGGTAGCACCATTGGCCTTTGCTCTGGACCAAACCCAAGCCGAACTTCGTCATGTGAAGCTAGAACGGAATCGCCTTCGCGAGAAGTTCAAACTGATAGAAATTACTACTCGGGCAATGTTGACTGAGCCGGCCCAAGATTCTATCACCCTAGCACACCTTACTCTTAGGTCCTATGCTGGTATTATAAGGGGCTATGTAACGAGACCGTAATTGCCTTGTGCAATCCTTGTTTTAAATAAAAATTGGGATTTCTTCTTATGATGAAGTTTATGAATTTTCAAATGAATGGATAAAAATAGTATGCATATTTTTGATTAATTTTCAAAAGGATATTTAAAAAAAAAATGTTTGTGTAAACATTAAATAATTTAAAATGTGTAATGATTCTCAAAAAATGGTCTTCTACAATTATGCTCACTACGAAATTTAGAGTCTAATAAGATCAACATGATTTTTGATGAATTGTAAATTATGAATAGTGATTTTATGATTAGGATTAGTAATATGACCAAATGGATTAGTAATCTCACTTAAAGAAAGTTTTAAAATAATCTAGGCACCTTGATTAAGTAATGTGATTCAATAAAATGGTTAAATAACGGTTTCATAAATTATTATTCAAGTATTAGTTTTTTCGGGTGAATAGTGTTTTTTAAATAAAAATTTAATTAAAAATAATTAGAAAATTATTTTTATAAAAATGACTTTATTTTTGAACTCAGAGCATCGATATTATGTTATGGTAATTTTTGGGGTTTTTTCTGAAAAAAATGAATTTTCGGTGAATAGTGTATTTATTTAAAAATAAAATTAAAAATATTTAGAAAATTATTTTAATAAAATGGAGTTCATTTTTGAAATCATAGCATTGATATTTGGTTAAGGTGAAATTTTGGGATTATTCTGAGAAAGTTGAATTTTCGGTGAATAGTGAAAGTATAGTTTTTAAGTGACGGGTGTTTAATGACATCATTAAATGATGTATTAAGTATATATTCAATATGTTCGAATTATGAATAGTAATATAAGGTGTGAGGTGTCCCAAGTGGCCAATACCATGGGCAAATACCATGGGCAAGCCCATGGTTTTGCCAAAACCACTAGTGAGGTGTCCCTTGGCCATTAATGCCTTGTCCCCTCACTTTCCCTATAAATACCAAGCCCTCCTCTCATCAATTCGACTCCCCACTCATTACCAACGAATTTCTGGTCTCATTACCTCCCAAGGAGTCCTCCCAAGGTGCCCCCAAGCCCTCAAGGTCCCAACCTTTGAGGTTTAAGAGTTACATTTTAAGGTAAGGGATCCGACCTCTCTCTTTCTTTTCAAGTAATCTCTTTTATGTCATTTCTTTTATACTCCATGTTCTTATGTTGGAGGATGTTCTTTTATATTCATCCTACTGCCTATTTTATGATCATATGATGAGAGACCCCCCTTTCTCTCATCAATTCGTTTTAAGAATGTTTAAGTGGCGCCGTTAGGCTGCCGAATTTTTAAGGGATTCTTTCACCTTCCTCGTTTTCAAGTTCTATTTTCATTCAAGTATTTCATGTTCCTTTTTATTATGTTGGGGTATGATCTCTAAATTATCATACTGATATTTTATGATCATATGATGAGAGACCCCATTTGATCGCTTCAATTCAGTATTTTGAAGTTTTAAGTGGCGCCGTTAGGCTGCCGAATATTTAAGTGGTTTTTCACCCTTCTCGTTTTGAAGTTCTACTTTCATGTCAATTCTTTCAATTAACTTTTTGTTATGTTGGGGTATGATCTCTATATCTATTATACTGGAATATTATGTTCATATGATGATAGACCCCATTTGATCTCTTCAATTCAGTATTTTGAAGTTTTAAGTGGCGCTGTTAGGCTGCCGAATTTTTAAGTGGTTCTTCACCCTTCTCGTTTTGAAGTTCTACTTTCATGGAAATTATTTCAAGTTCCTTTTTGTTATGTTGGGGTATGATCTCTATATCTATCATACTGGACTCTTATGTTCATATGATGAGAGACCCCATTTGATCTCTTCAATTCATTATTTTGAAGTTTTAAGTGGCGCCGTTAGGCTGTCGAATTTTCATAAGAGAAATCTAATTTTCGTCTGCCTTCCATGTTTTTCATTTCAAATGATATGTCCTTGAAATTTCATTACCATGATCATTTATCCTTCTTATTCTGTCCATATACTGTTTTATGGGTCATTTATGAATGTTTGACCCATTTTCCCTCTCCTTTTAATGTCTTCTAAAACCTCGTAACATAGCCGTTATGCTGCAGAATTTCCGTCTCAAAATGTCTCTCTCTCTTTCTAAAGTTCTTTTATATTATTAAGTGAATACTCAAAGCTCTTTCTTCTAAAGGGGTATTCACATATATAACAAAATGTTCTATTTTAAATTCTGGGATTTACATAAATGAGACCCACCTTCCTTTTCTGTGGGTTTTAAAGTGACGTAAAGATCATGTCTTTAAAGCAGTTTTTAAAACGTTGTGATTATGAAATGAAACCCATTTATTTTATGTTATATGGGTTATTTATGAAATGTTTGATGATGATATATGTGGATCACATTATAATAAAGGCAAATTTAAGGGTGCGCCCTGATAGCGCTCCAATGCATTGGGTAATGATGTAACCACTAGAGATTACAATTTTCATGATACCTTGGTGAATAACCTTGGTAATTTTCAAATGACACCTTGGGGATGGACCTTGGTGATATGTTCATGATTGTCTATGTTAAATGATGTATCCACATCATCAAGTTATGAAAAAGTTTTATTTTTATTATGATATGCCTCATGATTTCATTTTCATGCCTTAAAGTTCTTTTCATGACTTTATTGATGTATCTCAAGTTCATATGTAAAATGTTTCACTTGTTTCCCTTGCTGGGCCTTCTGCTCACCCTTCCTTTTGATGTATGTCCCCAGGTTATGAGATGCAGTAATGAGCCTAGGGTGAACATGAGGAGAAGCCTTTCAAGTGTTTAAGAAGAATGTTTATTTTTGTTTCATGTTTTATGTTCCTTGTTTCCAAGACACTAAACCTTAAAGATCCTCAGTTCCGTGTAATGGAATGAAAGTTATGTTATAAAATGGAGGGATGCTATAGTTGGTATCAAAGGATGGTTTAGTTATTTGTGGAAATTAGGATATGAAAACTCTAGGAAGAACCCTATAGAAAAGTTTAATATAGGAAATCTTCCTGGTATTTTGGTGAGTATTGAGTAAGGGGTTGCCAAGCAAATACATCCATGTCTGGATACGAGTTGGTAGAGGTGGCTCTGGAACAGATGTACATAGGGGTAAAACCCGAAAACACCGCTTTGAGCTAGACTCAAACGGGAACTGGTACACGACAACGGGCCTTGCTGCACTCTTGGTTATGACACTCCCGGGGGATATGCTTTGGTAAATTCATAAGCTTGGTATGAACCATTATTAAAGGAACAAAGATAAAATAAAATAAAGGTTCACATAAGAATATATGATCATACATAACCTAGATGGGAACCTAGGAGATCACAAGTTAGGGTATACCTTTCATATACAAGTTATCCTTATATGCTTTCAGTTCCTTTTCATGATTATTAGCTAAGTACTTAAGCACCTAATTATAGTTTCTTTTCATAGTTAATGGCGGGAAATAGAAGAACATGTATCAACAACCAATGTGATAGGAAATGCTACGATTGCCGTATTAAGATGACAGAGATGATTAGGGGATTAAAATATGATTTTTATTTTGGAAGACGTTCACTATTTTGGGGACCCTATATGATCGAGGTAAATAGATTACAACGGTATTTTCATTGAGGAGTAAGGTTGACTTATATTTTGAAGAGTCGATGAATTTAAGGTGGACTTATAGTAATTTAGGTTACTTACGGGAATGATTAACCTATCTTGGGTAAAATATGTTTAGGTTAGCTACTTTTGTTATAAGATGTTAGGAGTGGTTGATGTTGTTTGGAGATGAACAATGAAGTTTATTTTGGAAGACTATGTTATCAAATCTTTCTTGTATTTGGGTTTCAATCTTAGTTTGGTTTATTTTGAGGAATCTTAGGGACCATTATTTACGGAATGGACTATGATGAACTTTGGGTAGTACCATGGAATTTTATGATTTAAAAGTAGTTTCCATTCCTATGGGATTATTTCTTTTTGAAGAGTTGTTTTACCTTAACCTTTCTGTTTTTGGGATAATGTTTAAAGATAGAAGAAATAGATAGTTAATCTTTTGTAGATTATGTGATTCTATAGAAGATGATTCTTGTGCTTTTATGAGACCAAGTGTTTTTGAATTCTCATCATTTGGAGAAAAGATTAGTGTTGGTAGGGACTTGTTAAAGGATGAAACTCTACTTGAAGGTAGGTATATTTTCTTATGATTTGTTCTATGTTGTAAATGAAATCCTCAAAATTATGAAAAGAAACGTAAAACAAAAATGTTGTTGGTTTACGTTTCCTACTAGGTAATCAAAGACCGTTTACACACATCATAAGTTTGGGATTTTCTCATGGTTAACTTTCTCCTAATCATGTTCTCTATCACTCTCCCTCAGAACTTGACCCTTTGTTTTCTCCTCCATGTCCATGTTTTCCTACATGGAACCCTAGTGTGGGTAAACTCGGGTGACCTTTGTACTTCCCTTTCTTTATTTTAAAGTAATAGTTTTACTGACTCCTTTTCCGATGTGGGACTTTCAATGAAATTTCAAAACCCAAATTTGTTTTTTAAAATTGCGAGGACGCAATTTCTTAAGGGGGGAAGATTGTAACGACCCGAAATTTTGAATAAATCTTGTTTACTAATTTCATGTGTTATTTTATTTAATTTTTATACTCAACAAAAATGTTTTATTTCATAAACATGATTATAATTAAAATGAGATCAGTGGGTTTTGACTATTATATAACCATCGGTCAATATGACCGCTGTGAACAAAATGTTTTGTTTTTTGTCTCTAAATATAAGTAATCTTGGTTAATTATTATAGAAAGAAGATTTGATGGCCTCACCTAGTAGTCATGGACCGATCGAAGCCCATCTAACAGAGCTTGGGAAGGAGGTAGCACCATTGGCCTTTGCTCTGGACCAAACCCAAGCCGAACTTCGTCATGTGAAGCTAGAACGGAATCGCCTTCGCGAGAAGTTCAAACTGATAGAAATTACTACTCGGGAAATGTTGACCGAGCCGCCCCAAGATTTTATCACCCTAGCAC
Organism: Viscum album; assembly: GCA_963277665.1. NCBI lineage: Eukaryota > Viridiplantae > Streptophyta > Magnoliopsida > Santalales > Viscaceae > Viscum > Viscum album. The sequence goes on along the minus strand of OY728163.1, from coordinate 378,581,646 downwards.
ACCTTACTCTTAGGTCCTATGCTGGTATTATAAGGGGCTATGTAACGAGACCGTAATTGCCTTGTGGAATCCTTGTTTTAAATAAAAATTGGGATTTCTTCTTATGATGAAGTTTATGAATTTTCAAATGACTGGATAAAAATAGTATGCATATTTTTGATTAATTTTCAAAAGGATATTTTAAAAAAAAAATGTTTGTGTAAACATTAAATAATTTAAAATGTGTAATGATTCTCAAAAAATGGTCTTCTACAATTATGCTCACTACGAAATTTAGAGTCTAATAAGATCAACATGATTTTTGATGAATTGTAAATTATGAATAGTGATTTTATGATTAGGATTAGTAATATGACCAAATGGATTAGTAATCTCACTTAAAGAAAGTTTTAAAATAATCTAGGCACCTTGATTAAGTAATGTGATTCAATAAAATGGTTAAATAACGGTTTCATAAATTATTATTCAAGTATTAGTTTTTTCGGGTGAATAGTGTTTTTTAAATAAAAATTTAATTGAAAATAATTAGAAAATTATTTTTATAAAAATGACTTTATTTTTGAACTCAGAGCATCGATATTATGTTATGGTAATTTTTGGGGTTTTTTCTGAAAAAAATGAATTTTCGGTGAATAGTGTATTTATTTAAAAATAAAATTAAAAATATTTAGAAAATTATTTTAATAAAATGGAGTTCATTTTTGAAATCATAGCATTGATATTTGGTTAAGGTGAAATTTTGGGATTATTCTGAGAAAGTTGAATTTTCGGTGAATAGTGAAAGTATAGTTTTTAAGTGACGGGTGTTTAATGACATCATTAAATGATGTATTAAGTATATATTCAATATGTTCGAATTATGAATAGTAAGATAAGGTGTGAGGTGTCCCAAGTGGCCAATACCATGGGCAAATACCATGGGCAAGCCCATGGTTTTGCCAAAACCACTAGTGAGGTGTCCCTTGGCCATTAATGCCTTGTCCCCTCACTTTCCCTATAAATACCAAGCCCTCCTCTCATCAATTCGACTCCCCACTCATTACCAACGAATTTCTGGTCTCATTACCTCCCAAGGAGTCCTCCCAAGGTGCCCCCAAGCCCTCAAGGTCCCAACCTTTGAGGTTTAAGAGTTACATTTTAAGGTAAGGGATCCGACCTCTCTCTTTCTTTTCAAGTAATCTCTTTTATGTCATTTCTTTTATACTCCATGTTCTTATGTTGGAGGATGTTCTTTTATATTCATCCTACTGCCTATTTTATGATCATATGATGAGAGACCCCCCTTTCTCTCATCAATTCGTTTTAAGAATGTTTAAGTGGCGCCGTTAGGCTGCCGAATTTTTAAGGGATTCTTTCACCTTCCTCGTTTTCAAGTTCTATTTTCATTCAAGTATTTCATGTTCCTTTTTATTATGTTGGGGTATGATCTCTAAATTATCATACTGATATTTTATGATCATATGATGAGAGACCCCATTTGATCGCTTCAATTCAGTATTTTGAAGTTTTAAGTGGCGCCGTTAGGCTGCCGAATATTTAAGTGGTTTTTCACCCTTCTCGTTTTGAAGTTCTACTTTCATGTCAATTCTTTCAAGTAACTTTTTGTTATGTTGGGGTATGATCTCTATATCTATTATACTGGAATATTATGTTCATATGATGATAGACCCCATTTTATCTCTTCAATTCAGTATTTTGAAGTTTTAAGTGGCGCTGTTAGGCTGCCGAATTTTTAAGTGGTTCTTCACCCTTCTCGTTTTGAAGTTCTACTTTCATGGAAATTATTTCAAGTTCCTTTTTGTTATGTTGGGGTATGATCTCTATATCTATCATACTGGACTCTTATGTTCATATGATGAGAGACCCCATTTGATCTCTTCAATTCATTATTTTGAAGTTTTAAGTGGCGCCGTTAGGCTGTCGAATTTTCATAAGAGAAATCTAATTTTCGTCTGCCTTCCATGTTTTTCATTTCAAATGATATGTCCTTGAAATTTCATTACCATGATCATTTATCCTTCTTATTCTGTCCATATACTGTTTTATGGGTCATTTATGAATGTTTGACCCATTTTCCCTCTCCTTTTAATGTCTTCTAAAACCTCGTAACATAGCCGTTATGCTGCAGAATTTCCGTCTCAAAATGTCTCTCTCTCTTTCTAAAGTTCTTTTATATTATTAAGTGAATACTCAAAGCTCTTTCTTCTAAAGGGGTATTCACATATATAACAAAATGTTCTATTTTAAATTCTGGGATTTACATAAATGAGACCCACCTTCCTTTTCTGTGGGTTTTAAAGTGACGTAAAGATCATGTCTTTAAAGCAGTTTTTAAAACGTTGTGATTATGAAATGAAACCCATTTATTTTATGTTATATGGGTTATTTATGAAATGTTTGATGATGATATATGTGGATCACATTATAATAAAGGCAAATTTAAGGGTGCGCCCTGATAGCGCTCCAATGCATTGGGTAATGATGTAACCACTAGAGATTACAATTTTCATGATACCTTGGTGAATAACCTTGGTAATTTTCAAATGACACCTTGGGGATGGACCTTGGTGATATGTTCATGATTGTCTATGTTAAATGATGTATCCACATCATCAAGTTATGAAAAAGTTTTATTTTTATTATGATATGCCTCATGATTTCATTTTCATGCCTTAAAGTTCTTTTCATGACTTTATTGATGTATCTCAAGTTCATATGTAAAATGTTTCACTTGTTTCCCTTGCTGGGCCTTCTGCTCACCCTTCCTTTTGATGTATGTCCCCAGGTTATGAGATGCAGTAATGAGCCTAGGGTGAACATGAGGAGAAGCCTTTCAAGTGTTTAAGAAGAATGTTTATTTTTGTTTCATGTTTTATGTTCCTTGTTTCCAAGACACTAAACCTTAAAGATCCTCAGTTCCGTGTAATGGAATGAAAGTTATGTTATAAAATGGAGGGATGCTATAGTTGGTATCAAAGGATGGTTTAGTTATTTGTGGAAATTAGGATATGAAAACTCTAGGAAGAACCCTATAGAAAAGTTTAATATAGGAAATCTTCCTGGTATTTTGGTGAGTATTGAGTAAGGGGTTGCCAAGCAAATACATCCATGTCTGGATACGAGTAGGTAGAGGTGGATCTGGAACAGATGTACATAGGGGTAAAACCCGAAAACACCGCTTTGAGCTAGACTCAAACGGGAACTGGTACACGACAACGGGCCTTGCTGCACTCTTGGTTATGACACTCCCGGGGGATATGCTTTGGTAAATTCATAAGCTTGGTATGAACCATTATTAAAGGAACAAAGATAAAATAAAATAAAGGTTCACATAAGAATATATGATCATACATAACCTAGATGGGAACCTAGGAGATCACAAGTTAGGGTATACCTTTCATATACAAGTTATCCTTATATGCTTTCAGTTCCTTTTCATGATTATTAGCTAAGTACTTAAGCACCTAATTATAGTTTCTTTTCATAGTTAATGGCGGGAAATAGAAGAACATGTCTCAACAACCAATGTGATAGGAAATGCTACGATTGCCGTATTAAGATGACAGAGATGATTAGGGGATTAAAATATGATTTTTATTTTGGAAGACGTTCACTATTTTGGGGACCCTATATGATCGAGGTAAATAGATTACAACGGTATTTTCATTGAGGAGTAAGGTTGACTTATATTTTGAAGAGTCGATGAATTTAAGGTGGACTTATAGTAATTTAGGTTACTTACGGGAATGATTAACCTATCTTGGGTAAAATATGTTTAGGTTAGCTACTTTTGTTATAAGATGTTAGGAGTGGTTGATGTTGTTTGGAGATGAACAATGAAGTTTATTTTGGAAGACTATGTTATCAAATCTTTCTTGTATTTGGGTTTCAATCTTAGTTTGGTTTATTTTGAGGAATCTTAGGGACCATTATTTACGGAATGGACTATGATGAACTTTGGGTAGTACCATGGAATTTTATGATTTAAAAGTAGTTTCCATTCCTATGGGATTATTTCTTTTTGAAGAGTTGTTTTACCTTAACCTTTCTGTTTTTGGGATAATGTTTAAAGATAGAAGAAATAGATAGTTAATCTTTTGTAGATTATGTGATTCTATAGAAGATGATTCTTGTGCTTTTATGAGACCAAGTGTTTTTGAATTCTCATCATTTGGAGAAAAGATTAGTGTTGGTAGGGACTTGTTAAAGGATGAAACTCTACTTGAAGGTAGGTATATTTTCTTATGATTTGTTCTATGTTGTAAATGAAATCCTCAAAATTATGAAAAGAAACGTAAAACAAAAATGTTGTTGGTTTACGTTTCCTACTAGGTAATCAAAGACCGTTTACACACATCATAAGTTTGGGATTTTCTCATGGTTAACTTTCTCCTAATCATGTTCTCTATCACTCTCCCTCAGAACTTGACCCTTTGTTTTCTCCTCCATGTCCATGTTTTCCTACATGGAACCCTAGTGTGGGTAAACTCGGGTGACCTTTGTACTTCCCTTTCTTTATTTTAAAGTAATAGTTTTACTGACTCCTTTTCCGATGTGGGACTTTCAATGAAATTTCAAAACCCAAATTTGTTTTTTAAAATTGCGAGGACGCAATTTCTTAAGGGGGGAAGATTGTAACGACCCGAAATTTTGAATAAATCTTGTTTACTAATTTCATGTGTTATTTTATTTAATTTTTATACTCAACAAAAATGTTTTATTTCATAAACATGATTATAATTAAAATGAGATCAGTGGGTTTTGACTATTATATAACCATCGGTCAATATGACCGCTGTGAACAAAATGTTTTGTTTTTTGTCTCTAAATATAAGTAATCTTGGTTAATTATTATAGAAAGAAGATTTGATGGCCTCACCTAGTAGTCATGGACCGATCGAAGCCCATCTAACAGAGCTTGGGAAGGAGGTAGCACCATTGGCCTTTGCTCTGGACCAAACCCAAGCCGAACTTCGTCATGTGAAGCTAGAACGGAATCGCCTTCGCGAGAAGTTCAAACTGATAGAAATTACTACTCGGGAAATGTTGACCGAGCCGCCCCAAGATTTTATCACCCTAGCACACCTTACTCTTAGGTCCTATGCTGGTATTATAAGGGGCTATGTAACGAGACCGTAATTGCCTTGTGGAATCCTTGTTTTAAATAAAAATTGGGATTTCTTCTTATGATGAAGTTTATGAATTTTCAAATGACTGGATAAAAATAGTATGCATATTTTTGATTAATTTTCAAAAGGATATTTTAAAAAAAAAATGTTTGTGTAAACATTAAATAATTTAAAATGTGTAATGATTCTCAAAAAATGGTCTTCTACAATTATGCTCACTACGAAATTTAGAGTCTAATAAGATCAACATGATTTTTGATGAATTGTAAATTATGAATAGTGATTTTATGATTAGGATTAGTAATATGACCAAATGGATTAGTAATCTCACTTAAAGAAAGTTTTAAAATAATCTAGGCACCTTGATTAAGTAATGTGATTCAATAAAATGGTTAAATAACGGTTTCATAAATTATTATTCAAGTATTAGTTTTTTCGGGTGAATAGTGTTTTTTAAATAAAAATTTAATTAAAAATAATTAGAAAATTATTTTTATAAAAATGACTTTATTTTTGAACTCAGAGCATCGATATTATGTTATGGTAATTTTTGGGGTTTTTTCTGAAAAAAATGAATTTTCGGTGAATAGTGTATTTATTTAAAAATAAAATTAAAAATATTTAGAAAATTATTTTAATAAAATGGAGTTCATTTTTGAAATCATAGCATTGATATTTGGTTAAGGTGAAATTTTGGGATTATTCTGAGAAAGTTGAATTTTCGGTGAATAGTGAAAGTATAGTTTTTAAGTTACGGGTGTTTAATGACATCATTAAATGATGTATTAAGTATATATTCAATATGGTCGAATTATGAATAGTAAGATAAGGTGTGAGGTGTCCCAAGTGGCCAATACCATGGGCAAATACCATGGGCAAGCCCATGGTTTTGCCAAAACCACTAGTGAGGTGTCCCTTGGCCATTAATGCCTTGTCCCCTCACTTTCCCTATAAATACCAAGCCCTCCTCTCATCAATTCGACTCCCCACTCATTCCCAACGAATTTATGGTCTCATTACCTCCCAAGGAGTCCTCCCAAGGTGCCCCCAAGCCCTCAAGGTCCCAACCTTTGAGGTTTAAGAGTTACATTTTAAGGTAAGGGATCCGACCTCTCTCTTTCTTTTCAAGTAATCTCTTTTATGTCATTTCTTTTATACTCCATGTTCTTATGTTGGAGGATGTTCTTTTATATTCATCCTACTGCCTATTTTATGATCATATGATGAGATACCCCCCTTGCTCTCATCAATTCGTTTTAAGAATGTTTAAGTGGCGCCGTTAGGCTGCCGAATTTTTAAGGGATTCTTTCACCTTCCTCGTTTTCAAGTTCTATTTTCATTCAAGTATTTCATGTTCCTTTTTATTATGTTGGGGTATGATATCTAAATTATCATACTGATATTTTATGATCATATTATGAGATACCCCATTTGATCGCTTCAATTCAGTATTTTGAAGTTTTAAGTGGCGCCGTTAGGCTGCCGAATATTTAAGTGGTTCTTCACCCTTCTCGTTTTGAAGTTCTACTTTCATGTCAATTATTTCAAGTAACTTTTTGTTATGTTGGGGTATGATATCTATATCTATTATACTGGAATATTATGTTCATATGATGATAGACCCCATTTGATCTCTTCAATTCAGTATTTTGAAGTTTTAAGTGGCGCCGTTAGGCTGCCGAATTTTTAAGTGGTTCTTCACCCTTCTCGTTTTGAAGTTCTACTTTCATGGAAATTCTTTCAAGTTCCTTTTTGTTATGTTGGGGTATGATCTCTATATCTATCATACTGGACTCTTATGTTCATATTATTAGAGACCCCATTTGATCTCTTCAATTCATTATTTTTAAGTTTTAAGTGGCGCCGTTAGGCTGCCGAATTTTCATAAGAGAAATCTAATTTTCGTCTGCCTTCCATGTTTTTCATTTCAAATGATATGTCCTTGAAATTTCATTACCATGATCATTTATCCTTCTTATTCTGTCCATCTACTATTTTATGGGTCATTTATGAATGTTTGACCCATTTTCCCTCTCCTTTTAATGTCTTCTAAAACCTCGTAACATAGCCGTTATGCTGCAGAATTTCCGTCTCAAAATGTCTCTCTCTCTTTCTAAAGTTCTTTTATATTATTAAGTGAATACTCAAAGCTCTTTCTTCTAAAGGGGTATTCACATATATAACAAAATGTTCTATTTTAAATTCTGGGATTTACATACATGAGACCCACCTTCCTTTTCTGTGGGTTTTAAAGTGACGTAAAGATCATGTCTTTAAAGCAGTTTTTAAAACGTTGTGATTATGAAATGAAACCCATTTATTTTATGCTATATGGGTTATTTATGAAATGTTTGATGATGATATATGTGGATCACATGATAATAAAGGCAAATTTAAGGGTGCGCCCTGATAGCGCTCCAATGCATTGGGTAATGATGTAACCACTAGAGATTACAATTTTCATGATACCTTGGTGAATAACCTTGGTAATTTTCAAATGACACCTTGGGGATGGACCTTGGTGATATGTTCATGATTGTCTATGTTAAATGATGTAGCCATATCATCAAGTTATGAAAAAGTTTTATTTTTATTATGATATGCCTCATGATTTCATTTTCATGCCTTAAAGTTCTTTTCATGACTTTATTGATGTATCTCAAGTTCATATGTAAAATGTTTCACTTGTTTCCCTTGCTGGGCCTTCTGCTCACCCTTCCTTTTGATGTATGTCCCCAGGTTATGAGATGCAGTAATGAGCCTAGGGTGAACATGAGGAGAAGCCTTTCAAGTGTTTAAGAAGAATGTTTATTTTTGTTTCATGTTTTATGTTCCTTGTTTCCAAGACACTAAACCTTAAAGATCCTCAGTTTCGTGTAATGGAATGAAAGTTATGTTATAAAATGGCGGGATGCTATATTTAGACTTGAAAGGATGTTATTTTGGAAATAAAAAAAAAGATTTAGGATGTGGGTAATAAATTTAATATGGTATTAGGTTTGGTATTGGATGATACATAAGGTTCTAACTTCATTAATAAAGGATAAGAGTAGGTACCCTTTTCTAAGCGAGGGGAGGGACACCCTTATAATTACCTAAAGTATTAATTTAATATAAATTAATTTTCATGTTCAAGTGGAAAAAATTATATATTTATAATATAGGATGATTATGAGTATAAATCCTCTCATAAAGTAAAATTTATACAAGTTTAGGTGATTTTTTAACTCTTATCTCTTAGTTTTAACCCCTATTAATATTTTTTATGATTTTCATGATATCGAATTGTTTTACTTTAAGGGGTCATAAAAGTTACTATAAAATGGAAAGTGACCCATAAGGGTATAATGGTTGATATTATCAACAATTTCCCACTAATTTGTCCTAATATAATATTTTTATGAATTTTAAATAATTTAATAAAATATTATTTAATAAAAGATACCATTAAATTCATTTTCAAGACTGTTCACATAGTTTGAATTCGAAAACAACAAGATAGAAATAGAATTTGAATATTTTTTTAAAACATCACTAATATGTTATATTTATCTAAAAAAATTCTAGTACACAATATTTAATCCAAATTTGTTACTTTTATTATCTTACAACCATTTATTTTATTTTTCTATTACTTTAATAAGTACCTTGTTAACATTACATAAGCATTTAAGGTAATTATTCTACCACTAAAAATAAAAACTAAATTTCCATGACAAAAAAATCATTAATATTTAAAATAACCATTTTTAACAGAATATAACCACTTTTTTATCCCTATGGAAAAACATTATAGATATTAAAACAAAGAGAGTGATATTTTGTATTTATTCATTACTTAAAATAATAATTAGGTCATTATCAAAGGAAGGTGGAAAGATATTGAAAAAATATTGAATATAAAATTATTAATGTAAAAAGTAACATATGAAATGAAATAAAGGTAAGTTTTTTAGATATTTCTTGGACTCATCCTATAATTTTAACCGTCTTTTACCCATTTTACCCTTTTGAGGTGAAAAATATTTACCATGGTTACTATTAAAAATGATAAAAATAAAAGGGGAATATTTAACAAAATTGAACCCCATGATTTCAAACACTAAATCCATTTTCAAGATTAAATTTCTATAATTTTTAGAAATCCAATTTAAAACAAGTGTGTAAAAAGAAATGAAACCCGTTTTTTTTATTAAATCATTTTTAAGCATAAAACTAGATTTATTCTTATCCCATTAATAGTAAAAACTGGTAGATTAATGTTAAAACATTTGATTTAATATAAAATATATAAATTTAATTAAAATAATTCATCAATAGGGATTAATTTAATTTATTAAAATAATAACACATTGCGTGCATATTTTTTTAGAAAAAGAACTCTCTCTTTTTTTATTTTAAATGATTTTATCAATTGATAACCAATGAATTAATTCTATACACATGTTAACAATATTTTTTCCTAATTTAGTTAGTATTATTCATATCCACAAGTCCAATTACTAGAAGATAACTATCACATTAAATAATAATAATTCAATAGTATATCACGGTTCGTTTAAACACAGTGTTGTGTGTAAAGAAAGATATCAAAGAAATTGAATTTATTGAAATAGAAATATATAAAAAAATATTTGGGTTTTATATTTCTCCCTCAAAATTCGATCACATTGATAGAAAAAAATGAGGATACTTCTACCTCATCACATCCTTAGGTTCCCACATAACATCCTCAAATTTATGGTTTCTCTACAAAATTCTGACAAAGTGAGAAACCTTGTTCTGAAACACTTTATCTATTCGATCCAAAATCTTCAGAAGTTATTACTCATAAGAGATATATTGATCCAATGTTATAAAATTAAATTTTAGTACATGTGAAGTATCATGTAAGTACTTCCCTAAGATAGATAAATGAAACACATCATGAAATTTAGAAAGATTTGGTAGAAGCTCTTTGCGATAAGCTACCTTACCGATACGATCAATAATTTTGATGGTATAGATATATATAGGGATAAAATTACACTTTTTTCTTAGTATCTTAACCTTATTCCTAGGATGTATTCATAGTAATACCTTATCACCTACCTGAAACTCCATATTTGACCAATGATTTCCAGGATAACTTTTCTTTTGACTTTGAGCCGCCTTATTATTCTAATGAATGGTCTAACCTTATCAATCATTATATAATCTAGATTATGTCTCAATATATCTATTTATATAATTTCACCCAAACATAATAGATTTATACACTTCCTACAATAGATGGATTTATAAGGATCCATATAAATGCTCAAGTAAAATCTATTGTTATAAGAAAACTCCACCAAAGGAAGGCGTTGATCCCTACCAACTTTGAAATATATAGAAAAATCTCTCAACAAGTGTTCTAGATTTTTAATGGTCCTCTCAAATTTACCATTTGTTTGATGATGATATACAATACTGAAACTCAACTTTGTATCTAGATCCTAAGGAGGAATTCCCCATAACTTCAAGGTAAACCTTGGATTCTGAACATATACAATAAAATGTGACACTCCAGTAAATATTACCACTTACTTGATGTATATACTATTAGGTTTATCAAGAGGGAAATATTATCTATTGGTAATAAAATGTATTAATTTTTTAAGGTGATCAACTATAACCCAAATAACATTATGGCCTTTTGATTTTTTGGGGAGTCCAATAATGAAATTCATGGTAATGTTTTCCTATTTACATTCTGGTATGGGTAATGGTTGTAACAGACCATTATAATTATATATCTTAGAATTAACTTATTTATATACCAATCATTGTGATATATATTCTACAATATCTCTTTTTATTTTATTCCTCTATAAATACACTTTAAAATCTCTATATATCTTCATACTTCCAAGATGAATAGAGAATTATGAGATATGATATTCATACAATAGATTCATCTTAATATATGGTATTGATGGTACATATAATTGGTTCCTAAAACATATCATTCTATATAAACCATGGTTTAACTCAAGAACATTCCTCACTTTCTTTTGAAGTTATACATCCTCATTCTGTACCTCATTAATCCTTATATGGATGGATGGTTTAAAATTTATGAAATAAAGATATGATCTTTCCACTTTCTTCATGATTTCAAGATCCATATTCTAAACATATATATATATATATATATATATATATATTTAATCTCTTTCAATCCTTATCATAGACAAACTATCAGAGTCATTCCAACTTAGAGCATCAACTACCTTGTTTTCCTTCATAGAGTGGTAGTGTATTGAGCACTCATAATCTGTAATCAATTCAAAGAATATGCTTTGGATCTTATTAAACTATTTCTATGTGAATATATAATTCAAGTTTTATGATAAATATATATATCACATCTTTCACTATAAATATAATTCCTCCATATTCTCAAAGAAAAAATTACCACTACTATCTCCAAATCATGAGTTGGATAATTTTTCACATGAATTTTCAACTGGGCCGAGGCATAATCTATCACCATATAATTTTTCACTAGGATGTAACCCAATAATTTTTTAGATGCATCACTATAGATAAAAATATATTCTCTACTTTTGGTTAGTACAAGCATAAGTTCACTATCCAATATTCTTTTCTGCACCTTGAAATTCTCCTCACATTCATCTTTTTATAGGGACTTGGGTCACTACTAATTGAACATGGTTATTGGATTATATAGACATGATAAATTTCTTAAAAATAATTATTAGTATCCTTACAACTAAAGAAAACTATAGATCTCAATAAGTATGGTTGGTCTAGGCCATTTCTTAATATAATTCATCTTTGAAGGATCCATCGAAATACCCATGCTTGAGATTATATAACTAAGTAATGAAACTATTTGAAGATAGAATTCAAACTTAGTAAATTTAGAATAAAAATTCTCCTTCCTCAGGGTCTTTATAAAAATTCTCAAATGATATTGATGATTTTACATGCACTTTTAATATATAAGAATATCATCCATAAAGACTAATACAAACTGATCGAGGTAATCTCTAATGACTCTATTCATTTGATCCATGAAGATAAAAGGGTAATTGGTAATTAAAAATGGAATAAATATAAATTCATAATGATTATACCTCATATAGAAGGATGTCTTGGTTATATACTCTTTTTTAACCCTCAATTGATGATATCTAGAATGAAGGTTAATATTTTAAAAGTATTGAGATTCCTGTTGTTGATCAGAAAAGTCATCAATATAGGGTATATGATACTTGTTCTTGATAGTGATATTGTTAAGTTAATGATAATCAATGAAAAGTCACATTTAATCATCTTTATTAATTAAAAAATAACCGGTGCACCCCATAGATATGCACTAGGGTGTATGAATCCCTTATTAATATTCTGCTGGTGCTGTTTCTTCAATTCCTAGAACTCAGTAGGGGTTATTATATATAGAGTTTTTGAAATAGGTATAGAAATAGTTATGATTTATATTAAAAACTAAAATTCATTATTTATGGAAATTATAGGCAATTATTTTTGAAATAAATCATTATAATCCGGAATATAGGAACATTTTTTATGTTTAGTTTCTCCCAAACCATTTGAGATAAATATCCCTCATGAAAAGGTAGTAAGACCCATAAAATGTAAGTAACTTCTATTGGAATTTCACATTCATCCTCTTGCAAAAATAAGATCATAAGTTGATTTGGAATATCAAACATGACTTACCTTACTCAGTAATTGATATGAGATCTATATAGAGAGTTCTAATGCATGCCAAAAAACACATCAAATTCAACTAGAGGGAAAATTATAATATTTGTAGGAAGTTCATTCCAAAAAATATCTATCAAAGAATATCTATATAATTGAAATGAGATGATCATACCATTAATAGTTTTTACTAATAACTCAACATATAATTATTTAGGTGGCAACATGATACCATTAGATAAATATTTAGATATAAAATAGTGGGTAGCTCCAGAATCAAATAAGGAATTGTAAATTCTAGAGTGTATGGTAATTGTACCTTTCAGCACTTCATTATCATGAACCACTTCAACATTTGTGATCACATGAGATCTCCCTTTGTCTATTGTCTTAAGAGGTTACTGATGTTGATTTTCATCATTAACCCTTATATTATTGAACTAATCAGTGAAATGTATATACTCCTTGAAATTACAACATTGGATTGTGGGTGACATATTTGGTTGAGCTTTCTCACCATTCCCTTTGAGTAGCCTCTTCAAATCACTTTAGAATTCATTTACTTGGTAATTTTTTTTCCATAAATAAAAAATTTAACAGACCCCATAATGAAATTTCCTCTGTGCTTCCTTATACACTTATAACATAAATGGAGATTAATTTTATTCCATCCATAGGTTTTTTTTGATATTATTTCCTCAAAATTTCATATTTCTCTTATTATACCAAAAAACATGATAATAGTGAGGGTATAACAACTCTATTTATATCATTAGATCACATAAACATATTATTTAATAGCTATCAAAGACTCTTATATCCAATGAATTTGAGATACTTAGTTTCAATCTACTAAATAATCAGTCAACTTTTCTTTAAATATTGATGATAAAAACTGAAGACTTCCTTGAAAGTATTTTTAAATTTACCTCATAGGTAATAATTGATTCACCATTATTTTTTTTTCCATTATAGGAATTCTATTTCCATTTTTATGTGAATACTTTAGGGGAAAATAATTATTGAAAAATACCTTCTTAAACTCTTACCATGTCATGGATTCAATTTCCTTATCTTTTCTTGTATTCTTTATAAGATTCCACCATTTAAATGCTTCACCTTCTTGATGATACATGAAAAAATAACCTTATCATGGTCTGAGCAATAGATAACAAAAAAATTTATATAGAATTGATCAATTTCTTATAAATCATTGGATTAGAGGAATCACTGAAGGAAGGTGAATTTTTTTTTATAAAAGACTTAGTGGTGAGTTGTTTCTTTATTCATATATTTGTAATTTCTTCATGATTCATGTTACCATTTATATCTTGAGAGATTTGGGTGAACATAATGGAATGATTTTTCATCCCATATCCCATTTCATTTGGTTTCTCATGAAAAAGTTCATTTCATTTCCCATCACATTATATGTTAACACGATTACTTATAATTCTATCCATTGACTAAGACCAAGAAGAATAGTGTGAGCAACAATAATCTTATTAATTAATCATATAATCCTAAAAATAGATTTACAGGATGTATATATCATGATACCTTCTTTTCAATCTATGATAAATTAGGTTTAACCTAGGTTATTCATGGTCATAATCTATTCAAATGCTTATTTATGGTTTATAAAGAAAATTTGAATTAACCTAAGAATATACTACATGATTTTCTAGCCAGGTGTGAAGTCTTAGGACCACTCATCATGCACCCTTGGTGATTTAGTTATTATCACATCCACCTCTTTCAAAATTTTTACCCATAATTACATATTCTTCACAACCGCATCCACTTTGAAATATCTATATAGGGACACATTTACTAAGAAAACTACACAATATCTACTTTACCAAAACATTAGGATGCTATCATATACTTATTCTTATCCCTAGGGTTTTCACCAAAGTTCAAAAATCGTAATCTCAAAAATAACTAAACCCGCCTTTGATAAAAACCGAGGAGACCTAAGTATTTCATACATAAATATTACATCATTAGATATTATAATATTAAATACATTTTAGAACAATACATGCCTGAGTACCGTAAAAGTTTCATGTCTTTGGAGACTAGATACATAGAAAAATTAATTCATGAAAGATACTCAAAATCACCCACAAATTTCTTATCACATAGTACCCTTATTAGACATAGACTACTTGAAACAATTATTCATAACTTGAGGAAAGGAAACATAAGAAAAGGTGAGATTAGATTTTTATTATGGGTAAACATGGGAGATATCAATCGATTATCATATGCAAGAATAAGATAATCATAAGGGTATGTGATCATGATCATAACTTACAAAATAAATGACCAATCTATCAAATAACATAAACATGATTCATGGAATTTAACTTTATCAATTAAAAATATATGAATTAAAAGAGTTAGGAATCATCATAAATCAATCTTTAACTATGATAACATATCATTAGAATTTGAAATTTTATGAGGAATTTTGTGGAATAATCATAAGAATAATTATAATAATATATTGGGAAAAATACATTCATCATTGAATTATCTAAATAGGATAATTATAACATTAAATTATTAGTAACTTATATCTAGTTAACTCTATCACCTCTTCAGAGTTTATTAACCCTTCTGCCTCTTAAGAGTTTCATAAATCCATCATATCTTAGAATTTTATTAACTTGATCATCTCTTAAGAGTATATTAACTCCATCATCATTATCTAATGCATTGGAAGACTATATAATTCCATGCCCACTCATCACATAATCATAATCCATTCATATTTATGCCATAAGATCATAAAACATTCATTATATCATCATAAAATAACCCATGGAAAATAAATGGGTTTCATAAAAATCGATTCATAATAATCATACACCATATGAAAAAATAATAAGTATGTTATCATTCGATCATATCCCAATTAAATCATAAGTAAAATCAAATTATGTAATCATAGATGAAAAATGCCGTTAAAAGACCACTGGAAAATTTCTTGAGGAAAATACCCATTTCATTTTGAAATCACTTATTTAAAATGTTAAAAGTCCAAAAATATTATAGAAAACATTTTCATTGAAAATAACCATGGAAAATTATAAAGTAAGATTAAAATAATTGAGTATTCATAATGACGATAAATTCTATTCATGCTGTAATCATTTAGATCAAAGATTATGTTCACACCTTCAGTAAAAAGTAATTCTTTTAGAAAATTCCAAGAAGATTATTTTTATTTTTTTTTTATAAAAAGTAAAACATGGGTAAAAATTAATTTAAAAAATCATTTAATCATAATAAAAATATTCTAGAATTTTTTATAGAACATTGACATGGAGGAGAAATATTCTTTACTGAAAGAGGAGAAAATATGATCATATTTTCTTAAAAAATATTTTCTGAACCATTTTGATTACTGATGAAAAATTGTACCAAAAATTATAAATTATAAAAATAACCAAATAATAATAATATATAATGTTTTTATTAGATAATTATCATATAATTTCCCTCAATTGAAACTAAATCCTAAACAATCCTAATTAAAATGAGATTGAAACATAAATCATCTACCTCAACCCTCACCTTGTTTCGTACATGTTAAAATATATTGTATAATAAATATACATTTAATATAATTATATTACAAAACCATACGCACATATATATAATACCATATATTATTTACTTATATTATCTTATCACCAGTTTATTAATAATTCCTTATTAAAATCATTATCCCGGGTAATAACTGCTTCACTTTTCATGCATGTTTCAATTTAGAAGTCACAATACTTGTGCGTGGAACATAGTTACGTCATATATAGAATGTTAATAATTTCATTTTTATTATATGTAATCATTATATATACTTTCACAGCTATTCATATAAATTAGTGATGAAAAATGAACTACATCCCTTCGTGGTGATGATAGTCCGTACACACACATGAGTGAGGTTTATAATTTTTGATGGATGGAATGAAAGAAAATTAAATAATAATTAATATTTTCAGAATTATAATAATATCATAAATATCATTATATTCATTAAATCTATCATTATAACCATTAATGTAAAGTAGTGATGAAAAATGAAACATATCCATTCGTGGAGGTGGTAGTCCACACATACACACAAGAAATATTTTATTTTCCCATAGGATGTAAAGGAGGTGGATAATGGTTGTTCCATAATCATAATTAAAATTAATTATATTTAATATAATTAAATCATTATTTTATGATGTATTCCATAGATTTATAATAGGTAGAATAAGAAATAAAATTTAATGTACCTGATTAAGGGTTATTCCTCTTCGTTGAGAAAACTTCTTTGGATTACACATTAATCCTTAAAAGGATGGTATTTTGGAAATAAAAAAATATCTAGGACATGGTTAATGAATATATGATTCTATTAGGATAAATATTGTATGATCTACAAATTTTTTTAATGAAGTATAAGAGGAGGTTCCCTTTTATAAGTGAGAGGTGGGGCACCCATGGAATTACCTAAAGTATTAAATTAATATAAATAAATATCATGTTAAAGTGAAAAATTAATATATTTAGAATATTTTCTGAATATTATTATAAATAATATCATAAAATTAAATTTATACAAGTTTAGATGTTTTTTAACCCTCATCTCTTAGTTTTAACTCCTAGTTAATTCTTTTGATGATTACTATGATATCAACATTTTGTTTTCTCTTTAGGGGTTATGAAAGTTACTATAAAAGGAAAAGTGACACATAAGTGGACATTGGATGATATTTTTAACCATATCCCACATAATTTTCCAAATATAATACTTTTATAAATTTTAATCATTTAATAAAATATTATTTAACATAAGATACCATTAAATCAATTTTCAAGACTATTCACATAGTCTGACTTTAAAAACAATAATATAGAAATGTAATTCAATTAAAAACATTTTAAAAATAAATAAATTGTTATATTTATCTAAAAATTTCATGTAATAGAATAATTAATCGATATTTTTTTCTTTTATTATTTTTAAAACAATTTATTTGATTTTTAGGTTACTTGAACAAGTACCATGTCATCATTGTATAAGAATGTAAAGTAATTATTCCATAACTAAAGATTAAAAATTAATTCATATTTTAAATAAACATTTATAACCAAACATAAAAACTTTTTTATCCCTATGAAAAAATATTAGATATATTATAACAAAGAGAGTGAAATTTTGTATTTATTCTTTACTTAAAATAATTTTAAGGTAATTATTAAAGAAAAGTTGAAATAAATTTACAAATATTCAAATATAATATCATTAAGGACAAAAGGAATCTATAAATTAAAATAAAGGAAAGTGTTTTGAATATTTATTAGCCTTATACCATAGTTTTATCCATGTTTTACCTGTTTTACTATTATAGAGGTGACAAATATTTACCGTGGTTAATATTAATAATGAACAAAAAATAAAGTGGTACAATTTACCAAATTCAAACCTCATGATTAAAAAAATGGAATATATTTTTAATATTAAATTTCTATAAGTGGTTGATTTATTTAAGATAACTACGTAAAATGCAGCGAAAACCTTTTTTTGAAAAATTTGTTTAAGCATAAAACAATATTTATTATTATCACATTACTAGTAAAGAACATTAGATGAATGTTAAAACATTTGATTGAATATATAATCTATAAATTTAACTAAAATCATTCATAAATAATGATTAATTTAATTTATTAATATAATAACACATTGTATGCATAAAAATAGTTTTTTCAGAAAAATATTTCTTCTTTACTTTCAAATTATTTTATCAATTTATAACCAATGAATTCATTATATGAATGTGTAAAAAGTAATTTTTGATAATTTATTTTGTCAAATTCATACATATAAATCCAATGGATAGGTTATAATAGTCACATTAAATATTAATAATTCAATAGTATATCATGGTTCGTTTAAACCCGATGTTGCGTGTAAAGCATGATATCAAATAAATTAAATTTATTTGAAGATAAATATATAATAAAGTCTTGGGGTGTTATAACTACACTAGATTTAAAAATACATAGGTTTCATAGAAGTATTTCTTAGGGTTTACTACAACTAACTTACCCTAGAGGCATAATATTAGGGTCCCTTATGCCCAAGTCCCCCTAGGGGGTTCATACTAATGTAAAACTTCACCCTACCCTCTATACCAGGGAAATAATTCATCCTAACCCAATACTAGGGAGACACCTAACCTAGAATACCCAACTAGGGAACCATATCACCCAATTCCATACTTGGGTTCCATCTTTCCCAGGTATATACCATAGAAATCCCTAACTCAGGTACCTATACATTAGTGCCACTTCAATATATCCCCATGGATGGGAACACTTTATCATAGGTCTCCCACTCGGAGGATACCTTCACCCATACCACATACCAGGGATTTTACTTACCCAATCCTCTACCAAAACCTCCTGAGGTACATAAATGGAATAAAAAAATTAGCATGAAACCCATTGATTATGTATTCCTTTGATAATGAGGAGTGATCCTCCCATGATAGGCCATCCCTGGGGTTTCCTCTGAGGCTGATAGGACCCTCAGAGTGTTTATAATCATGCATTACCTTTATAATAATAATTCCTATCATATGGATACCATTGGAACTTCCTCTCGATCATAATACTCATCCTGGGTGCCCTATATCAAAAACAATAATGTCCCCAACATCCAATGAACCTCTTTCATCAACTCAATAAACTAGATATCCATACGAGAGCCTCCAATCCAGTGTAATCCCCAAAACCTCCCTTCACCCAAGTCATCATCCAGGTTGAGTAACCATGGACCTCTTACTAAGTTTAATTCCCCACCATACTCTGATTTATGACCTCATACCTACTCCACTTAATGAGACATATAACACCATATGGTCCACATATGGGTAAGGCCAAAATCTCCCTCAAAGGTTTATATTGCCCATGATCTATTATTTCTCACTAGCCCATATCCCCTACAATACATTCCACCTCAATGGTCTATATTCCCTATGATCCATTATTTTTAAATGAACCATATTATTTTTGATCCCAACTATACCCTCCCCTATTTAGTTATAAATAGACAAGATGGACCAAATAAGGTCCACCCATGCATAAGACCCACTATTTTTTTTGTTTTCCATTTCACAACACTAAAAACCTTACTACATGATGTTAAACTATATAGACTGGTGATAACACATGACCTTAAAATTTTCAAATTTAACTATGTGGGATTTGATTACTATTAATCAAGATATGTAGGATGTATGTACTGGACACATGATATTAAAAGTAACTTCAACAAGTCCAAGATGCATGAACCCAAAAAGGAACTTTACTTGGACATATATTCATGACCATAAAAAGCACCACATTGGTTATTTTCATGAAATGACTCTGTTTTTTCCTTGTAAAACTTTTGAATATTTTAAAGAATATTTTTGAAGACAGGAACAGAGTCAACATGGGATTCTAGGGCCCATAGAACCTTAGTGTTGAGATAATAAAAATATTAAATATATTATACCACACACATGCATTTCTGATAAAGGATTTATTGGATCTCACCAATAACAAAAACCTGGGACCATTATTCACAAGAAATCAATCCAATCCTAAGATTTGGATTTTTTGGTTAAATCCCTAGTTTTTTATCCCCCATTGAATGTGAATAAATCTATTTATTAGATTAATTCATGGGTCGATATTTAAGTTGTGGTTAATGTTTGTTTTTATAGAATTAGGAATTGATAATAATTGTTGATCCTTGATTATTTCCTTGACTTTTCTAATTTATTCATAAAAAATGGATTCCAACCTAAAAAATGTCTAATTTTCATTCCTAACACTTGTGCCTCATGATTTTCAACCCTTGTTCTTCAATAATTCATCGTTGGAATTTCCCATTTGATTGGTGGTTCGATAATATCTGTAAACTGTTCATTGTGCAGTCAATATTTGGAATAATGGATCATTTCCATGGGTTTGGATTCAATATCAAGATCATGATTGAGGCATGATATAGTGTGATGGGATATTATAAATGGATTATAGGTCTTTAGTTTGTGGGTTTTAGCATTATGGCAGTGCAGTGTGAAGGGAGGCAGTTCCCAAGAGGATGAGTGGCCGATATTTGGCCACCAGTGATAGTTTAGGCATGATAAACCACATATTCGATATATAAAGGTGATATTTCTAGTGGATACATATAATACGATAGCATAATAAAAGAAAAATGAGAACTTATCAGTTTCTAGAAAATTATGAGATACTTGGTGTGTAGTTTGGATTAACATATGCCGTGTGGAATACCTTTTTGCGACAACTAGGGTTTCAAAAAGAGATAAATATCACACATGGTGTGGTATTTACACATATTGTGTGACCCAATAGTAGCAAACTGGAATGTACCATTGAATACATAGGTATGGGAATGATAAGGTACAAGAGCACAACTAGCGTATACAGGCATGAAAATATTACACAGGCATGACCAAGTACTTAGACATGACTAGGTACTTGGACACAACCAGGTACATGGGCATGACCAGTGTACATGGAAACTACCAAAGTACATCATAATGTCTAGGTAATTAGATATTTATAGGTACGTAGACATGTATAGGTACTCAAAAACATCTTGGTACATGGGCACAACTAGTATACACTTGAAAAAACAGATTACGCACGCATAGGATGATGAACACAGTCATGAACACGGGCCAATCTAGACTTTGTAAGACATAACATGTACTCCTTGTACATGTGATGTACTTCTTCCCGGGTAGTCTTAAGCCTACTTTATCCTCATTTTAGACCAGTATATATAGGGTGTGTTCCCTTTATCCATAACTATGTGGGTACAATGAGGTGTCTCACCATGAGTATAAGATGAGTGACCCCTCTATGGGTTTCTCTTGAATAGAGTCAAGTATGCTTCCATGTGGCCCGATGTGTGATCCTCTATCATTCTTCCCTAGGATGGGTCAGGTATCCCATTACCAACTTTCAAGGATTGTAATCCCCATCCTTTTAGATTAATCCATGTAGGGTTAGGTGTCCCTTATTGGCATTGAATATGATACCCTATATATGTATCAACATCTTTTGAGTTACAACATGTAATTATTTAGGGTGAGGACAGACTGGACTGAACTATTGGATGAGTACCATCAGTGTTAGGAATAATCGATGAGTGAGTTATCCTAGAAGAACATTACCTTGAAGCCTCAAGTAGAATCTAAGGATCTCAATGTGGTTGTGATCTTCTTTGAGACTTTGTGTATATCTTGAGTATATATGGTGTGATTTCATCCTTTCTTATGAAATGAACTTCTCTTGATGCTTTATGTTTAGTGATTTTTGGGTATCCTACTAGGTATGATTATACTCACCCTTGAATGGGATCTTCCTAGATGTGTCAAGTATTATATAGAAAAAATACCTTTTGATGGAGTCCTAGGAAGACCAAGGTATATCATAGTTGAGCTAGATAGATCATAGTTGGTTCTAGGAGTTTCATTTGACATCAGTCCCCTCCTTACCTATAGGTTGGAATCTTTTAGAGTTTTTATGGGATTGTGTTTAGACCATTATACTTTCTTTTACTTGTTTAATACTTTGATATGAGATTTAGTTATATGCATGAATTTTGGTATCAGCTGTATATTTACATTCTACATTGTATTAGTGTTTGGAGATGCGTGTGTGTGTAGGTACCTTAAGGTAAGGCCAATATTGTGTGTGATATATATACTCATTGCTTGTCTCCATCCCATGCCCTATTAAAGGTGGTATTGGGGTATCACACCTGGATTTCCATCGACTAGGAAGGCCCCAGCGGGTCAATTTGTGTAGAGTTGTATCTGAGTAGTTTCCCTAGGACCAGAGTTTGGAGACAATCTAGTTGTGAGGTTTGGTTTGGGAACTAAGGAAATAGTGTTAAAGTGTATTAAGTTCAAATATTAAGATAAGGAACCCAATGATGGTGAGGCATATTAATTATCCTTCAATAGGACTCTGATAACCTACTTGTTGACTCAGTACATATATGTACTGGTTACAGAGAAAACATTGGTTCAAGATTCATATAGGAATGGGTTGTAGTTTCTATATCCTTCTTATGTTATCTCCCTAGATATACTCATTCATCATGGTGAATCTTAAATTCTACAGGATTCCTCCATAACTACAACTAGCTAGGATTCTATAGCAGGATCGAGAGGGTGATCCTCCTACTAATGAGGCTTCAGTTCAGGGGTCTATACTAAAGGTGATGTCTGAGGGTAGTTTTCTAATCTTACCTCCACCCATTGAGAAATGGGTTGCACCAGAAGTACTGGAGAATTCTGTGCACAAGCTAAAAACACTTCATGAGTTTCATATATAGCGACTCCTTAGGTTTTGGGGTGATCAAGACCCCCAGGTAGTAGAAGATTGGATTGATGTTTTTGGGTAGGTTTTTTTCCTTGTTAATACCCCTCCTAACCAGATGGTGGTCCTAGAAGTGAGATTTTCCATGTATTTATAGGGTGATGGTATATCTTAGTGAATTAGAAACATGATGAGGTGACACTATCTTAGATAGAGTTCAAGAATATTGTTAGATAGAAATTATACCTAGCTATGTTGTGAGTAGTATGCGTCTATGAGACTCTGTAGCTCTATTAGGGTTTCATGATAGTTGTAGAGTATACATATAGGTTCAATAACCTCTTACTATACTCAATGGTGATGGTTCTTGATGTGTTCTTTTGATATTAACCTTTGATCATGGATTTTTCTGAGATATATGGGTTAGTGTGGTATCCATTTACATTCATACTTAGCTTAGGGTTCTTAATAAAGCCTTGGTGGTGGGGAGATTTCAAGATTAGTAGAAACCATCAGTTGGTACAGGTAGTGGGAACTTTTGAGCTAATACTTTGAATGTTGGTAGCTGATGGTAGACTTAGGGATCCAAGCATTCAAGGTGCTTCCAAATACAATATCAAGATAGAGGATTTGTATTTCGTAGATCTAAGGATGGTTCTAGTCTACTAAGGGATATGTGATGCTACTCTTGTGATGGGTGGGGATATATCACATAGGATTTTCCAACCTTTTATACAAAAAACAAGGAGATAGTTGATAGACCACTTAGGTAGAGTAAAATTATAGAGTATGGAGTTCCATAGGGTGGTAGGTGTGGTAGAGGATCTAGGAGAAAAACATGAGGCATCTCATTTCTTGATCAGTTACCACCACACCCCGAGGTGGTCTATTCTAGGCTCACGGAGCGGGTGGTCAAAGATGAGGGCATCTGCATGCAATGGAGGATTATGACCTATAGGATTAGGGTTGATTAGATGTATGATTTGTGACTTATATACTTTAGTTTCAATATTGATAGACATAGGTATGAGATACTGTTTTATTTCCATATCCCTTATCTAAGATATAAATATTCTAGTGGATCCTTTGGCTTGAAATTTACATTTGGATACTCCTACTAGAGGAGAATAAGTGATCACACACTTCTTCCAATAGTGTGACCTGAATCTTGGAGGGGAGATATTCATATGGATTTTTTTGTGGTAGTGATGAAACATTATGACATAATTCTAGGTATAGACTAGATCTTTATAGTTCATGCATAGATTGAATATTTCAAGTGGAGAATGTGGTGTGTTCGAGTTTATGGGGTGATGTTTTCCTTCAATGATGAGAAGAAAAACTAGGAATTTAACTTTGGGGTCCTGCATAAGAGAATAAAACTAATTACCCATTAGTTTTCTAGTATTACCTTTATAGTAGTATATGTTATGCGATTTTTGTGTACCACTATGGCAGTGGAGTATGAGTACATCTTCCTTGAGGACATGTTGTGATTACCTCCCCAACGAGGGATCAACTTCTTCATATAATTTTACCCAGGGATGGACCTAATATCTTTTCTGGGATATAATATGTCTCCTATAGAGCTTCTAGAGATGAAGCTGTAGTTATAGGATTCACATATGAAGAGATTTTTTAGACCCAATGTGTCCCCTAGGATATACCCTATGTTTTTGTTTCAAATAAGGAAGATGAGAACTTGATGTTATATGTGAAATACCATCAAATAAATTATGTGGCCATTAAGAATAAGTATCAACTTCCAAGAATCAATGAAATCTATGACTAGTTTAATGGGGCGAGGCGGTTCTCAAAGATTGACCTCAGACTGGGATATCACTAGATTCATATTCAAGATGAGGATATACTGAATATGAAATTACAATGTCACTATGGTAAATATGAGTACATGGTGATTCCCTTAAGCATGGATAATTTCCCAATATTTTTTGTGGGACTCATGAAGTAGATATTTCTACCCTTCATGGACCAGTTAATGGTAGTATTCATTGACGAAATTCTGGTGTACTCATTATTAGAGGAGGAGCACGTGATATATTTAAGTATGGTCCTATACATACTCTGATAGAACTATATTTATAGAAATCTCTTTAATTGTCTGTTTTGGATTATATAGGTACACTTATTTGGACATATCATCTCAGATGAGGGAGTAGCAATAGACCCAACAATGTTTGAGTTAATGCTAGATTTAGAGCCACCCAAGAGTGAGTTTGAGGTATAGAGATTCCTTAGGGTTGAAGGCTAATATCAAATATTCCTTCCGAATTTCTATACTATTTCATCACCCTTGACTTATTTGACCTAAAATGGGTATCCTTTCATGATTATAGAGAGATTAAATCATGATTTTTAGGAGTTAAAATAGAGGTTGATGAGCACTCCCCATATTGAGAATTCTAGATATGGGTGTTGAGTATGTGGTGTTTTGAGATACCATAAGAACTGGGATTGGAAGTGTTTTGATTTAGATGAAGGTGGTGATAGCCTATGGTTCCAAGTAGCTAAGACCCCTTGAGAAGTACTATGCGACTGATAATATAGAGATGGCAGTAGTGGTCTTCAGTTTGAAGATGTGGTGACACTACCTTATGGGTGAATTATGACCACAAGTGTATTAAGATTATATTTTCATATAAATATATTAACTTGAGAAAACAGAGATAATTAGAGTTCCTCCATGATTATGACTTTGAGATAGTATATACTCTGAATAAAGGAAACATGAAGGAATATGTTCTTAGTAGGAGATCTTGTTCATAGTTATTACATGAGGCATCAGAGAAGTTTCCCTTATTGTAGTTATCCTTAGTGAATGGGGGTGGTGTAGATTTCATTCAATCGATGGTTGTTACCCCTAGATTCTTTAGAATGTTAGGGAGTATTAGGTTGGATATACTGATTATGAGGCCTTGTGTGTTTAAATATACACTGGATGTGCTCCTGATATATTTTATAATGGTAGGGAGCACATCACCCATTTCTGAAGGTGGATGATGCTTTCAGTGACACTACCAAAGGAGGTTCTAAGGAAGTTTCATACATCCTTATTATCCATACATATAGGGGTGGTGAGGATTTACCAAGAGCTTCATCTTTAGTTCTCATGGATAGGGATGAAGAGGTGTGTAAATGAGTTTTTCCCTCGATGCCTCAATTGTCTGTAGGTGAAGGTTGAGCACTAGGTTCCAACAGGTTTGGATCTACCCCTTGAGGTTATAGAGTATAAGTGGGATAATATATATACAAAATTCATGAAAATACTTCCATAATTAGCTATAGGTCATGACTATATCTGGGTGATTGTAAATTGAATCACCAATTTATCCTAATTTCTAGCCATCCGAGATAATAGTTCAGTGGATAGCTTGGGGAACCTTTATGTGTAGGTGATAGTCAATCTTTATATGGTTACCTCAATGATGATTTTAGAATATGATTCTCTCTTCACATCATGATTATGTATAGGATTATATGGGGACTTTGGGACTCATTTGTATTTGAGCATGACATTTCACCATAAGACAGACAACCAAACTGAGTGAACTATTCAAGTTTTGTAGGACATGATTTAAGATTGCATTTTTGGATTTAGATATAGTTGTGAGGATCAAATGCCCTTGGAAGAGCTCACATATAATAATAGTTACCACTCCACCATCGATATGAAACCATTGGAGGCCTTATATGGGAGACCCTGCAGGCTACAACTATGCTGGAATGATCCAGAAGAGTCAACATGCATGGGCCCATAGTTAGAACCAGTAATGATAGAGAAGGTGTGTATCATCTAGGAACAGATGAGGACTACCCAAATCTGTCAGAATACTTACACAGACTAACAATGGAGGCCTTTGATGTTTTATGAGGGATAAAATGTGTTCTATAATGTATTACCTTAGTGAAGATTTTAGATATTTGGATAGGGTGACAACGTATCTCTGAGATTGATTTGACCATTCCTGACACTATGTAGAGTTGGCGAGGTATCATACCTCTTAGCCTTACCACCATAGTTAGACTTCACAAATGATGTATTCCATGTGTCAGGGATGACAAGGTATGAACATGACCCATCTCATGTTATCAAATGGGGATAACTAGACATTAAGTATGAAGATACCTTCCCAGAGTACCCAGTAAATATTGAGGATCAATAGGATAATATCCTCCTCAAGTGAGTAATTCTCTTAGTGCATGTCCAATGGTAGCACAAGAATCTATAAGAGAGAACTGGAGAGTGGAAGAACCACATGTGAGCTTAGTACCCTCACCTATTTGAGTTGGTTTTTTATTTTCAAGAATAATTTTTTTAGGTGGGTAGAATTTAACGACTTTGTTTTTTCCTTGTAAATTTAAAATATTTTAAAGAATATTTTTTTGGGTTAGGTATAGAGTAAGTGTGGGATTCCATGGCCCAAGTATCCTTAGTGTTGGTATAATTAAAATATTAAATATATTCTATCAAACACTCACAATTTTTATATAATAATGGAATATCTCCCAAATGGTGTTCTAGTTTGTAAATTTGATACAGATATCCTTTTTTTCCTTGTAAGACTTTGAAATATTTCTACATATATTTTCAGAGACATGTGCTAAGATAGTGTGTTATTCTAAGGCCCAATGTGCCTAGAATTAATTTTATAATAATATTAAATATATTTTATATTACGCATGTGTGGTTTATTAAAGAAAATGGGATAAAACTTAAACAGAATATTGAATAAGATATACGAGACCACAGTTGAGTTCAAAATGTAAGGTTAACCCTAGGTGCTACCTAAAATAGGGTAGTACGGGGCATTCAGATAAAAAGGCCATTGGAAGTATATTTAGTGGATTAATTAACTGATTAAATTAATTAATTAATTAATCTAACCTTAACAAATTCATCTATAAATATACTATTATGGAAATTATCTAGGTTTAGCTACATAAACCCTGAGATAAATGAGAGCACCTTCTTCCTCCTCTCGTTGGTGAATTGAAATCCTATAATGGTGAACATATGGATCAGGGAATATTAACATAAAATGAATGCATAAACTCATCCCATTCATTTTCAAGCATGTTCTTTAACATTTAATGATCAAAAACCAGGAAATACTATTCAATTTTTGGTTTATGACCATATTTATTAAATTGATTAAGAGGGATCATATTGCTTCTTTGAAATGCATTTGAACTGAGCATTTACATTCACCAGTGTATCAATTTTTAATTGATTATTCAGTTTTCTCACCTCAGGCACACCAAATTTGTATTTTTTAGAAAAGAACACTTAATCATTACACATATGTTTTTTGTAGATTTCTACCTCTATTATGTACTTTATTCATCATTATACCACGAGGTCATGATTCGAAATTTCTGGGTGGGACCATGCCCGATGATACCTCTAGATTCCCAATGGTTTTATGTGTGATGAATGGAATAAAAAATTAGGGTTGAAATTGGAGGATTTTTAGGTTGAGTAAGATCAATTTGTTGAAGTGGAATCCAAATCATAAATGGTGGGTGATGGGATACGAGCGTGGTGTGTGCGGGAAATGAAGGACCAAACAAAAATATGTTTCCGACCACCGGATATCTGAAAACGATGAATTGAGACCCCCCTTTAATTTTAGGAGGAATACATGAAGGATCTAAGGTGGGGAGGCAAGATCTAGAAATCTAGAGAAGATATGGAAATTATTCTGAAAATCCGACTACACAACATGTATTCTGAATAACACATGGTGTGTAGGGACTTGGTTGCAGCGGCTAGGGTTTCACGACATTATAAGTATCACATTCCATATGGGAAACCCTCATGTCATGTGACCCTTATGATGGTGAATCTATGTGTACTCTAGGAGTACACAAGCACATACACAACCAAGAACACACTATGTGCCTAAGTATATAAACAATGGTAGATTTACATGGACATGACTAGAGGCATGGGAAAGACCCTAAGTGGCTTGAACATGCCTTGTAGTCCCCTTAAATTTAGTATATGGATACATGGGCAGTGATCTGTGTACTATAAGGTATATGACCAAGTGATGGAGTGGAACCATACGTCGTGTGGGTTCCCTTACACATTGTGTACCCCTTATTTCCTTGTGAGTAAAATTCAACCTCTTGTATCTCCTTCATTTGGACTCTGATTTTCGTTCATAATTTGCCTATCCTGAGTATTTTTCCACGTAGAACATGATGGTGGAATCTGTAGTTGATTTGAGATATTATGTGAGATGTTATAAGTGGGAATCTTATTTAGGTGGAGCTTGACGACGATAGTGATTTGGTAGGATCATTAGAGTGGTACCCCCTAACGGACTAGGGAATGGATCCTTTATCTATTTACTGAGTGGTACCCCTCTGATGTAATAGGGTGTAAGTCATCTTTACATTGAGTGGTACTCCCTATCAGATTAGGGTACATGTCCCCTATCTACTGAGTGATACCCCAATTGAATTAGGGTGTGGGCCCTATATCTTCTGATTGGTACCCCCTATAGAATTAGGGTTCAGGTCCTCTATCAATTAAGTGATACCCCCTAAAGGATCAGAGATAAGTTCCTCTACCTACCCGGGTTTACCCCTATTTAATAGGGAATGATTCCACCTTATACTGATTAGCACCCCCTGATAGACTAGGGTGCAGGTCCTCTGCTTGGAGATTATGTCCTCCCTGACTGTGTGAAATAATAGCGAGGCATGGGACCTCTACATGGTTACTTCTTTGGACAGATGTGTGAGATTTTGGGAACCATGGATGGGATTGTTGGAACTGATGGAACTGTTTCACGAGTTAGGTTGTGAGATGGAGATCTCCTTCTCTCTTTTTTGGATTTCTTGGTGTGAGCATATATATATATATATCCATGTTGTTGGATTTAGTTTACTCTCTTGATTTGGGTTGAGTTTTCTACTATATATCTATTCCAATCATGTCACTTACTACCCCCTTATACTTTCTGGGTGTTCTACTGGGTATGTATATACTCACCCTTGTATAGGGGTTTCCTGAACATGTCATGTATTATGAAGATGATGGACTGGTCGGGTGTGACTATAGAGGAGCATATGTATACCTGGTGCATTGGACTACATAAATTGGTTGGATATTGAAGATTAGGAGTTTAGATCTCTCATAATTTTAACTTCCTAGTTTGGTTAGGTTGAGAAATCTTTCTGGTTGAAGTGTATTCTTCCCCTTTACTTTTAGTTTTCACTTTCATACTCGTGTACAACCTAAAGGTTTTTAATATTCATGTTTATATTCTATATATTGCATATTTTTTTATTATTATTCCTATAAAATTCAAGATTGAGATGTTTGGGTGTGTGCATATAGGTACATTAGGAAAAGGTCTCCCATACTAGTTATGTCTTTCAGCACTGGTTGCAACCCTTGGCCAATGGAGGTGGGATTGGGGTAGTTGTGGCTCGAGCCCTATTGGTTCGGGTCATGAAAGATTAATATCATGTTAGTTCATTCCTTGGTATAGTGTTTGGAGTGGTCCCCTTATGAGTATTTGGTTGGGATTTAGGGAAACAGTGTCAAAGTGTATCGAGTGTGGATTTCAGGCTAGGGAATCTGGTTTTTGTGTGGCGACTGACGAATCCATTCACTAGGACCTTCGACTCGGCATATCGAGACATTAGTTGCATGGATCAAATAGTACATGAATTATATAGGATCAAGTCTTTCACAATTCTTCTTGAATCAGATCCTCATTGTGTGTGTGTATATATATATGCTCATATGAACATGGTACTTCTTGATTAAATTTTCAATATTCCTTCACAATGAGACCCAACCTGGTTACTAATTTAGGATCACGAAAATGATCTGATGAGTGATGAGACCTCATTTCAGGGTCCATCCCATGAGATCTTTCCTTTAGAAAGGAAGGTAGAATCATTACCAACATTTGAGTAGTATATCATACTAGCCAAGTAGGCCGAGGTTACACGCATGCTTACCGCACTACACAAGTTCCATCACCGGGGGCAACTAAGGTTCCACGAAGTGTTAGATCCCCAGGCAGTAGAGGATTGGCTAGAGTTGATGGTCTATGTTTTCAAGAACACTAACAGATCAGGTGGTTTTCTAAGTATATATCCTTTCCATGGATTAGATGGGTGCTGGGGGAGTCTTGTTACTCAGATGCATGATGATTTGACACTCTCATGGCCTAAATTATGATAGCTATTCCATGAGGAGTACTACCCATCCAACTTGTGCTCAGTTAAAATTTAGTATCTTATGAAGTTGTAATATGGAGGGATGATAGTGGATGAGTATTTTATGAGGTTCACAAACCTTATGTGGTGCTCCCTCTATAGGATCCAGGATGGATACTTTCGAGTATAGAAGTTTGAGTAGGGTATCCACAGAGATATCCTTGCTAGAGTGGTACCCTTTTTCATTTCCACCTATTCTAAGGTGTTGGAGAATGTTTTGGTGAGAGATATTCCTACTGGAGGGACGCTAGGCTGCTAGATCTGGAAGTGGTCATTATAGGGTTGATTCATCTACAACAACTAGTAAACACCAATCAATAGGATCTCAATGCAGGAGACCTTCCCATGATCATACTCAGGAACACAATCATGTGATATAGGGACTATGCAGAGGAATAGGGTATCCAAGAGAGGGGAAGTGCTATTCTTGTGATAGGTGAGGTCACATGGAACATGATTTCCTGACCAGGCATACAAATGAGGGAGGACTGATAGCTGATGGACCACTACAATAGAGGAAATGCCATGATCAGGGGTCTCCCAGGAAAGTTTAGGGTGGACCCTAGGGAGGTAGATATGGAAAAGGAGAAGGTGGATCTCTAGGAGGAGGATATATGTGTGGTGGACGATGGTATGAAATCCTTTCACCACCACCAACACGCATCCCACATATGGATTAGGGAGATAGCGACTAGGGACGTGGATAGCTATAGTCGATAGACACTTAGAATCCAGTAGTACATGATATGATCAGAGGTATGATCCATGATTATTATACTCTTTACTCAGTATTATTAGACACAAGTGTAATTCATTCCTTAATCTCTTTATTCCTGGTGTGAGGACTAAATCTCCAAGTTGAGCCTTGTAGAGACCCGTAGCCTGACGTACATGAACATTACATTACTTTTTCAGAATACTTGGTACATAACAAAAACACACACACAAGGATCATAATAGTTTAGTGTCTTTGGAAACTCGGAATAAAATCTTCTAATCGTGGGGAAAGATCTTCAACATCTCCCATAAAGATCTTCCTTTTTTTTACCTAAAACCTTTCTTTATGTCCTGGGGAAAATAAAACATAAAAGGGTGAGCTCAAATGCTCAGTAAGGGTAAACAAAAGAAATATCAATCACATAATTTTCATAAGAACATAACATTTTTGGAAATCTTAACCTGCAAAAGAGAGCATAATTTCATAACATGGGATAAATCATAGTAGTGAAATGAAATCATAACTTAAAACATTACTCATTGTGGCATACACACATAATCATAGAGAATCATTTCTTGTTAGTCAAGACTCATTGCCAAGACTATCTTAGTGGACAAAGTCCCTTTCTGAATCGAGAAATCCTCGTTTCAGTCCTGTTTCACTGAACCGGTATAACCTACCATTCCAGCCATGTCTATCTCATGAGATATAAAATCTTTACCCAATGCATTGGAGGGAGATATAGGTCCCACCCATCTTATAATGAATCCTTTCTTATGTGTGCCACAAAATCATAAATCATACATCATTTCATAACCCATGTAATAAAAATGGGATTCTTAATCAGCATGACATCATAAAACCATTCATATAAGATAAAGGAATTCATAAACATAATTCCATCACAACACAGTCAAATCAATGTAAAAATATGGATAGAAACAGAACCCTTTATTATCTTATATGGAAAATAATTTTGATAAAACACTTGAATTGAATTCTTGAGGAAAATATCCTTTCTTCTTCAAAATCAATTTCTTTTCACAAAACATCATGCAATTTTAAAAGAAATAGATTTTATTGAAAATATTCATGAAATCTTTTAGAGGAAGCTTCATGAAAATAAGGCTTTATAAAACAGTATAAATCCGTTCGTGCCGTATAAGTTAAAAAAAACATTCTTCGTACTTTTGTCGGAAAAGTCAAAAAAGTACCTCGTACGAAAAACGAAAAAAGATTCCTTTCATATCCTTTACTAAAAACTCATAGAAGGGTAAAATTGGATTTAAACAATTGTAGGTGGATGGAAATAATATTAAATATTGAGGGAACATGGATGTGGATGATAAAATACACCCCAGTAAATACTTACGAATAAACAATCTCGGATAAAAAATGAGATTGTGATATTTCCCTTACCTTAGGTCCGATTAGCTTCGTAAGTGTCCGAACCTCCTGTATAATGATTTAAATCATGTTATTGACTTATTACAGAATCATATTCATTGTTATGATATCATATATGGTTCTCTTATGACATTATATTACCCGTTCTTTTGTAAATTCCATGTTAAAGAAGCGTTTTGGGTAAAATCGTTTCATTTATCGTAGGTGTTTTGACTTGTTGTTCTTGACATCAGTATTACTTATATCATGATTTACTTACTTCCAGAATATAAAATATGATTTATATATCATATATATTCAGTATATATATATATATATAATAGATAGATAAATAAAATGAAAAACACCGTTCATGGAGATGGTAGTCCGTACGTACGCATGAACGCTGTTTTTCTTTCCTTATTGTCTTGAAATGGAAGTAAGTAGATGACATACATATGTATATATATACATAAATCCAGTAGCTTTATAATGTCATATATTTCATTATTATTTCTTATATATACATTATAATCATTCTTAAATGGTTAACATGGAGAATGAATCTCATCACGTCGTGGAGACGGTAGTCCGTACGTACGCACGAGCGATGATATCATTTCTATAAATATTGAATTGAATTGGAGTGGATTATACAATATATCAGAATCAATATGATGTTGTAATAACTATGTATAGTTATTATTTACACCATTATACCCATCCATGTAAGGTGGTGGTGGAAAATAGATTACACCACGGCGTGGAGACGGTATTCCGTACGTACGCACGCGCGGTGATTTCTTTTTCCGTAGGATGGATAGATGGTGAAATAGGGTTGTTTCATACTTATAATAACATATCAGTATATGAGTGATACTGATGTTATTACTTCATAATGAAACAACCTAAGAAGAAGAAGTGGAAGAAGAAATAAAGATGAAAGAATTGGTAACGGTAATTACCTCTTCTTTGAAGTGCCTCTTTGAGACCTCCTCTTAGGGCACTAAAATTGGTCTTTGAGGAAGACCAGAACCTCTAGGATGTTGCTAGGGAAGTGGAGAGGAGAAATTGGCAGGGTTTGGCCGAGCTTGAGTGCTAAAATTGGTGTGAGGAGGAGGGGGAGGAGGTGTCCTTTTATAGGGGAGGAGAGGGGCACCTTAGGAATATCTCAAAATATTATTTTATATTAAAGTCAAAATCGGTTTATAATGGTTCCAAAGGGTCTTATTTCGAAGCTAAAGTGGGGATGGGTCGAAATCCTATCAACCAATAAGATTTAGACAAGTTTAGGGTATTATTTTAACCTTATCAATTAGATTTAACTCTAAGTTAAATAATTTAACTTTTACCGTGTCTTTTTGTTTTCTTTCACTATATGGTAAATACACTTACTATAACATGCCAAACGAACCCCAAATTGTTTATTATTAATATATATATCCTTATCTAAGTCATTTGGCCGAACCTTAGATTTTTAGGAATAAAATAACAATTAATAATATAATATTTGATTTAAAAACTATTTTGTGTCAATTTTGACACTATTTGATATATGATTTTTGTGAAAGTCATAAAAGAATTATATGTTCGAACCAAGTTGATTAAATCAACACCAATATATCATATTAACCTAGAAAATTAGTGGAATTCATAAAAAGTCTTAAATTACATTTATTTTGGTATTTATATTATCAATTATGTCAATATTTCATTAATAAGATAATTACTGTATCATCTTTGTGTCATAAATAAATTATATTATTTGATGTCTAAAAATTACAAATAAAATACCATCATGTAGGAAATCTTTTGAACTTTCTAATGAATATTTATAGTCGAATTTATCTTATGTAGAACCCCATATTAAAAATGTTTTAGTAAATAAACTTTGATTTTAACTCTTTTAACCCTTCTTTAAATAAATTAATAATAAATGTCCTAATCTAACCCAAGTGGGCCTAAATGGTCTTATTTTATTCCTAAGTTTGTTTTTGGTCGAAATACACTTGTCCAATAGGATTAGGACATGTGTTAGGGTAATATTAATATCATATTTACCCTTAGTTACCCTATTTACTATTAACCGCGGTAAAAAAAAGTAAAAAGTTACTATTCACCATAAATTATTTTCATCTCATTGAACCACATTTTAGTCCTTGATATTAACCGTGTCTCTCGGATTTTCGAAATTCCATTCACAGAAGCGGTAAAATTAAGTTTTATGCAAAATTCAGTTTTTAACCTACCACTTAGTAGTTTCACTATTCATCAAAAATTGATGTTTTTCAGAACAATGCCAAAATTTCATCCCAAGCTATATTTCATATTCCGAATTCAAAAATGAAGTCTATTTTACCAAATTCATAACATAAAAGTTGCATTAATTAATTTTATAATTAAATCCCGCTGTTAAAACAAATAGCGTGTTTTTAAGAAACAATATCTATCAAAAGATTGACACTTGTTTATGTCTAGTTTAAATGTGAAATTACATCCAATGACCAACATTGTATTAAATTGTAAAAATATATTCTAAATATAATTTAAAACCACTCAAATTAATGATTTATCACTATTAATTATTTCGATTAAAAAAAGTTGTTTTTAATTATAATTTAGTAATTTTCACTATTCATCAGAATATGAAAGTTATCCGAAAAGTACCAAAATTTCACCTTAGGCTAAATTCGATACTCCGAATCCAAAAATAAAGTTCATTTTGAAAAATAAGATTTACTGGATTTCAAAAAGTGGTTATTACTATTCATAATATTTTTATAGCATATCGTTGTTTAGTGAAACTCGGTATTGCGTACTACACACGCTATCGAGGAAGGTCGCGATTGCGTGTAATGCAAGACAAGTCAAGGATGTGTGTTGTGCAAGCTCCTTTTGGTGTAGCGTACAACACAAGACATTAATAAAATTAAAAAGAATATTTTTTTATAAAATCTTGGGCTGTTACAAGCCTTTAGCCCAACAACTTTGTCTTGAAGTTCTTATTGGGAACACTTCTTCCATATCTTTTATCTACCAATAGTAATAGATATTAATTTTTGGATAGAGGTCCTAATATGACCTTTTAGACATCATGATGGAACACTATGATGTCATCTTGTGAATGGATTGGTTGTCCATGGTCTGATCCTAAATTGACTATCACTACAGATGAGTCAGATTGATTCACACTATTGGGATGATATTTTCCTTTATGTGCGAGAGAGATATCATGGTAGAATGAGTGGGGTTTTCAATTATTAGGATTTATCCCATTATCAATTATTTGGTGATTTTATCCCTTGTTATAGCAGGCTCTTCAATAATCTGGATTCATCTAGTCATGGAGTATTTTATGGATGTCTTCCCCAAGGATGTTCCAATACTAGAGCCAAGGTGTGAGATGGATATTTATATCAAAATTCATATTGGGACTACTCTAATATCTTTTTCAGTATATCGTGTGGAACCTACCGAGCTTTGGGAGCTATGGTTGCAGTTGGAGGACCTTTGAGAGAAGAGTTTTTTCAGATGAAGTATGTCCCCTTCAGAAGAACCATTGTTTTTTTGTGTAAAAAAGGTAGATGAGATATTGAAGATTTGTTTGGATTATTATTTACTAAACTTAGCCAAAAATAATTAACAAGTACCTCTTGTCTATGATTGAAAACCTCTTTGACTAGTTTCAAGGCATGAGTTGGTTCTCGAAGATTGATCTCTGGTCTGAATACCACCAGTTAAGAGTTCACGAGCCTGATATTCCAAAGCTGGCATTCTGATGTTGCTATAGATAGTACAAGTCCCTGGTGATTCCCTTCGGTGTGATGAATTCTCCTACCATGTTTATGGATTTGATGAAATTAATATTCTAGCCGTACTTGGACTAGTTTTTGGTTTTCATTATTGAAGAAATATTCATATACTCTAGGTTAGAGGAGGATCATGCATAACACTTGAGGATGGACTTATATTTTCTTTAATAGAACCATCTTTATGGTAAACTCTCAAAGTGCTAGTTCTGGATTTATGAGGTTTACATTCTGGGTAATTTCATTTTTTAGAATGGATTAGTTATAGACTCGGTGAAGGTCGATGCAGGGATTGCTTGGGATTCACTCAAGAGTCTGTAAAGGTGTATAGTATTATTGGATTGGAGGGGTACTATAGAAGGTTTATGGAAGACTTATCCAGGATTACAGGACCTTTAAATTACATGTCACGAAAAAGGAAGTCGTTTACGTAGACTAAGCAGTTCCAGTGAGCATTTGAGAAGTTTATGCTGAGGATGATGAGTGCTCCTATTTTTAGATTATTAGAGGATGGATTGAAGTACGTAGTGTATTTAGATGCCTCAATAGTTTGGATCTAATGTATGTTGATGAAAATATAGGTAGTTATCACATATGGGTCAAGGAAGTTTAGACCCCATGAGAATAACTACAGAAATAATGAACTAGAGCTAATGGTGGGAGTCTTTTCCCTAAGGATGTAGAGGCACTATCTTCCTAGATATTGCTTTGTGGTTTACTCAGACCATTAGAGACTCAGGTATGTATTCATACACATATAATTGAACCTAATATAGTGAATCTAGTTATATTTACTATAATACTATGACATTGAGATATTCTATACTCTAAGGAAGAAAAATGTGGTAATATGTCTTATTCCCGTTTGGTGTCTAAGGTGTCTGAGATTTTGGATTCCTTACAGCTGACCCAGGTTAAGAAGGAGGGTGAAACTTTTCTTCAATTGATGGTGTTGAATCCTCCAATAATTTATTATGTGAGAGATTCCCAATTATAAGACATTGACTATGCGGTCTTATGTGACTAGATATCCTTAAAAGATTCACTCAATGGATTTTTTAGGGAGGGAATCATGTCATCCTTTTCTGGGGATTGACGATGGTCCTAATCATGATGTGATAGAAGGTGATGATGGAGTTTCACACTTATCCTTTATCTATACATCCTAGTGTGAGGAATATGTATAAAGACCTTAAAAATCAGTTTTGGTGGGTTAACATGAGATGGAGCATTGTTGAGTTTGTTTCATGGTGCGTTGCCTGTTAGTAGGTTAAGGATGAGCACCAGGTTTCAGTTGGGTTTTTACAGCCCCTTGAGATCCCAGAGTGAAAATTGTATAGCATATACATGGACTTCATGATAGGGATTCCATGGAAAATGAAGGGCCACGATGCCATCTAGGGTGATATTTGACCTACTCATGAAATTGGCACACTTACTTGCTATCAGGGATAAGAGTTAGGTGGAGATTTTGGTGAGGATATATGTGTGAGATATTGTTCTCCTTTATGGGGTTACCTCTAATATTTTCTTTTATCATGATTCATGGTTCACATCATGGTTTTAGAGTTACTGCAGCACGGGTACTGTAGCATTACTATTCACAGAATGGGTCTTGGGCCTAAAATTTGGGTCTACGGGCTATGTAATGGGTTAAATTCCCACTAGGCCTTCAGTCTATGTTATGGGTCTCCCTCTACCTAATTAAAGAGGTATTTTATTTTCTTCAATTATAAAAATGAGGATTTGGCCCTAACCTTTAAAAAAACATCATGGTTTTAGAGAGGCTTGCAGGAGGTATTTGGGACCCAAATAAGGATGAGTACATCTTTTCACCCCCATACCGATGGGAAGACCAAGTGCACTATCTAGGTGTTGGAGGATATATTGAGGAATTACATTTTAGAATTTAGCTGGTGTTTTTAGGATCACATGACCTTGGTAGAGTTTTCATAAAAAAATACCCACCACTATACTATTGGAATGGAACCTTTTGAGGTCCTGTATGGGAGACCACCCTTGTGCAAGACAGAGATCTAAGAGATATTTCTTATGGGTCCAGAGATGGTGCAGGTGATGACATAGAAGGTCCAGGTCATATTTGAGCAAGTGAGGACAGCCCAGAGTAGGCATAAATCTTACATGGAACGACGTTGTGGACCCTTGGATTTCAAGTAGAGATACCACAATTTCTTAAGAGTCTACCTATGATGAGGATTATAGAAATTTGACCAGGTAGCTAAGATATCCTCAAGGTTCATCGAGATATGTGAGATCTTATAGAGGGTTGATGAGATTGATTACCACCTCTCCCTATAGCATCCCTCCTTTTTATTACATAAAATTTCATTACATTTTACAAAACCGAGGATCTTTAAGGTTTTGTGTCTTGGAAACCAGGAACTTAAAACATGAAAACATAAAACATTATTCTTAAACACTTGAAAGGATTATACTCATATTCATCCTAGGTTCATTACTACATCTCATAACCTGGGAACATACATCAAAAGAAAGGGTGAGTAGAAGGCCCAGTAAGGGAACAAGAGAAACATTTAACATGTGAACTTGAGATACATCAACTATGTCATGAAAAAGAACTTTAAGGCATAAGAAAGAAATCATGAGGCATATCATAATAAAAATAACATTTTTCATAACTTTAAGATGTGGATACATCATTTAACATAGACAATCATGAACATATCACCAAGGTCCATCTCCAAGGTGTCATTTGAAAATTACCAAGGTTATTCACCAAGATATCGTGAAAATTGTAATCTCTAGTGGTTACATCATTACCCAATGCATTGGAGTGCTATCAGGGCGCACCATTAAATTTTACTTTATTATCATGTGATCCACATATATCATCATAAATAATTTCATAAAAAACCCATATAGAATAAAATAAATGGGTTTCATTTCATAATCATAACGTTTTAAAAACTGCTTTAAAGACATGATCTTTATGTCACTTTAAACCCACGGAAAGGGAAAACGGGTTTCATGTATGTAGATCCCAAAATTTAAAATAGAAAATTTTGGTATATATGTGAATACCCATATAGAATATAGAGCTTTGAGTATTCACTTAATAAAATAAAATAACTTTAGAAAAAGAGAGAGACATTTTGAGATGAAAATTCTGCAGCATAACGGCTATGTTACAGGGTTTTAAAGAACATTGAAAAGAGAGGGGACATGGGTCAAACATTCATAAATGACCCATAAAATAGTATAGGGACAGAATATAAGGGATTTAAGAACATGGTAATGAAATTTGAAAATATACCATATGAAATGAAGAACATGAAAGGAAGACAAAAATAAGATTTCTCTTATGAAAATTCCGCAGCCTAACGGCGTCACATAAACTTCAACCAAAAATGAATTGATGAGATCAAATAGGGTATCTCATAATATGAACATAAAAGATCAGTATGATATATATAGATATCATACCCCAACATAATAAAAAGAAACTTGAAATACTTGACATGGAATTAGAACTTTGAAAAAGGAGAAAGGTGAAAGAACCACTTAAAAATTCGGCAGCCTAACGACGTCACATAAAACATCAAAACACTGAATTGAAGAGATAAAATGGGGTATCTCATAATATGATCATTAAATATAAGTATGATAGATATATATATCATACCCCAACATAATAAAAAGTAACTTGAAAGACTTGACATGAAAGTAGAACTTGAAAATGAGAAGGGTGAAAGAACCACTTAAAAATTCGGCAGCCTAACGACGTCACATAAAACATCAAAATACTGAATTGAAGAGATCAAATGGGGTATCTAATAATATGATAATAAAATATCAGTATTATAGATATAGATATCATACACCATCATAATAAAAAGTAACTTGAAAGACTTGACAAGAAAATAGAACTTGAAAATGAGAAGGGTGAAAGAATCTGTTACAAAAATTTCGGCAGCCTAACAGCGCCACTTAAACTTTCATAAAATGAAATGATGAGAGTAAGAGGGGGTATCTCATCATGTGAAAATAAAAAAGGACAGTATAATTAAGATAAAAGAACATCATACAACATAAGAACATGGGCCATAAAAGAAATGACATAAATAAGATTACTTGAAAAGAAAGAGAGAGGTCGGATCCCTTACCTTAAAACGTAACTCTTAAAACTCAAAGGTTTGGACCTTGAGGGCTTGGGGGCACCTTGGGAGGACTCCTTGGGAGTTAAGGAGACCATAAATTAGTTGAGAATGATTTTGGAGTCCAAAGGATGAGAGCATGGCTTGGTATTTATAGGGAAAGTGAGGGGACAAGGCATTAATGGCCAAGGGACACCTCATAAGTGGGTTTCTCAAAACCATGTGCTCTCCCAAGATATTTCCCATGAAGTTAGGCCAAATGGGGCCCCCAATACAATACTTCATCACCTTTGGTCGGACAACCCATAAAATATCTCATGACATCATCATAACACAGTTATGATGTCATTACACATACTGAAACCCTAAAACTGTATTTTTACTATTCACTGAAAATTCAACTCTTAGAAAAATCCCAAAATTTTACCTTAACCAAATATCAATGCTCTGATTTTAAAAATGAACTCCATTTTATAAAAATAATTTTCTAAATATTTTTAATTTATTTTTTAAATAAATACACTATTCACCGAAAATTCATTTTTTTCAGAAACAACCCCAAAATTTACCTTAACATAATATCGATGCTCTGAGTTCAAAAATGAAATCCATTTTATAAAAATAATTTTCTAAATATTTTTAATTTAAATTTTAATTAAAAAAACACTATTCACCCGAAAAAACTAATACTTGAATAATAATTTATGAAACCGTTATTTAACCATTTTATTAAATCACATTACTTAATCAAGGTGCCTAGATTATATTAATACTTTCTTTAAGTGAGATTACTAATCCATTTGGTCACATTACTAATCCTAAGCATAAAATCACTATTCATAATTTACTATTCATTAAAAATTAAGTTGATTTTATTAGACTCTAAATTTCGTACTGAACATAATTGTAGAAGACCATTTTTTTGAAAATCATTACACACTTTTAATTATTTAAGGTTTATATAAACATTTTTTAAAATATCCTTTCTCTAAAATTCACCAAAAATATGCATACTATATTTATTTGGACATTTAAAAAGTCATAAACATCATCATAATAAGAAATCCCAATTTTTATTTAAAATAAAGGATTACACAAGGCAGTTACGGTCTCCTTACATATCCCCTTATCACACCAGCATAGGACCTAAGTGTAAGGTATGCTAAGGTTAGAGAACCCGAGGGAGGCTCAACCAACATCACACGAGTAGTAATTTCTATCAGTTTAAACTTCTCGCGAAGGTGATCCCATTCTAGATTCACACGATGAAGTTCAGCTTTGGTTTGGTCCAGAGAAAAGTCCAGTGGTGCTACCTTCTTCCCAAGTTCTGTTAGATGGGCTTCGATTGGTCCAAGACTACTGGGTGAGGCCATCAAATCTTTTTTCTATATTAATTAACCAAGATTACTTGTATTTAGAGACAATAATCAAAATGTTTAGTTTCCAGTGGTCATATTGACCAAAGGTCATATAACAGTCAAAACCGAATGGTCTCATTTTAATTATACTCATGTTATCAAATGAAACATTTTTGTTGAGTATAAAAATAAAATAAAATAACACACAAAATTAATAAACAAGATTTATTCAAAATTTCGGGTTGTTACAATCTTCCCCCCTTAAGAAATTGCGTCCTCGCAATTTTTAAAATTAGGTTTTGAAATTTCATTGAAAGTACCACATCAGAAAAGGAGTCAGTAACACTATTACTTTAAAAGAAAGAAAGGGAAGTAAAAAGGTCACCCTAGTTAACCCATACTAGGATTCCGTGGAGGAAAACATGGATATGGAAGAAAAAAAAGGGTCATGTTCTGGGGGAGAGTGATAGAAAACATGATTAGGAGAATGTTGACCACGAGAAAATCCCAAACTTATGATGTGTGTAAACGGTATTTGATTACCTAGTAAGAAACGTAAACCAACAACGTTTTTGTTTTACGTTCCTTTTCATAATTTTGAGGAATTCATTTACTACATAGAACAAAAACATAAAGAAATATACCTACCTTCAAGTATAGTTTCATCCTTTAATAAGACTCTACCAAAACTAATCTTTTCTCCAAACGATGAGAATTCAAAAACACTTCGTCTCATCAAAGGCACAAGAATCATCTTCTAGAGAATCACATAATCCACAAAAGATTAACTATCTATTTCTTCTATCTTTAAACATTATCCCAAAAACAGAAAGCTTAAGGTAAAAAAACTGTTCAAAAAGAAAGAATCCCATAGGAATGGAAACTACTTTTAAATCTTCAAAGTTCCATGGTACTACTCAAAGTTCATCATAGACCATTCCATAAATAACGGTCCTTAAAATTCTTCAAAATAAACCAAACTATGATTGAAACCCAAATACAAGAAGGATTTGATAACATAGTCTTCCAAAATAAACTTCATTGTTCATTTCCAAACAACATCAACCACTCCTAACATCTTATAACAAAAGTAGCTAACCTAAACATATTTTTCCCAAGATAGGTTAATAATTTCCATAAGTAACCTAAATTACTATAAGTCCGCCTTAAATTCATCGATTCTTCAAAATATAAGTCAACCTTACTTCTCAATGAAAATACCGTAGTAATCTATTTACCTCGATCATATAGGGTCCCCAAAATAGTGAACGTCTTCCAAAATAATAATCATCTTTTAATCCCCTAATCATCTCTATCATATTAATACGAAAATCGTCGCATTTCCTATCACATTGGTTGTTGGGACATGTTCTTCCATTTCCCACCATTAACTCAGAAGAGAAAGTATAATTAGGGGCTTAAATACTTAGCCAATAATCATGAAAAGGAACTTAAAGCATATAAGGATAAACTTGTAGAAGAAAAGTATACCCTAACTTGTGATCCCCTAGGTTCCAAAATAGGTTATCCATGATCATATATTCTTATGTAAATATTTATTTTATTTTATCATTGTTCATTTAATAATGGTTCATACTAAGCTTATGAATTTACCAAAGCATATCCCCCGGGAGTGTCATAACCAAGAGTGCAGCAAGGCCTGTTGTCATGTACCAGTTCCCGTTTGAGTCTAGCTCAATGCGGTGTTTTCGGGTTTTACCCCTATGTAAATCTGTGCCCGAGCCACCTCTACCTGCTGTTATCCAGACAGGGATGTATTTGCTTGGCAACCCATTACTCAATACTCACCAAAATACCAGGAAGATTCTCTATATATAAAATTTTCTATAGGCTTCTTCCTAAAGTTTTCATATCCTAATTTCCACAAATAACTAAACCATCCTTTGATACCAACTGTAGCATCCCTCCTTTTTATCACATAAACTTTAATTACATTTTACAAAACCGAGGATCTTTAAGGTTTAGTGTCTTGGAAACCAGGAACTTAAAACATGAAAACATAAAA
Source organism: Viscum album (assembly GCA_963277665.1). Lineage (NCBI taxonomy): Eukaryota > Viridiplantae > Streptophyta > Magnoliopsida > Santalales > Viscaceae > Viscum > Viscum album. The sequence continues at coordinate 378,536,690 of OY728163.1, read as the reverse complement.
CATTATTCTTAAACACTTGAAAGGATTCTCCTAATATTCATCCTAGGTTTATTACTGCATCTCATAACCTGGGGACATACATCAAAAGAAAGGGTGAGCAGAAGGCCCAGTAAGGGAACAAGAGAAACATTTAACATGTGAACTTGAGATACATCAACTATGTCATGAAAAAGAACTTTAAGGCATGAGAAATAAATCATGAGGCATATCATAATAAAAATAACATTTTTCATAACTTTAAGATGTGACTACATAATTTAACATAGAAAATCATGAACATATCACCAAGGTCCATCCCCAAGGTGTCATTTGAAAATTATTAAGGTTATTCACCAAGATATCATGAAAATTGTAATCTCTAGTGGTTACATCATTACCCAATGCATTGGAGATCTATCAGGGCGCACCCTTAAATTTTACTTTATTATCATGTGATCCACATATATCATCATCAATAATTTCATAAACAACCCATATAGCATAAAATAAATGGGTTTCATTTCATAATCATAACGTTTTAAAAACTGCTTTAAAGACATGATCTTTATGTCACTTTAAATCCATGGAAAGGGAAAATGGGTTTCATGTATGTAAATACCAGAATTTAAAATAGAACATTTTGGTATATATTTGGATACCCATATAGAAGATAGAGATTTGAGTATTTACTTAATAAAATAAAATAACTTTAGAAAAAGAGAGAGACATTTTGAGATGAAAATTCTGCAGCATAACGGCTATGTTACAGGGTTTTAGAAAACATTGAAAAGAGAGGGGACATGGGTCAAACATTCATAAATGACCCATAAAACAGTAGAGGTACAGAATATAAGGCATTTAAGAACATGTTAATGAAATTTGAAAATATACCATATGAAATGAAGAACATGAAAGGAAGACAAAAATAAGATTTCTCTTATGAAAATTCCGCAGCCTTATAGCGTCACATAAACTTCAACAAAAAATGAATTGATGAGATCAAATAGTGTATCTCATCATATGAACATAAAAGATCAGTATGATAGATATAGAGATCATACCCCAACATAATAAAAAGGAACTTGCAAGACTTGACATGGAATTAGAACTTTGAAAAAGGAGAAAGGTGAAAGAACCACTTAAAAATTCGGCAGCCTAACGACGTCACATAAAACATCAAAATACTGAATTTAAGAGATCCAATGGGGTCTCTCATCATATGATCATAAAAGATCAGTATGATATATATAGAGATCATACCCCAACATAATAAAAAGTAACTTGAAATACTTGACATGAAAGTAGAACTTGAAAACGAGAAGGGTGAAAGAATCCGTTACAAAAATTTCGGCAGCCTAACGGCGCCACTTAAACTTTCATAAAATTAAATGATGAGAGTAAGAGGGGGTCTCTACTAATGTGAACATAAAAAGGACAGTATAATGAAGATAAAAGAACATCCTACAACATAAGAACATGTAACATAAAAGAAATGACATAAAAGAGATTACTTGAAAAGAAAGAGAGAGGTCAGATCCCTTACCTTAAAACGTAACTCTTAAAACTCAAAGGTTTGGACCTTGAGGGCTTAGTGGCAGCTTGGGAGGACTCCTTGGGAGTTAAAGAGACCAGAACTTCGTTGAGAATGATTTTGGAGTCCAAAGGATGAGAGTATGGCTTGGTATTTATAGGGAATGTGAGGGGACAAGGCATTAATGGCCAAGGGACACCTCATAAGTGGGTTTCTCAAAACCAAGTGCTCTCCCAAGATATTTCCCATGAAGTTAGGCCACATGGGGCCCCCAATACAATAATGCATTACCTTTGGTCAGAGAACCCATAAAATATCTCATGACATCATCATGACACAGTTATGATGTCATTAAACATACTGAAACCCTAAAACTGTATTTTTACTATTCACTGAAAATTCAACTATCTCAGAAAAATCCCAAAATTTTACCTTAACCAAATATCAATGCTCTTATTTCAAAAATGAACTCCATTTTATAAAAATAATTTTCTAAATATTTTTAATTTATTTTTTAAATAAATACACTATTTACCGAAAATTCATTTTTTTTTCAGAAAAAACCCCAAAATTTACCTTAACATAATATCGATGCTCTGAGTTCAAAAATGAAATCTATTTTATAAAAATAATTTTCTAAATATTTTTAATTTAATTTTTAATTAAAAAAACACTATTCACCTGAAAAAACCAATACTTGAATAATAATTTATGAAACCGTTATTTAACCATTTTATTGAATCACATTACTTAATCAAGGTGCCTAGATTATATTAATACTTTCTTTAAGTGAGATTACTAATCCATTTGGTCACATTACTAATCCTAAGCATAAAATCACTATTCATAATTTACTATTCATCAAAAATAATGTTGATTTTATTAGACTCTAAATTTCGTACTGAACATAATTGTAGAAGACCATTTTTTGAAAATCATTACACATTTTTAATTATTTAAGGTTTACATAAATATTTTTTAAAATATCCTTTCTCTAAAATTCACCAAAAATATGCATACTATATTTATCCGGACATTTATAAAGTCATAAACATCATCATAAGAAGAAATCCCAATTTTTATTTAAAACAAAGGATTACAAAAGGCAGTTACAGTCTCCTTACATAGCCCCTTATCACACCAGCATAGGACCTAAGTGTAAGGTGTGCTAAGGTGAGAGAATCCGAGGGAGGCTCGGCCAACATCGCATGAGTAGTAATTTCTATCAATTTGAACTTCCCGCGAAGGCGATCCCGTTCTAGCTTCACACGATGAAGTTCAGCTTGGGTTTGGTCCAGAGCAAAACCCAGTGGTGCTACCTCCTTCCCAAGTTCTGTTAGATGGGCTTCGATCGGTCCAAGACTACTGGGTGAGGCCATCGAATCTTCTTTCTATATTAATTAACCAAGATTACTTGTATTTAGAGACAATAATCAAAACATTTAGTTTCCAGCGGTCATATTGACCAATGGTCATATAACAGTCAAAACCCAATGGTCTCATTTTAATTATACTCATGTTATCAAATGAATCATTTTTGTTGAGTATAAAAATAAAATAAAATAACACACAAAATTAGGAAACAAGATTTATTCAAAATTTCGGGTCGTTACACACCCTATCCCCAAAGTTGAAGAGAGTGAATGAATTCTTCCACATGTCGTAGTTGAGGAGATATGTGCATAACCCCATTCATGTTATTGACTAGGGTGAGAAGGACATCAAAGATGGAGTCAATTTTATGGATCACCCGATGGATATTGAGGATAGACAAGAGAGGAACCTACATTGATGAACCATCCCCTTGGTTCATTTGTTGTGGTAGTATGGTAGCATGCAAGAGAGATCCTAGGAGTGAGAGAGCCAGATGCGATCTCATTATCTTGATCTTTTTTCTTAGTTTTTTATTTTTAGGAACAAAAATATTGGAGGAGGGAATGATGTATAGACACTATTTTTTCTTTGTAAGACTATGAAATATTTATATATATATTTTCATATCCAAGAACAAAGACGACGTGAGATTCCAAGGACCTGTGTTCCTGGAATTAATTTTATTAAAATATTAAACATATTTTATATTACACGTTCATTTTTTATTAAAAAAGGGAAAATATTAAATGGAATCTCGAATCAGAAATATAAGACCATAATTAAGTCTAGAATACAAGGTTTACCCTTGGAGCAACCTAATATAGGTTGTTAAAGGGATTTCGGATAAACTGACCATTGGTGGTGCATTCAGTGGATTAATTACTTGATTAAATTAATTAGTTAATTAATCTATCATAAAAAAATTCTTCTATAAATATGAACTTATGGAACTTATCTAGTTTTAGACACATAAACCATGGGAGAATCTAGAGATTCTTCCTCCTCTCATTGGTGAATCGGAACCTGATGATGATGAACCTCTAGATCTATGTAGACCGACACACATCGAACACAATGACCCCTATAATTCATTGGTGGGAATTTTATTTAATGAAGAATAATACAAAACCAGGTAGGAATCATCAATTCATGGTTTATTCCCCTATTGATTAAATTGATTGAGCATGATCATATTGATTCTTTGACCTATATTTGAATTGATACTTTTCATGTGCCCGAGCATCAATTTTTAATTTATTATTCAGTTTTATCTCCCTGGGTACCCAAAATCTATATCTACTGGACAATAATGCTTGGACAATGATCATTACACATCTTTTTCTGATGAATTTATCCCTTATTTATTTGTGTTAGTTATGTTGGACCACGGGGTCACGATTTGACATTACCGGGTGGGACCGATCCCGATCGGACCCCCAAATTCACATTGGTTTTGCATGGGATGGATGTAATGATGAATAATGGATGAAAGAAGAGGATTCATGGGCTATGGGTGATCAATTTTTTGAAGTGGAATCCAAAATGGAGATGGTGGCCAATGACATACGCATGTGGTGTGTGAGGGAAATGACCAACCAAACATAAATCCATTTCAAACCACCAGATGGATAGAAATGAAGAATAATGGAAAAACCCTTTGATTTCAATAGGCATGGATGTGAGATCCCAGGTGACGAGATAAGATTTGTAATGTCAAAGAATATCTAGAAATTCATCTGAAATCCCAACTACACACCATGTAGTCTGAAGAACACATGATTTGTAGGGCTATGACTATGGCGGCTAGGGTTTTTTGAGTTTACAAGTATCGAACATCATATTGGACCCCAACACACATGTGACCCATGTTCTAGTGACTTGGAACATACTAGTGGAGTACATGGTCCTAGTCATGGCCGGGTATATGCCGTGTGACTAAGTACATTGACATGAGAAGATTTACACGAACATGAACAGAGGCACAGACAGGACCCCGAGTGGCTTGTACATTCCATGTAGTTCCCTTACACACTGTGTAGGGATACATGGGTAGCGATCCATGTACCAGTAGGGACATGAATTAACAATGGAGTGGAACCACACATTGTGTGGGTCCCCTTACATGCTGTGTACCCCTTCTTTCCTTATAAGGAAAATTTACCCTATCATATATACATTATATGAACACATATTTTGGCACATGAGTAGACTATCGTAAATGTTTCCAATGCAGAACGTGATGGTGGCCTCTGTAGTGGATTTTAAGAAATGATGTGAGATGTTTCAAGTGAAATTATTATTTAGGAAGCACTGAATGATGAAAATGATCGGGTGAGATCATTTAAGTTACCAGCTATAATATTTTCCCTGAAGATATAGAGACACTATCTTTATGGTTAAATATTTTAGATATATACAGATCATAAGAGTTTGAAATATATATTCTCATAGAAAGAAATTAACATGAGGTAAAGGATATGGCTCGAGATACTCAAGGATTGCGATTTCTCAATACACTACCACATAGGGAAGGCAAATAAGGTAGCAGATGAATTAAGCAGGAAGGATCATGGAGTTCTGAAAAAAATAAGGATTAAAAGGGATCTTGTGTTCATGGATCTTGTAAATATGGATATGGGAATTATTAAGGAAGGGTAAACATCACTCCTCTATAAAATAGTTGCCAAAATATATTTATTGAAAAATAAAAAAAGTTCTCAGTTTGATGATGAGAATTTACAAAAGAAAATTAAAGCTGTGAATGATATAAAATTAATAGACTTCGTATATGAATATAGTATTTTGAAATTTGAAAAAAGGATCTATGTTCCCTATATACCCAAGATGAAAAGGGAATTATTGGAAAATTCTCATAGATTGAATTTCTTTATACACCCAGGTAGCACCAAGAAGTATAGAGATTTGAAGGAATTTTTTTTGGTGGGACAATATGAATAATGAAATTACTAATTATGTGTGAAATTTTTTGGTTTTTCAATAAGTAAAGGCTGAAAGATAACATTATATAGGGTCTATGAAACCTCTACCTATAAATACATGTAAATGGAATGATATTATGATGGAATTTTTCACATGACTACCAAGGACTCCCAGAAGGAATGATGCGATATGGGTTATTATTGATAACCTTAGCAAACCAACATATTTTCATGCTATAAGAGAAGATTCACCTCTTGAAAACTTAGAAAGACTCTATATAAATGATGTTTTAATACTTCATGGTTCACTTATCACTACTGAAAAAATGACCAATACCCATGGTTCAAAACCGTGGGTATAGCCCCCAAAACCATGGGTATAGGCTATACCCAAGGTTTGGGAAACTATGGGAAACCGAGGCGTCGGGATAGGTCCATAGCCTATACCCACAATTTAGCAAACCGTGGGAAAAGATCTTTCCACCATGTCATTGTCTTTTTTCCATCGTGTCATAGCCTTCTACCAACGGTCTTAAAACTGTCGGTTTAAATATATTGAAAAAACCAGACCTGAGAATTGATCTTGCGACCTGCACTTTGATCACAAAACACCAATCCATCTAACTTACCTAAATTTATTATACTAATGTATATCCATCAGTGTAATTATAAAAATATTAACTGTCGTTTTTAAGAAAAAAATTCCCGTGGGTTTAGAACTCGCAACTTACACTTCGAAGACTCCGCGCCACACCACTTCACCTACAAAAATTATGTTAACATATACTTATATTTTTCATAATATATTAATATTTGTATGTATTAGGAAAAAGGAGATCGCTGTGTTTCAAACCCACACCTGTCATGAGAACTACACATCGACTGACCAACCAAGCTAAATTACTTTATGTATAATATATCTACACTTATTTTAATATATTATTCTCACTCACTGTATTAGGAAAAAAAGAGGCCGATGAGACTCGATCCTGAAACCACAGGCATTACCAAGTAGCAACACACCAAATAAAATACATGGTTTATGTGTTTTTTATTTACATATCCTTAAATATGTTAATTCGAACTCTGGGTATAGGAGGGAAAATCATGGGTATAGATTTTCCTGCCAATTTTTTTGTGTCCCGTGGATTTTTTTTCTGCCATAACACGAGAAATCTATACCCATAGTTTTACCAAACTATGGCTACAAGTCCTCAAAAAAAACCGTATACCTATGGTTTTTCCAAAACCATGGGCATAAGTGACTTTTCCCCAATGGTTTTGAAAAAATGTGGGTATAGGATATAGAAAAACCTATACCCATGGTTTTTGGAGAAACTGTGGGTATTGGTGACCTATACCTACGGTTTTGGAAAACCGTGGGTATAGGTATAGTATACGAACCTATACCCATAATTTTCCAAAACAGTGGGTATAGGTCACCCCTATACCCACGATTTTTCTTAAAACTATGCGCATAGGTCTATTTTCAAGTAGTGTATACTGATTGTGTCTGATATAGATCCCCATTTTACATAAGAAATGTGGAAAATTCATTAGAATCTTCTAGATACTGAACTTCATTTGAGAACCGCCTACCTCCCACAAACTGATGGACAATCTAAAAGGACTATCCAAACTTTATAAGATAAGTTTAGGTCTTACTCACTTTAATTTCAAGGTATTTAGGATCATTATTTAACTTAGGAATAATTTTCCTATAAAAATATCTTCCATTCAACTATTCAAATGGAACTATATAAAGCATTATATGGAAAGATATGTCATACACCAACTTGTTGGGATGATTTTGGGGAAAAGAAACTTTTAGACCTGAAACTTTTTAAGGAAACAATGGAAAAGGTGAAAACTATCAAAACCCATATCAAATCAGATCAAAGTAGGAAAAAGAACTATGCTAATAACCTAAATAAGGAGTTGTAATTTCAAGTGGGAGATCATGTTTTCCTAAAGTTATATCCATGGAAACGTGTTATAATAATCATTAATAAAGAAAAATTAACCCCCAAGTCCATCCGACCATTCAAAATTCTAAAAATAATTGGAGTTGTAGCTTACCTATTAGCAATACCACCAAGTCTCTCCAAAGTTCATGATGTGTTCCACATATCATTGATGAGTAAGTACATGCCATACCCAATGCATGTTATAAATTATGAATAAATAGAATTGGAACTTGATTTATCCAACTGGTAAGAGCCTATCCAGATTTTCGATACTAAAGAACAAGTGTTGAAGAATTGGACCACTTGGCTGGTAGAGGTATTGTGGAAAATTCATAAAATTGAAGAGGCGATGTGGAAATCTAAGGAAATTATGATGAAGAAATACCCAAATATTTGTATAAGGTGATATTTTGTAAATTTCAAAGATTTTTTTTAATGATGGAAGAATGTAACACCCTAATATTTTATAGTACATTTTCTTTTTAAATAAATATAATAGCTTGCATTGCATGCAACGTAGAGTCCAAATGCACCATGATCTATTAATAAGTGACTGTTATAACCTAGCCATTAAAATGGAGGGAATGAATAGTATTAAAAATATTATAAAATTTATATATTTAATGTTTTTAAATCCATCTGAAATATTTAATAAACATAAGATAACAATGAATCCAATTTTACGCATCAAAAGACTATATTTTTCTAAAGGATGTTTTACTGAATTTTGATGGTCCACTTATTTTAAATAAAGTTTTTACACTTTAATAAATTATATTTGATAAAATAAAATTATTATTTGAAAGAGGAATATCAAAATTTACTGTGGTTTAATATTTGGTATTTTTCTGATAAGTTTCATGTTTTGAGGAATAGTGATAAAATATTGCATATTAATTAAGAACAACATTTCCGTCTGAATAATTTATAGGGTTAAATTATATTTTTAAATGGTTTTAAAGTATAATTAGATCAATTTTTAATTGTTTAATACAATTTATTTCATTGGAATAAATTTCACATTAAATTTTGATATAAAAACATTTCAATCTCTTGAACATTTTCACTTTAAAAACTCGTTTTATCATTCCATCAATGGGATTAATTTTAAATAAATTAATGCAAATTATATGTTTTGAATTTTGAAAAATAGATTAAATATTTAGAATTAGTGGGTTCAAATTATTTAAATATTTTTCTTTAATTTTTGGACGTTATGAATATTGATTTTAGCAATATTTTATTAACACAATTAAAGGCAAATCAAGTAATTAATGGTAAAAATAATATTATAAATATTATAAAATTAGCCAAAAACTTGTCCAAATTTTATTGGATGAGTTATTTTCAACAAAAATCTTCATTGGGAAAATTTTATGACCTCTTGGAGCCACTTGGATGACTTTATGCCTTTTTAGTATTTTATTCTATGGAAAGTCCAATATGTCACACTCATGTTTCTAATAAGTATTAATTTTTTTTACATGTGGTTATTAAGAAGATATATTTTTCTATAAATAGTAATTTAAAGAATAATGTTTTTATATTCATCATGGTAATTTATTTTAAATTTTTATAAAATAAATTATTATCTTAAATGCTTACACAATGATGATGTAGTAATTGTTTACTTAATGAAAATATTAAATAAATGATATTATAAATATTAAAATAAATAAAATTTGAGATAACTAATGTCATAAGAGAATTTTATAGATTACTTAGACATATTATTGATGTTTTAAAGGTTTTATTTTGAATATATCATGTTGTTATGATATTTTAAAAAACTCAAGTAAAGAATTGTATCAAAATTGACATTAATGATATTTTAAAATAAATAATATTTTATTAAATGATATAAAATTTGTAAAAATCAAAGATTCATCCAAATAATTTTTGTAAGGTAAAACATGTCATCAAAGATCTATTTATAGTTAGTTTGGAATTTATGAGTAACTATATTAACCCTTAAGGAGTAAAAACACAAGTTGTCTCAGTAAGAGTTAAAGGGATTAAATAAGGGTTACATCCAAAAGATAAGGGTAATAATATGAACTCAAATTTTATAAAAATTATTATATGAGAGTATTTAGATAAATAATCATATTATATTATAAATAAAACAATTTATATGAATTTTTAATTGAAATTAATTTATATTAATTTAATGTTTTGAGGGTTTTCAAAAGTTCCCCTCACCTCAATTATAAAAGGACTCCCCCCCTCACTTCCTCACACTGATTTGAGCCTTCTAGCTAGACCAAAACCTAACCATTTATCCTAAAAAAATTCTTATCCTTGTTTTGGAGGTCTTGGTATTCCAAAAATTCTAAATATAGATCCCTTAATAATAGATATAAATGGAGTTCGCCGAAGAAGTGATAATTATTTTTACCAACTCATCCAAGTTCATTTCTTCTTTTACTTCCTCTTCATGAGTTTTTTCCATGATAAAGTAATAAATTTATTATAATATATATTATAAGATTTTATTTTTATTATCTGTCAACCATATTCCATGATTTATCCATCCTAAGAAAAATGAAAGCATCGTGCGTGTGTACGTATGTCTTACCATCTCAATCCCGTGGTGTAATTTGTTTTTCATCACCACTTTATTTAGATGGGTATAATAATGGATATAATGAATATAAATAATAAATATGACATTATATTTATTATTCATAAATAATATACCATCCAAATTTTTACCATTTCACCATTAAGGGAACAATACAATCGCTCATGCGTACATACGACCTACCATCTCCACAACACGATGTGATTCATTTTCCATGATAGCAATTAAATAATGATAATAAAAATTTATATAATGATAAAATATAATATCTATGAACTTAATTTCATTCCAGAGTTAAATTAAATATAATCCATTAATAAAAAATAGGACTTACACAACATAACATGCATAGGAAAATGAAGTAGTTAACATCTGAAACAAGGGGAATAACAAAATATTATTAACAAAAAGATATAAGAAAATATTATATGATGTCATAAACATGGATATGGTTTTGGTATAAATTAATAACATGTTTCAAACCATTATACATGATTTTAAATAACATTCAACTAAAGGAAAGTACAAGGTAAGGGTTATTTTACAATCTTATTTTTATTTGGGATTGTTTAAGTTTAAATCTCAACCAGGAAATTTTTTTCTCCAATTTCCAAGTTTTATAAAAAAAAATTTAATTTTTTTTTACTATCATCATAAAAATGTTTAAAATATTTTTACCCATGTTTTCCTTTTTATAATACAATTTTAAAGGAATCTTTTTGTCTTTTTCCAAATGAGGTACTTTATTACTTTTTCGACAAAAATAAGGAAAGAATTTTTCTAACCCATAATTTATTAGTGGGTTTTTACAACATCATGAAAACATAATGACTTTAAGATTACTTTAAAATTTAACAATATTATTTTCAATAAAAAAATTTCTTTTAAAATTTTGCAGCCTTTCAAACAAATTATTTCAAAGTAAAAATGGTTATTTATCTTAATAAAATATTAATGATTTTATTAGAGTATTTTCATCTATGTAAATATCCTTTATTAGATCTTGTTCTTGATTGAGGTTTATTTTTTATGATATCATTTACCACATTTCATTGAATGGATTATGATTCAGTTTGATTGTGGATGTTATATTTTGATACCATTCATAGTTTATGGTTAAATTATTCACATTTTGTATGCTAGTTTTTCATATGAATGTTTATATTGATTATGGTTCACCCCTTTGAAAAGAGGAATGCATTGGACTTAGTGTTGGGTGGGGCCCCCTATAGCCCCTCGATGCATCAGTAGTCTCATGAGAAAAACTAATTTGGGTTTTGGCTAATGTCTTACCCGATTATGTATGGTGTATTGGCCGAAGACTTGATGGTATGTTTATGATGTACCACATTATTGTTTCCATATTTTGGATATTAGTTATTGATAATCCATGTGATTATTCAACTAGTAGAATATCCATGGTTAAGTATCTTTACCATGTGATTATTTTATATGGAATTATTTGACCACCCTTCATTTCTTCCATATTATGATCAAGATTATGTTTTAATGGAATGTGTTGTTAGTTATTCACATTTATTTATTATTTATGTTTATTTATGATATTTTTTTTATTTATGCTCATCCCTACTAAACATCTGATCTCACCCCTTACTCATGTTTTATTTTTCCCTAGGATGCCAAGAGGTATATTATGACTAATATACATGGGTAATATAGAAGAACATGGATGTTTTCAATGGAGTTGTTATTTTGTATTTTATTTCAAGTTGTTTTGTAAGATTAATTTATGTAATCTGGTTTCCAATACTACTAAACTGATCTGTCCTTTGGGATTCAAATCTTGTTCCTATGAAAATTTGATCAATTGAGGCGCCATCTATAGGATACTGAGGTCAAAGTATTTACATATTTACTAAGTGGTTCCCCAGTAAAGGGATAGGTAATAGGTCCTCCTTACATTGATTGGTACCCTCTATTTGATTAGGGTGTGAGTTATCTATATATTGAGTGTTACCCCTATCAGATTAGGGAAAAAGTCCACCATCTACTGAGTGGTATTTCCCTATGTAAGTATGGGGAAGGTCCTCTATCTACTGAGTGGTACCCTCATATGGATCAGTTCTTGGGTCCTCTACCTATCGAGTTGTACCTCATATCATATAGAAAGTGGGTCCTCCTAATATTGAGTAGAACCCCCTGAAAGAATAGGGTGTGGGTTCTATACTTGGATATTGTACCCCCTTGACTGTGTGACATGGTGGAGAGGTGTGGTCCCTCCATATGATTGCTTCTTTGGACTGACGCATGATATTCTGGGAACCATAGATGAACTTTTTGGAACTGATGACACTCTTTCCCAAGTAGGGATGTGAAATGAAGATCCCATTCTTTCTCATTTGGATTTCTTTGTTTGATCATATATATATATATATATATATGTATATATATATATCTGTATCCATGTTATTGAATTCTGTTTACTCATTTGTGTTGGGTTCATCTATCTACTATCTATCTATTCCTATCGTTTCTCTTATAGCTCCTCCTTTATCTTTAAGGGTGTCCTACTAGGTATGTATATAATCACCCCTATATGGGATTTTCCTAAATGTGTCATTTATTACCCAGAAGATGGATAGGTCGATGATTAATATAAAGGTGCATAGGGATACCTGATGCATTAGACCGCATATAGTGGTTAGAGTGTAGAGATTAAGAGCTCGAATCTCTCGGCATTTAACTTTTCAATTTTTTTTCGGGTTGGGACATCTTTTTAGTTGGGTTTTTTATTTTTCCCTTTTACTTTTAGTTTGAACTATCATACTCTTGTACACCTAAGAGTTTTTTCAAATTCATGGTTATATTCTAGATATTGTATCTTTTTATTATTATTCCTATAAAATTTTTCATTGATATAGTTGTGTGTGTATGTACAGGTACATTAGGAAAAGGACTCCCATACTAGTTATACCTTTCGGAGCTAGTCACCACCCCTAGCCTATGGAGGAAAGGTAGGGGTAGTTGTGGATTGAGCCCCATTGGGTCGCGTTGTGATATAAGAGACCACCATTAAATCTGGAATGTTGGTTTTACCCTACGAGTGATGTAATATTTATGTGCATCGAATGTTTGGCTTACAAGAAGTCATGGGTGGACTGGAAAATAAACAAATAAATAAATTAGTTAATTATTTATTAAATAGACCAAACCTAATTACTCTTCTATATAATCCCTGTTATTTCCAAAACCTTGGCTTATCTGTATAAACCTAGTGTTTGGAGAGTATCATTTAGGAGAGACTTGATGAATGTTGAGATCGTGGGTTGATGATCGATATACTGAGGTTTTCATCTTCGATAAAGGAGTTCTTATATCTCACCAATGAAAATGACCCAAGAACATTCTTTATTAATGATCAATCCAATATCAAGGCAATTTTTTTTGTGTTAGCTTAGTCCCCAATCTGTTTATCCCCTATTCAACGTGAATCAATCCATTTAACAGATTAATTCATGGGTTGATGTTTGAGTTGAGGTTTATTTTTATCATCCAAGAATTAAGAATTGATAATAGTTGTTGATCCTTTATTATTTCTTTCCATTAAATAATTTATTCATCAATGAACAAAACCTAACTAGAACAATGGATAACATTATTTCCTTAGTCTTGTGTTTCATTATTTCCTATCCTCATTCTTTGAGCATTCATCATCAATATTTCTCATTTGACTGGAAGTTAGATAATATCTGGAAACTAATAATTATGCAGTCAATATTATGTTGAATGAATTATTTATGAGGGTTTAGATTTAGTATCAAGATCATGATTGAGGCATGATTCAATGTTATGGGAGATCTGGCATGGATCATAGGTCTTCGATTCATGGGGTTTGGCATCACAACAACATAGAGTTATGGGAGACAATTCCTGAGGATATTAGTGGCCAAAATTTGGCCACTGGTGATGGTTCAGGTGAATTCAACCATAGATATGAGATATATGGGTGCGAATTGTGGAGGATCCATAGGCGGAGGCTACATGGGTGAATATTCATAATAGATTTTTAGTTTCTATAAAATTACGAGTTACACGACATGTTGGATGATAGACACACACCTTACGAACCCCCTTTCTATGGATAATATGGTTTCACACAGAGATAAATATCACACACTATGTGGTTAATCCACATGCTATGTGAACTAATAATAGAAACATGGAATGTACCTATGGGTACATGGGAATGGGAATGGAATGGTACACAGGCATGACTAGAGTACACACACACGACTAGAGTACATGGGCATGACCGGTTACCCAAACACAACCAGGTAATTTAACATTGATATGTACATGAGAAAGACCAGTGTAAATGGGTGAAACCAAAGTACACATGCATTTCTAGGTACTCAGAAATGACCAACTACTTATAGAAGACCAGGTACTTAGATACAGACAAGTATACAAGTGCAACTAGTGTACATGGGCATGACTATAGTACATGAACATGGGATGATGAACATGAGAACATACTCTAGTAGGTCCAGACTCAGAAGGACACACCATGTACTCTTTTTGCACACTTTTTAGTCTTTCTAGTACATGTTGAACCACTCACTCTACTTAGTTTATACCAGTATTTCTAGGTACATTCCCTTGGTCCATACTTATGTGGGTATCATGAGGTATCCCATCCCGAGCATAAGATGATTGATCCACTCTAAGGGTTAGTCTCAGATAGAGTTAGGTATACCTCCACATAGGATGGGGTGTGAAACTCTATCAATATTCTCTAGTTTGGTTCATTTATCCCATTACTAACTGCCAGTGTATATGATCCCTATCTCAGTGGTTTAATCTAGGTAGGGTTAGGTGTCCCCCATAGGCCTTGGGTGTGAACACCTATTTGTGTATCGATATATTATGAGTTCCAAAATATACTTCTTCATAGAGAGGCTCGATTGACAAGACCCCTCAGATGAGTGACATAGGTGTTATAAATACATGAGGAGTGAATTATCTTGGATGAGTGTTACCTTGAAGCCTTGAGCATAATCTTAGGCTGGTAGTGTGGTTGTGATATTCTTTGATATTTGGTGTCTATATTGAGTATATATGGATTGTTGTTATCCTTGCTTATGAATTATCCCTATCTTGATGCTTTATGTTTAGTTATTTTATAGTTTCCTACTAGGTATGATTATACTTACCCCTATATGGGATCTACCTACATGTGCCATGTCTTATGCAGATGGAAAGCCTTTCGATAGAGTCTTAGGTGGACTAAGAGTATGTGAAGCATAGTTGAGATAGATGGTCCACATTCAGTTCCAGGAGTTCCATTTGATAATATTCCCCTCTTTAATAGTAGGTTAGAATCTTTTACTATTTTTGTGGGCTAATTTTTCACCTTTTTTCTTTCCCAAACTTGTTGCATACTCTGATGTGTGATTTAGTTGTATCCATGCATTTTGGTATCAGTTGTATATTTATATTCCACATTGTATTTTTGTTTGGATATGTTTTAGTGAATAAAAATATATTAGGATATGGCCTCTGATGTGAGTGATATTCCTACTTGGTACTTGTCTCCATCCCTTTACCTCTTAGTGGTGGGCTTGGGGTGTCACACTTGGATTTTTCTAGCCAGGCACGCCCCAGTGGGTTGGGTCATGACACGTCACATCACATTAAAAGGTATGATGTGTCAAGTTAAGTGGAACTGAACTATGTAGGTTCTGATTCCCTTAATAGGTATTTATATGAATCCCATCTCATGGGATTGGTCCCAACTCAATAACACTTACCACCTCCCTAGATGATGATAAATTCCAAAGCTCCAATTTGTGCGACATTAAGTCATAATATAATCACTAGTAAAATGTATGGTTTTGATCGATTATTTACACTTCGGTAAATAATTTTAATACTATTTTTGGAAAATATTCATTAATACATATTAAATCTTGAAAAAATTTCTAAACTAGGCATCAAACTCCTCAAGGAATGAGCCAACATCCCATCCTCTCAAACAATGCGCACCCAAAGTGTTGTTGGTGTGTCCCCGCAACTCATTACCTTTGGAAAAAAAGTCCAAACCAACTCAAAATAAACACACTCTCAAGAGGGTATTATACATATATATACCTACATACATACACAAAAATTAATTAATATTCATATAATGATTGGTAATTAGTTTTAAATATAAATAAAATAATTTAATGTTTAAAATATATTTTTCAAATAAGTTATTTTTTTTATCATGGATGGTTTTAAAAACTTAATTAATATTAATATATATTATATTAAAGGAAATAAACATTTTATATGGTCTTAGGATGGTAATATTAATATTTAACTTATTATTAATATACCACAATATTTTTATTAAAAAAGTTACCCAAGAAAGAACGATATGGATTTCATCTTGGAGAACCATACTCAAAACTTACATGGAATCAACATGGAATGTAACACCCCAAGATTTTTATGTTATGTATTTTTTTAAAATTCAACTTATTTGATACCTTAATTTGCACGCAACAACGATCTTAAAAAACAACTAAATATTATTATTTAAATATTACCATTATAACCTAGTCGTTGAATTGGAAGTTATTAATAGTATTAACTAAATTATTAAAAAATATGGATTATAAAAAGATATGATGAATTCATTTATTAATAATTAATTAGAAACAAAAATATAAACTAATTTAATCTGAATATTTTATTTTTATTTTTATGCTCCCAATGACATTTTTCCTTAATAAATTAAATTATTTAAAATTACTAAATGAAATTAATGAAATATATATGTTATATATTCAACAGAATATTTTTTAAATTCATCCAATATATTTTATAGGCACAAGGTATGAACAAACACAATTTTATGCATAAAAACCGATATTTCTCTAAAAGTATTTTTACCACATTTTAATGGAGAACCTATTTTAAATCCAATTTTTGAAACTTTTAAATATTATATTGGAAAAAATAAAATTCTTATTTTAAATTGAAATATAAAAATTTACTTTGGTTAAATTTTTGGTATTTTTCTGATAAGTTTCATTTTTTATAAATAGTGATAAATAGTAAATTTAATTTAATTTTTTTTCATTGAAATAATTTATAGTATTAAATTATAATTTTGATTGTTTTTAAGTATAATTGTTTTATTTTTTATCATTTAATTCAATGTATGTTATTGGAATCAATTTTACCTTAAATTTTGATATAAAAACATTTCAATCTTTTGAAAGTGTTCACTTTTAAAACTCGTTTTCTTATTCCATCAATGATATTAATTTTAGATTAATTACTAAAAATTATATGTTTTTAATTTTGAAAAATGGATTTCATATTCTAAATCAGTGGTTAAAAATTATTTAAATAGGTTTCTTTTATTTGTGGGAATATAAATAGTAAATTTAGTAATATTTTAATTACCAGGGTTAAGTGTAAATCGATTAATTAAGGGTAAAAATATTATTAAAAATGTTATAAAATTATCCTAAAACTTGTTCTAATTTCATTGGATGAGTATTTATTGTCCATAATAATTAAATTATCTATTATAAGACCATTTATGTCCTTTTTTATGAGAATATAACCTTATTAATATTATATTCAAAGGAAAGCCAATTTTGTCATACTTTTGTTTTTAACAAGAGAAATATTTTTAATATATGGTTATATAATATATATGTTCGAATATAAATAGTATTTGGAAAGATAATTTTTTTTATATATAATGGTAATTTATTTATAAATTTTAGAAATAAAATCATTATCGTAAATGATGACATAATAATAATGCAATAATTGTTTAATTAATGGAAGGATAAAATAAATGATATTAAAAATATTAAAATAAGTATAATTTGATATAATTAATGTCATATATGAATTTTATAGATTACTTTGATATATTAGGGATGATTTAATGAGTTGTTTCGAATATATCATGTTGTTATGATATTTTTAAAAGGTCAAGAAATGAATAGTGTCAAAATTGACACTATTGATATTTTAAAATAAATAATATTTTATTAAATGATATAAAATTCATAAAAATATATTTTTTTCAAAATTATTGGAATAGGAATAAATTTTTCATCAATGATCCATTTATATTTCTTTTTTTATTTTATAGTAAATATGTTGACCCTTAAGGAGTAAAAAGTCAAGTTGTCATGATAGGAGTTAAATGGTTTAACAAAGGGTTAAATCCAAAAGATAAAGTTAATAGTATGACCTAAAATTGTATAAAAATAATTATTTTATATTATTTCTACCCAAAATCATTTTAGATTATAAATAATCCACTTTTGAGATTATTTTAATTATAAATTAAATTATATTAATTTAATATTTTGAGAGTTTCCAAAAGTTACCCTCCCCTCATTATAACAGGGAACCCCCTCCCTCATTTCCTAACACCAATTTGAACCTTTTATCTCAACCAAAATATGACAATTTATCCTAATAACATAATTATAAATGTTCTAGATCTCCTGGTTTTCCAAAAATACCAACACTAGATCCATTGAAAAGTGATCTAAAGGAATTCCACCAAAGAAGAGGTAATTGTTTTACCAACTCATTCAAGTTATTTTCTTCTTATGCTTCCTCTTAATGTTTTGTTTACATAATAAAGTAATAAATCCAGTATAATATATATTATGTGATTTTATTATGATTATAGGACAACCATATTCCATGATTTATCCATTCTATGAAAAACAAAAGCACCACGCTTGTGTATGTACAACTTATCGTCTCCACGTCGTGGTGTAATTTGTTTTTCATCACCACTTTATTTGGATGGATATAATGATGGATATAATGGAAATAAATAATAAATATGACATGATATTAATTTTTTTATAATTAATATACCATCCAATTCCGTATTCTTTTACCATTATGGGAATGACATCGTCACTCGTGCGTACGTACAACCTACCGTCTCCACGACATGATGTGATTCATTTTCCATGTTAACCATTCATGAATGACTATAATAAAGTATATAATGAGTAAATTTAATATCTATGAACTTAAAATAATTCTTTATATGAATTAAATATATTATATTCATAAGAAACATGACCTACATAACATGACATGCATGAGAAAATGAAGCAGTTAACACCTAGAACAAGGGTTATAACGAAATATTATTAACAAAATGAAATAAGAGGATCATATATGATATCATAAATATGGATATATTTATTGTATAAATTAATTAAATTCTTTAAACCATTATACAGGAGGTTAAATCACATTCAACTAAAAAAAATTTCATGGTAAGTGTTAATTTCACAACCTCATTATTATTCAGGATTGTTTATACATAAGTATCTACTAGGGAATATTTATCATCCATGACCATATTTCTTAAAATTATTTTCAAAAATATTCTTACTATTATCCTACCAATGTCTAATGTATTTTACCCATTCTTAACTTTTTATAAAATGATTTTAAAAGAATTTTTGTTGTTGTTTTCCAAACGAGGTAGTTTAGACCTTTTCTACAAAAATATGAAAAGAATTATTATTTTAACTTATACGGCATGAGCAGATTTTACCACCATCATGATGCCTTGATGTTTTTAATCTTCCTTAACAAGTTTTCAAATTTATTTTTAAATAAATTTTTTTCTTTTATAAATGATCCACTTTTAAATAAATAATTTCAAAGTAAAAGTGTATTTTTTTCAAGATATGTCTAAAAATTTTATTAGATTATTTTCATCTATATAAACATCATTTTTTTAATATTATGTTTGATTGAGGTTGATCTCTTATGATACAATCTAACTTACTTTATTGTAGTTTTTATGATCTGTTTGATTGTGGATGTGCTATTTTGATACCATTTATGGTTCATGGTTAAAGTATTTACATTTCATATGCTAGTTTTTAAATATAAATGTTTATGTTGTTTATTTTTTCATATGAGGAATGTATAGGACTTAGAAAGTGATGGGCGAGGACTGCTATAGACCCTCAATGCATCGGTTGGTCTCATGAGATGAAAATAGTTAGCAATAAACTCTTCAAATTTGTTTCTAAGAAGTTTTAAATTGTCAAGAGTATAGATATTTATACAAATTAGATGGGTTTCTACCCACATAATTAAACTTTCATGAGGATATATCTTGACAGTAACTATCTTGAGGATATATCTTGATAATGTAGACATAAAAAATTATGCATTCCATCCTTATTATTCTTATTCCATTTGATTATTTGATTAGTTATAATATCCATGGTTTAGTTTACTAGCTCATGTAATTAATTAAGTGGAATTTTTATTGGTTACTTACCTTTAAACATTGTGTAGTTTATATTTACTCATAGCTTATACTGTACACTTACCATAAATGAGTATCTAAGACCACCCCTATATTATGTTTTATTTTTCCTATGATGCCAAGATGTGTATTATTACTGATATATAGGGTTAATATAGGAGAATAATGGTATTATTAAAGGATTTTATTTGTTGTATTATATGTTTTAAATTGTAATGTAAGGATCATGTATGTAATCTAGCCTCCAAAACTGCTAAACTGGTTAGTCCTTTGGGATTAGAGTCTTGTTTCTATGCCAATATAATAAAATAATACACTGGATCTAGGATTTTGGGGTTGGGGTGTTACATGGAACATAAGAACTCATCATGAATTTACTATTTCAATACCTTGAATATTTTGGATATGAAGAACTCATAAACAAGGAATGATGACCATGACTGCCATACCAAAACACACAAGGCACAATTGAAAATACTAATAACTAAAGATCAATATAAATAAAAAAAGTAATAACTATGTATTAAATGAATATAAAATATTAATATAAAAGATAATAAATATTAATAAAGTTCTAAAATAGACTATTAATTAGTCCAAATTTATTATATAGAAAGTTATAGTGTGTTTGAGAAAGCGATAATCCAAGGTATGGCTTTTTATTAAATCAATCTCCTTTCATTGCTCCTTACACTTTATTATTTGAATATTTTCTTCTTAGTATCTATTATTATACCATATTATTATATTATATTTTATCTCCCATTTCATTTATTTGTTTTTACTTTTTTATCATTTTTTAATTGATTTTTACTATAAAAAATATGATGTTGTAGGGGTTTCCACTTGATCTCTATTTTGATTTGATATTCTCAATGTCTTATGGATAATTTAAGTATTTTTATATTATTATCATATAAAACATGATATTTACACTTCTTTGGATCATTCTAGTTATTTAAAATTCTTTTTATTATTCTCCCTTGGTTTATCCACATTTTACACTTATAATGTTGGTATGGGGTTTCTCCGCTGATTGTCTCCCTTTTGGGTTTGAATTCATTCTTATTACCATTCAAATTTTACATTACATTATATTATATATATAATTATATTATTATTTTTATCTTTTATCTTAAGTATTTTCCTTTCCTCCTCACATTTACTATTTGATTAATCGTTTATCCCTTATAAATTATGATTTCTGTAAAGTTTTTTTGCCTCAATTCTGTTTGAGACATGGTTCATATAATAAGCCTATTTACTTGTATATATTGTACAATATTGGGGTTGGTTACATAGAACAAACCAATTTATACTTTTAACTACTCACATATTTATATTATTTAATATCAATAAATATCTTATCACATGATTATTGTTCTTTGGTATAAAATTTAATATGATAACATATTTAGAGTATATATTAAATCAATAGGTAATAACAGTTCCCCTCTATGATGAGAATGTTGAAGTGTTATGATTATATTCTTCAATAATGTTCTATGGTTGGATGAAATATATCTGATGGGATATAAATGATTAAGGTTATCAGGTTTTGGGAGCTAATAATACATTAAGACTTTTTCTCAGGAATCTTTCACTTGGTAATATCCAATAGAAAAGTTTATGAGAACCAAACTACCCATAGGAATTTAAAATTTTATATGTTTTATTGGATATTCCTATATATGGATGTATTTATTAGTATTTAGACTTGACAATATTATTAATTCATATCATGAGTTGAATATGTAAATATATTGATGAAAACTACAATGACATATGCTCTCAGAAAGGTAGGATATGCTGGGTGCGTCATGCATGATATATAATTAATGAATAATTTAAGAAAGGACTTTCCCCTTCTAAGTTAATGGAATTAGATATCTTAGCCCCTTTTATTGGAATGAAACTACCTGATTAAGTATATTTCCATGGTAGTTTTATCAATGAGTTAATTTCTGGAACTCAAGTAAAATATATCTAAACTATAACTTTATAACACCTGTAATGAAACCTAATTAATGAGATATTGATGTAAAGAGATTATATTAAACAATGAGAATCTATAAGAGGTTTTTGTTGTTGCATTATTAACTTCTTTATATATGAGTTCCTTGACATGTTGGTTGACACTAATCTTGGAATTTAGGCCAGTTATCCTAATGTCACTAAGAAAGGGCCTTATATGGTCACACACAAATATATCCAAAACCTCAATTATATTCTACTAGAATTTAAAATTAAAATAATTATTATTCTAAAGTTTTAAGTAATAATGATTATTAGGGTTATGTTGATCATATATATTCAAAAACTAGTTTTATAAAAGAATATAAATGTGATTTGAATATTTAATAAATATTTTATTCATTGGTTGAGTGAATATTATATTTTTTATTTTTTGAATGAATAATAGAGTGGTATTTATTTATTTAAGTAACTATTTATTATTCAAGGAGAAATAAAATATCGAGGAGGATTGACGGGCTAAGTCAAGGTTGTGATGGGAATGATATATTAAATATTATTTAAATAAATGTTAATTTTTTTATTTATTAAATGATATTTAAATAATCCATGAGTTTTGTTTGTGTCAAGAAAATAATAATAATAATAATAATAATAATAATAATAATAATAAAATTTTACCTGTGGTATTATTTAGGATTAATAGATTGATTAATGAATATTCTGTAGTACCTATTTCACGACCAAATTATATAAATATTTTTATAGCATTTCAAGGGTAATAATAAGAAAGGAACGATGTTCAAAAAAAATCCCCTATAAATAATTATCTCATGTTTTGAGATAACTTTCTCTATAATTCTCTCACGAATGGAGATCATCAATCCTCATCCTCCCTATAAAGTCTATGAGATAATTATAAGAATAACTCGATGGCGAGGTGATGGAGATTCCCTAGCTGATGACTGATAATGGATTCCCCCCCTTCCTGGCGGTGGGAGGGGAGAGGATGGGTTGGCCTCACTGTATTTGGGTGTGCAGAGGCCCTTTGTACCCTTTTCGAACTCTAGTTTCCTTCCTGATTTTCCATCGATTTCCATAAGCCAGAAAGTCCAAGATCTTCACCTTGGGGAACCTCAGATCTCGATCACATTATCGGAATTCTCTGCGGCTTCGAGCTTCTTGGATCTGACCCTGGTTTCCCGATTCTTGCATCTAAGGCCTTCGGTTGATGATTTCGACCATTTTGTGTTCATAAAATGGGATCTACAGGACCATGCAGTAATAGGGTTAATTAATAATCATCACATGATGATACAATTCGATTCAGAGGATGATTTAATTTTTGCTTGGTCCAGCACTCCTCGCAGATGCAACAGATGAAAATTATTTCTTCTTCGATGGTCATTCGACCTTTGCATGAACTGGGACCCTCCTGCGGTAGCAACATGGGTAAGTCTACCGCATCTCCCTTTTCCATTTCAATATACCTCTATAATTTGTATGATATGAAATCTTGTTGGTCGATTTTTATGCTCTGATGCTCACACTTCCTCTGTGAGACACCCGGTAAATCCATGCCTTTGTGTTGAAGTGGATGCTTCGAGGCCACTGGTCGATTGGATATGGATTACTGTAGGTGAGGAGTTCCGATGGAGGCATGCTGTTGTTTTTTGAGGATTGGGTTGATTTCTGCTCGAGTTGTTGCCGCCTAGGTCATTTGGCCAGTCATTGTCTTGGTGGAGCAAGGAGACGAAGGTCGGCTGCTGTGTTGAGGAGGCCTGGTAGGTCATCTGGTCAGGGGCTGAGATGTACAGATTCTGACAAGCTTGGCAATGCTGTGGAGCTGGGTGGTTCAACGTTGGGAAAGCAAGTGGGGGAACACATTAATCCTTCTGTGGCTACGATTTTTGACAGATTGAAGCAAGATCTTCAATTGAATAATGGTGTGAATGGTCCTGGTAATGGTGTTGGAGGCATCTCGGGAGTGTTTGACTCCTCTAGGGCTGCATTTCATCGTGTGCATTGGCTGAGTCAGGATGCTACTGGTGAGGGTAGTGGGCTATTTTTTTTTCTGGTGATGACCAATAGAAGGAGGGAGAGCTTCCATTGAGTCCAGCCAGTGATAGGCCAGTACATGATGAAAGTACCCTTTGTCCGGCTATTCAGGAGGAGGTGCAGCCGACATCTGATGGTGTTTTTTAGATCACAATTGACACTTGTAATCAATTCCAGGAGCTATCTCATGATGAATAAGATGAGATCTTCAATGAGGAATAAAATCTTGAAGGTTGTCTTGGAGGATGGATTTGGGAAGGAGGTTGATGCTGGTCATGCATTTGTGGAGCCTCCACAATGTTTGGCTTTGATTGACAGTAATGGACACTATGAGTAGGTCCAAGCTGCTTTCCAAAATGATCATGTCACTGGAAAATGGGGGGATGTGTCAGAGAGTGAAAAATAAAACCATAATGGTTTAGTTAAGCACTTTTATAGTGATGCTATCAAGAAGGGGAAGAAGAAATCTGGAATGGAGGAACCTCCTCCAGTTAAGAGAAGGCCGAGGAAGGATTATTCTGCTTTGCCAAAGCCAGTGGCAACTAGGTCCTCTATCAATAAATCCTCTAAGGAATTGATATATTTGGAGAAACTGAACCTCAGAAGGAAGTATGCGAAGATCCTCAAGCACTATGAGAGCTCGGAATGGGAATCCGTCATTGCGGAGGATTTTCATGGGTGCGAAGACGGGCATGACTTTTTTGACATGTAATTGGTATCTCCTATTTGTTTTCTCATTCACTGGACTTTTATTTTCTTAATAAATGGTATGAGGCTTTACCTAAGACTAAGATTTCCTGGTATAATGTATTCTTTTTCTAATCATTGAAAAATTATGCAAGCAATGGGATTCATTCATGATATCACCCAGTGATTCTATGGTGATGTTATGAGGTTTTTGGAGTACACATGGTTAGCACTAGAGATATTATAACCTTATATATTTCATTACAATGATAGTATGACAAAAGTATTCAACCAATTAAAAAAAGGAATAAAGAGTTTCAAGTATAGTTATTTATGATTTATATATATTAACTATAAATTATATATTAAAATATCCTCTATTTGGGTATTTTTAGGTTGACATCATAATGTTATGAGGATTTATCCTAAAAAATAGACAAAAATAATTGTTAAGCATGGGGACTGATCACCTCTTCTACACCTGAGAAACTTTAAGTGGAATCAGAGTGGTCACATATTAATTTATAATTATCAATTATTTTATTGATCAAATTATTCATTTTTTTTGTTAATTTTTCATTTATAGTTTTTCACTATTTATTCTGAAAGTTGAGATATCATGTTTAATAAACTTCATATGATCAGGAATAAGCCAATAATAGATGAGGTTCTTTTGAAGATCCCATATTGAGGTGATAGATATTCTAGGCATATAACAGAGAATACACAACATGTAACTAAAAACTATACACCATGTACCCTTATTCATCGCACCAATATGAGAAGAAAAAATTATGGATTTTTTGGGAGACGAGTATACAATTTTATCACACGCCACATATTTAATATATATATGACACATAGATCGAAGGGTTTTGTAATGTGAATATGGAATATAGACCATCTAACCCCACTTGGTTTGGCCTTGTAGGAATCATGGATGAAATGTGGTCAAAGCATACTGCATGTATTAATTACATGTTGTGTATTGATGAAGGCTGAAAAACTAAGACCAGTTGTGACTAAATGGTGTGTAGTAGATGTGTACAATATATAACACATAAATTTCCATGTGAAACACACACCGAGTCCCTAGGTGTGTTTCATGAATGGCTAAAGAATGAAGTACATGGTTGTAGTGGGCTGTACACACCATGTAACTCATACCCAATCACTCAGGGTACACACTGAGCTAGACTATCCCAATGCGGGATAAAATAGATAGAATGGATATTAATTACAACATTAATGTAATATAAATGAAATAAATATAGTACACAAACCATGTGAAATGAGTTTAGATTATTAAATTATTAATTAATTAATTTATGTGTTATTTTGGAAATACATGATGTGTATGGTCTTCGTACAAACAGTGTACTTCACAATAATTTCTGGAGGTGCATTCCACATATATTAATGACATTCCATGTAGTCATAAATTTCATTCCATACACTCAAATTTATTCATATAACTACATCCCATGCAATATCATGATACTCTATGTAATATACAAGTCATGTAAGTATATGCTACATGAAAAGGGCTATATAAAGGGCAGCCACATTCCATATGATTGAAATTACATAGTGTAGAGATGGTACACTTCATGTTGCCTACAATAATTTTCATGTTAAATTCTAGAAAGAATTTAAGATCGGTCATAAGGGTACACACTGCGTCCCTTGTTAGTAAAATTCATACATTTATTATTTTTAAATTAAATTAGTTTATTTAAAATAACATTGGATAGAAATGTCTAGGAATTTTTGGATAGAAAATTAAGATAAATGAATTAATTAATAAATAATATAATATAATTTATTAATTTAATAATTTTATTTAAATCATGAATCTGTTGAAATGAATGATAGATAATTTTAAATTCATAGTTGTTTCATGTGTGGATGATCATGAGTTGACTGACTTATGTATGTGTTGAGTTTAATTTAATTTAATTATTATTACATGGTTTTTGTGATAATTATTGTTAAATTAAAATGATAGTATTTGTATAACCCCCCCCCCCATTTTATTATGTATGGTCCAGTGTGTCTACAATTTCTTTTCTATAACCCCATACATAAGTGGATAAGAGAAATACTGCAACTCAAACCAAGCTTGGTTCAGGGAGTTATTCCCATAGGGTCAAGGGTTAATTTTTCTTCTGATCAATAAACCAACTAGTTGAAAAGCTCGTGATCATTCCATATATATTTATATTTATTTCTATTTATTGAAAGATTACTCATTTCTGTTTATTTTATTCTTAAATGCGATCACCTAAAATATATTAAATAACAAGCATGCAAGATGGAATATAATAAATGGATTATATGAAAATTATTTTATCAAGACATGGTTAATTAATTATGTAAAATCCACATAATATTAACAATAATGTAAAAGAATAAAATAAAGAATATTTATACATAAATTAATTATATCTCAAAGAAAATATTATGTTAGAAAAGCCTTACATTACTTAATTTAAAATGAAACCATAGTTCAAAGGGCTTGTCTATCCTAAGTCAGGTTTATTTAAATTATCAAGGAGTTTTAGCTAAAATTTTGGGTCAAATAAACCAAGTTCACTTAAAGGGTTGATTTTACAAGTAGGAATTGGTTTAACTAGAAGGCAGGTGTTGAAAAAATCTAAGTACATGATTTTATGATTGGGGAGTCCACTCAATGGATCAAGGAGCCACAATTTAATGCCGATGGAAATATTTTCTTACCAAAATACCTTAAATTAACTTTTTAGGCCCAAGTTAGGGTTATGAGATGGGAAATATGGATCCTTTATACTTGAATATCCATTCTTTATGATATTAAAAATCCAATGGTATTGGATATTGGGATTTCAAAAGATAATTAGAGGCTAGTAAATAAAATTTTCTATATTACATTTTTTGTAATCAAGATAAGGCACCAAAAACCGACTTTTATTTTTATTATAGAAAATGGAAAGTAATATGACCTTGAAATTATCAACGTAATAATAATTATAGAAAGATAATATCCTCAATGGTATAAATTTCCTAGAGTGGTATAATTTCTTTCACATCATATGATGCAAGAAACATAAATTTTATGTTGAGGAGTCTCACGATTCAAGTAAATATCCTTATAAGGAGGATACTGAGGAAGATCATGCTATCTTCTAAAACCATGTAGATAATTAATTCTATATCTAGTGCCTCATGTTATATTCTATGTACAATGACCTCTAGAATATGTAAAAGTATATGGATGCATAAAACCTGTTGTCCCACCTCTGTGATTTTTATTAAGTGAAGGAAATACAAGAGAATTTTGAGATCACCAAGGAAATTTTCACATACAATCTCAGAGAAGGTTTTCCATGTAAAACTAATCTAGTTAAGATGATTTTCTATATTGAGAATTTAGATAACTTGGGTTTTAATATACCCAAAGAGTTACACACCTGTCTCATTTATCCTTAGTATCTCAGATATTGTTTATCTTTGTTATGACTTATAATATTAAAATATTAAGCAGTAACTCTTGGAATACATCAGTCTAATTTTCCAAGTAGACAATGATATGATGTATAAAAACCAAGAGTGATTATTGTGAATAATAGTAAGATCAAGGTAAAAGTAAATGAGATTAATTTAATTTATAAATATTATTCACACCAAATTTATAAGAATAGGAATATCTATAGGTAGTTTATATTCATAAAGTATTTCATGTGGTAATAAAGGATACTAGAAGAAGAACTACACCACCATAAGGAAAAAAGGGTAAGATTCAATTTCATTTGTTTTAAAATTTAACCTTTATATATCCACCATTTTGATATTAGATAAAACATGTGGTGATCAAAATTTTATCTAAATATAGAAACCAATTATATTCAGTAAGGTTTCTAGAGGTGAGGTAGATCTTAGAGCTGCCAATGAAGTAAGATTGACTGCTTTGTCTATAAGAGACTACCACCTTACTTTGCTGACATGATTGAGTATTTTTTTGAAGAATTATTATATGTCCAGTGTTACTAAAAACAACATTTCCTTTTCTAGTTTATACAAGGACAGATTTATATTCATGTTTGGGAATAAAATATGATACCCTCCAAGTCACCAATATGTATTATTTTGGGACTATTTTATATCTTTTATGGTTCTAAAGGTTTTCAAGAGTTAGTGGTTGAGATTTTTGATTTTTGAGAGATCCATGATAGGTGAATGATATGAACACAATTAACAACAATCATACCACAACCATGTGATATCTCTTAATAGGATCTAGGGGCACTTTTCATGATTTGAGTATGACTTTTCTAACCGTGTGAGATTTCAAGAAAAACCATGTGAGTGATTAGGCTTAGGTTTAAGGGTGGTTGTATGGATTACACACAGTTTTCCAAATCTTGTGTTTATTATTAGTAAATTGATCAATTTGTTTTTTAAGGTATATCTATGACCACATGGTTAGTCCATGATTTTTCAAACCATGCGGGAAAACCATTTGATCCATTTGAATTTATTAAAATTCAAAAATTACCTCAATTAATTTATATTTTTTCAACCCAAAACTTAACCCTAATATATATTTATCTTGAAATAAACCTTTATTGAAACTCTAGGAGGTTCTTCCTTTGGTATCTTAGAGATTATCCATCTATTTGGGTGGATATATTCAAGGTAAGTGTAGATCTCCTCTAGATTTCCCCTCTTTTCTCTAGATATGATCTCAATATCTCTTCCCCTTAATTTTTTAGAACCCTAATGAAGTGTTATGGACATATTTTTGGTGTTTAGTGAATAATTGATGATTTTTCTTATGGATATAGGATTGTGAGGACTAAATATCTTCATTTATAATCACCATTTTCAAAGGCGACTAAGTTTCCTTCATCAGTGAGGTAGGTGTCCCTATACAATGATTATTTGTAATAGAGCACTTTGTTTTTCATGTGTTTTCCATTGGTTTCGATTATTAAAATGGTTGGTTTTATATATATAAATTTATTTTTGTCTAATTACATCTTTAATAGAATGTATAATGGTTTTAAAGGGGGTTATCTTTAAAAATAGTTTTATGAACTCCATGTGTTCGATGAAATGCCTGAAAGACGGGTTTGACTATAAAATGGGGTTTTAAGATTGGGAAAACCATTTATTTTATTGTATAAATGTTTTATTAATTTGTGGTCATGGTTTACTTGAATATTTTGGGAAAATGTATCAAATTTGGGAACATGGGTGCATCAGGTTATGGACATATGTAAACCTTAGTGAGTATGAAACCACTACAAGATATGGTTATGATACTAATAAACTTTAGTAGGACTTGATATCATTGGGATTCACAATATAATAGCTTAGTGTTCCTTTAATATCTGAGTCACATATCCCTATAGGATAAAAACCATTTTTTATTGGATTTGTTAATGAAAATGACATTTCATTCTTTGATTTTTCACATGTTTATATTTTGAGATATTGATACTCTTGATTATTTACTTTTATGTTATCATTTATGTTTATTTATATATTCTTAAGGATTTGAATTGGGATTTCATTAAAAGGAAAACTGAAGGATGTTTATGATAATTGTTTTCAAATTAAATTCTTTATAAAACCTATTTTTTAGAAGGTAGATATGATAGTTTCACTGTGATAATAATTTCATAGATTCATGGTGGCATCTTACAGATCATTTAACTCACACCTTATATATGACTTTGGGCATATATAGAATTTTTTATAGGTTATAGGTAAAGGTAATGGTGTTATGTATCCTGAATACTTCTCTTGGTCAATGTCACATTTATGATGGGTTGGCATGGTGGTGAAGGATGGTCACATAGAGACTAGGTTTTCGTTTGTTTTTGGGATTTGCCTTCTAAATTTATTTTGTTATATATCATGGTTTTATACCACCTCTTCCAAAATTTACTATGGTATTTTATATTTGTCTTTTTATAAATGATACATGTTGTGTTGTTTTCTCAATTTCAAATCATTACATGTTTGTACGGGTTGATACCCAAGTGCTTGTTTCCAGCCAATGGAAATTGGGAACGCGCTTCAGGCCTTATGACAGGACATCTTGGATGACATTTCAGGTCAACCCAGGTTAGTTTGTTACAAAATAGTATCATAGGAAAATATTTTTCTTGGGTGGTTTATAAAATAGATTTTGGATCATTGGGACTCAAGTGGTAAGTATTAAAGGGTATCTAACTAGATATCATTTGTCTCTGACATTGAGTTACCGTGGATGGGAAAATATTGTTTCATCAATATTTTAACCTTTATTTTTGGATTATTTAGACGAAACTTTTCATATTTCCCTATTTTTTTCTATAATTTTCTTAAATAATTTCCATTTAAGGTCTTTAATATGGATTCTTAAATATCATATTTTGATTTGGATATGCATTCCTAATCTAATATGGTGTTATATTCTATGTTTAATAGATAATTCCTACAAAAATAATATCTTAGAATCTAAGGGAATGAATTATGGGGAATCCATATAGGAAAAACTATAGTCAAACTTTATTTAGTGGAAATGGTAATTTCTACTATTCAATAATTTAATCAAGTGACTTTTCTAAAATAGGAATAAATGGTGGATCATTCTTTAGAGTTTACCAAAAAATAAACCAATCTTTCAAGGTGAGAAATAAAACTAGGAACCCAAGGAATGGATTAAGAGAATAGATTTGTTTTCATCTTTCTAAAGACTCCAAAGGACTCTATGGTGGGATTTTACACTTATAATCATGAATGAATTAGAAGGGAATGGTGGGATTCCATCATACAAGCTAAATTAAATGAGGAAATCACTTGGAACACTTTTAAGAAGGCCTTCAATTATAAATTATATAATGTGATATTTCATGTGTTCAAGGATCCTGAGTTTTTAACCTTGGATTAATAAGACCATTGAATGATGGAGTAAAATAATCATTTCACTAAATTGGTTTATCTATATCCATAAATTACCTCTAATGATCACCTCAAGTCAAGATGGTTTGAGATGATACTAAAGCCTAATGTCCAATTGATGATTATTACCATGTGATTTATAACCTTTAATGTGGTAGTTGATAAAGTGTCTATGTTAAATATCTTAAAGAAGTATGGATATATAATGTTTTAAATACCACTACAAGTCGATCTTACTGAACATTGGGCTAATTGGATTGATAAAAAGAATCATATTTTGATATGTGGATTCAACGATGGGAAACCGGTCTTGGAGGAACATGTGAAGACTTGGGAGTATATTTCCTTCCATTTCTAGGATCCCATAAATGATAATTCAGACTTGAATGTAATATCCATTGAATAATGGATTTATTGGGTAATCCATTCCAATTATCTTATTTTTTTGGAATGACATGATTATATCGATTGTGGCTTGATGTTTTTGTACCTGTGACTTTTATTGGGTTCCTAACTTTACATAAAAGTTATTATTGAAATAAAAAATTTAGTTAGTGTTTGATGAGGTAGACTTATCTTGAAATGTAGGTCTTAGTGGATATTCTATTATAATAGGGGTAGTCAGTGTGTTTTATTTGGCTAGAAAAGAAAGAACAATAAGGATACTTAGTTTTCATTAGGATTAGTTTCAAGGACTTATTTGGGATATTACTCAGTGGGTTTTCTTCCAATGTGAGAGACCTGGCTATACTAAGCCCTAATTTATGGTAGCACCCATGAATTTCTATTATTGTGAACAATTTGGTGTCCTTATGCATTTTTTTTGGAAAATTATCCCAAGGTAGTAGAGCTATATCCACCCATACTAGCAGATCACAGTCTCAGTTAGATGTAGAGAAAGTTATTGGATCTCATTCTCATGAAAATGGGGATACTCAAGTAGTGAATAATGTTCAAGGAGGAGTTGAAGATGGATGCCTTTTTATATTCAAGTATGCATAAGAGGAATCTGAAGTAGGGTTAGCTACTGTGTGAGGTATGATGTTTATTTCATCAAATATGGTCTGAAATTTATTTTATATTGATGCATTTTATTATTTTATATCATCTAAGTTTATTTTTGTGATAAGATTATGATTAGATATTGTTCTATTTATTATATATATTTCCACTCCCTTGGGAATGAAAATAGATTAGGGTTATATATATTCTGAGTGTTGGGTCATGATTTTGACCACATGGTTGCATGGGATTTCCTAGTTCTTGATCTTGATATATTTTACCTCATAATTGGGATGGACTTTATGGTTCCTTTTATGGTATAAAATGTTTTTTTATCCTTTTCAAGTTCATATTATATCTCTCTAGGGGGTTACTCACATCTTTTAGGGTGAGTGAGATCCTATATCTAAGAGAGAATGGCATGTTGTTCCTAAGGTTATAATGTTCTCATGATAATTATCATATTTTTTTTTAATGTATTCAACCATCATTTAAGTGGTATTCTTCCTATCATGGTGAGTGAATACCCTTAGGTATTTTTTTTCGGGTTACATCCTGAGAGAGAGGTTGAGTTTACTATTTACAAGATTCTTGGGATGGGTCCCATATCATTTTTATATTATCATATGGAACCCACTAAGTTGATGTAACTTAAAATTAAACTTGAGGATCTTGAGTCCAACATATTTTTTTCATATGTGTATGTCACCTTATACTTAACCAATTATCCTTACAAAAGAAATATATAGAAGCCTATGGATTTGTGCTATTTTATAGAAGTGTAACTAGATGAATGTTAAAAACCAATATTCTTTTCTTAGGATTTATGATCTGTTTGATCAACTCATAAGAACCTAATTATTTTATAAGATTTTTTTTCAATCAAGGTACCATTAGTTAGGAGTTTATAAGGAGGATATTTCTAATACAACATTCAAGATAAGGTATGGAAATTATGAGTATTTGGTTATTTAATTAGGTCTTACTATCAGTCCTGTAGTGTTTATGGCATTGATCAAATGAATCTTTTATTAGTTCTTAGACTCTTTTATGGTAGTTTTTTTGGATGAAATTTTAGTGTATTCTAAGATGAAGGAAAAACACATGGTTCACTTGGATATTTTTTTTAATAACTCTAAAAGATAATATTCTATATGTAATTCCTTCTAAATGTTAGTTTTGGATGCAATAATTGAAGTTTCTAGGGAATTTTATTTACGAAGAATCATTTTAGGGGATCCTGATAAGATCTAGGTGATGATGTCTTGGGAGTAACCCAGGAATTTGTTTAATATTTGAATCATTTGGGGTTTTCTGGACATTATAGGAATTTTTTTCAATATTTATCAAAGATTTCATATCCTATGATAGATTTGAACCATAAGGGTGTTAGTTTTTAATGGAATTATAAGTGTCAAATATCATGTGAGGAACTGAAGGTGAGATTGAATTCAACTCCAGTCATTATTCTTACAAAACTAGGTTGGGGTTATGACATTTTTTTGGGATACATTAGTTATAGGATTAGAATGTGTTTTGATGTAAGGGAAACATGTGGTGGCCTATGGATCTCTCCAACTACAACCTGATGAGAAGAATTATCCTACCCATGATCTCAAATTATCTATGGTGATTCATTATATCAAGGAATGGTTCTACTATCTATTTATAGAGAAATTTACTATATATTCAGGACATAACATCCCAAAGTATATTTTCACTTAGATAGATCTAAACCTAAGTAAAATATATTAGGGTGATTATTTTCATATTTTGAAAATGATATTGCATAAACACCTGGAAAAGAGAATTTGGTCACTATTTCCTTTAGCAAGAAGTCACTGAGTCAATCCTTGATGGAATCAACAGAATAACGGTCTTTTATGATTCTATTCAATGAAATATGTTTGGATGTGGAAGAAGATGATAGGTTGGTGTGATTATCTTGTGTGAAAATTGATTGTTTATTTAATGATTGGTTTTGGATTGGTCAAGAAATATACACTAATTTTTAGCATTTTAGTAAACTAATTTTTCATTTGGAGACCTTAGGTGACTAGTCTTAGTCTACTGATGGTGTCTTAAATTTATGAGGTAGATTGGTCATTCTAATAACTCTGAGGAATTATTTGATGGATAGTGGACATTGATATAGTTATTACATACACCCAAGGTATACCATAATTTATCATTATTTTAGATTTCCATATTTGTGGACGGGGTTGAGGCAATCGATTGTGGACATTGTATTATGATACTTTAACTGATATAAGATTAAGGTGAAGCACCAGAAACATCATGGTTTTTTGAAGCATTTTATTATTCTATTATAGAAGTGGGATGAGATATCCAGGGACCTTATATTCAGTTTAACATGGCCTCATAGTGGAAAAAATATTATTTGGTTAATCAATAATCGTCTCATGAAATTGACCCATTTCATTCATATTATGTAGTTAATAAAGGTGAAAGAGCCTAGACACCTACATGTATGAGATATTGTGAAGCTCCTTGGTGTGACTTATGCTATTGTTTCTAATAGTGATGCACATTTTACATCTTGGTTTTGAAAAGGTTTACAATAGGATATGGGTACCTAGTTGAATTTAAGCATTTCATATCACCCTTATATAGAAGAAAAAATTGATAAATACAATAAAATTCTTGAGGATATGATTCGAATGTGCGTTCTTAATTTCAATGGTTTGGGGGAAAAGAATCAACCTTTGGTTGAGTTATCCTACAACAATATTTTTCAATATTATATTAAAATTTTTCCTTTTGAAGTGTTGTTTGTGATTTGATATAGATTTACTTTTTGTTGGGAGGAGTTGGAAGAGACGTATTTATTCAGACTGAGTCTTGTTCAAGAGATGATAGAGAAGGCACATTTGATCCAAAAGAGGTTAAAAACAGCTCAGATTCTCCAAAAAATTTATGCGGACCATTATTATCTCTCATTGGATTTTTCGGTAAGTGATCATGGTTTTCTCATGGTTTAACCTCATTTGGGACACTTTTATTGGGAAGACAAGGTAAGATTAACCAAGATTTAGTGGAACTTTTAAGATCATCAAACATCATATAAATGTGGTATATTGGTTGGAATTACTTCCTCATTTGATATTTATCCATGATATGTTTCATGTTTTATAACTGAAGGGGTTGCAAATAGACCCTTCTCATGTGATATAATGGGAAGATATTGATATTGAGACTAACAGATCAGTGGTTGAGAAACCAGTTTAGATTATAGATTATAAAAATAAGGTGATTTAATGTAAAATGATTACTTTATTCTATGTATGGTGGAAATATGGATGGGATTTACAAAATATGTGGGATCATGAAGCATTGATGATGTAACAGTAGCATTATCTCTTTGAGATACTAGAGTCCTAAGAAATTTTTGGGGACAGAAAGTGTTACGATGGGGAGAATTGTGACAAACCCAAGTAAAAGGTATGTTTTATTTTGGGCTTCTTTTTTACATCTTGTGGTTATAATGGGTTTCAGGAGTCATAGGCTGAGTTTTTTATTTTTGTGAAAAACAGGCTAGGTGCACGATCTACACATGGTTTGTAGTAACCGTATGATATGGATCTATTAGTTCTGATAGAATTTTCATGGTTTAAGCATGGTTTTTTTAACCTTGTGAGATTTCTAGGAAAATTATGTGTGTGGTTAGGTTTGGGTCCAAGTGAAGTTTTATGACTTGAATAAGGTTTTTATAACCATGTGGATATTCCTAGGTAACCTTGTACTTTATTTTTCAAGTGACTATAGTGACTGGAAATTTACCACACATTTTTTCAAACCATGTGGCCTAACCATATAACCAGTGAGGATTTTCTAAAATTAGAAAATCAACCTAATACCCTTGCTCATTTTTAATCCAAATCTCAACCTAATCTATCATTACCTCAATCCAAAAATTCCATGATTCTCTAATAAGTTCCCCCCTTGGTCTCTTAGAGATTCTATATCAATTTTTTTGGACCTCTTTATGGTAAGTGTGGATCTACTCACAAGTCCTCCTCTTTTCTCTAAATATACTCTCGATATCTTCACCCATTGATTCGCTGAAACTATAATGGGGCATGATAGCTGGATCTATGGGGTTGGGTCGGGAGTTGATGATTTTTCTTATGGATATAGGATTGTGGGGACCCGATCTCTACAATCATCATTTTCAAGGCAACTAAGTTTTACCTATTGGTGATGTTTTTATATCTATAAAATGGTTCTTTATCATGTCACACTTTGTAGTACTTATGTTTTACATTGATTTGATTTTCTTGTATAAATGTTTTATTAAATTGTGTGCATTTTTTACTTGAATGTTTTTGAGAAAAAAACACATTGGGAACCTTGGGTGCATCAGGTAATGGATATATACAAACCTTAGTGATTGTGGTGTTAGTAGGAGTTATATTTGTGATACTGATTGAATATGGAAGGATCTGGTATACTTGGGATTTATATTATGCTATCTTAGTGTTCCTTTAATGTCTTAGTTATATATTTATATATTCTAGATCCTATTTGTGTTTGGTTTTATTCATGATAGCAATGTTTCATGATTTGATTTCTCATATGTTTATCTTTTGAGATATGAATTATCTTGATTACTTCCCTCTATTCTATCATTTTTATTTATTTTCATAATAATTTGGCTTTAAATATGGATTGTTTTAAAGTAAAACCAAAGGATGTTTATAATAAATGTTTTCAAATGGAATGTATTATAAAATATGTTTTGTTTTAAAGCTATATCTAACAGTTTCATGGTGAAATACATTATATATATTCATATTGGTATCCTTATTAGAATTTTTCTTACACCCTTCATATGAATTTGGGAATATGAAAATTTGGTTATCTAGGTTTCAGGTCAAGGGACGTGTTTTATGCAGTTTGATGATTTTTTTTGGTTGTTGTATATTTTATGGTCGGTTAGGATGGTGGTGGTGGATGGTCACATGGATAATTGGTTTTTGGTTTGTTTTTGGGATTAGCCTAATGGATTTATTTTTCTATATCTCATAGTTTTATACATATTCTTAAATGATGTACTCTAGTTATTTATCTTTATATTTCTATAAATGATATATTTTATGTTTTGTTTTTAAGGTCAAATCATTCCCATGATTACAAGTGTTGATACCCAGATGATTATCTCTATCCTGTGGCATCTTGGAATGCACTTTAAGCCTTATGGAAGGCCAAATTAGGTGTTGTGTCATGTCATCCTGGACTATTTTGTTACATAAACTATATTACTTTTTTAAAGATAACATTTTTATGGTATGTAAAAACATAATAATGGTCTTTATATACTATAATATGAAAATAAAGTGTTGGAAATTTCTAATGAATCAAGGTAACATAACTCATATCACACCTAGTTGTGAATTCAATGATTTAATCATAAAAATGGGAAGCTTATAAAAATGATCAATAAATAGGGGTATTTGGATTCTTTTAATCTAAAACCACATGAAATATTCCACAGTAATTTTCAAGGTATAATGACCAAATCATCTTTTGATGGAAATGGTAAAAGGGCAAAAAATCTTGATGAATTGTTACATAAAGATGTGTGTGGCCCTTTTCTAGTTGATTTTGGAGGTAAATACAAACACTTAATTACTTTTACTAATGACTTGAGTAGATATGTCTACTAAAAAAGGTATAAATCTAATTCCTTTTAAAAATTTATTTAGTTCAAGAATGAAGTGGAGAATCATCTTGGTAAAAAGATATATAAAATTCAATCAAATTGACATGGAAAATATCTTAACCAAGAGTTTATAGAATATCTTAGGGAGTAGTTGATTTTATCTACACATAATTCTCCTTATACACCAAAATGGAATAATGTTAGTTAAGGGTGGAACCAAACCTTGTTAGATATGATGAGGTAGATGAAGATTCATGTAGATATTTCATTATTATTTTAGGGATATGCATTACATATCATAGTGTACCCATTAAACAATGTTCTAACTAAAGAAAAAAATGATATTACATTTGAGTTATAGAGTAAAATGAAACCTATTTGTTCACATACTCATTTATGTGTAGAAAAGTGTTTGTTAAGTACATATCTATAAAAAACTAGCATCTATGGACTTAAATTTTATCTTTATAGGATATCCCAAGGAATCAAAGGGATATTTTCTAGATGACCCATCACATAAGAATTTAATATTGGAAAGACATGCTATATTACTTGAGAGTGAGTACATATCCAAAATTAATAGTGGGATAAAAATTAACTTTGATGAAGTTGATGTTCAATATACACAAGAGTTTCCATAAGAAAAAACTCATAAAGGACAAGTTTAATAGGTTTCTTTGGAGACACCGGTACCATGTAGGACTACCAAAGAGGTTAGAGAACTATAGAGATATGATTTTCTAGTCATCAAGGATGGTGACTCATTATTAGTTGATAATGATGAAACTTTTTCCAACAAAGAGGTAGTGATAAGCTTATATGTTATAAGATTTAAAGAAGAAATGGATTCTGAGAAGATTTTCATATACAGGAACCAAGTATGGGTTTTAGTCAATCCACTAGTAGATGTAAATATTGTTTGATGAAGATGGGTATTTAAGAAGAAACTGGATATGGAAGAAACATTTAACACCTATTATACATGACTAGTGTCTAAAGGGTTTAAGAAACAATAAGAAATAGACTACGAAAAAACCTTTCCCTAGTTTCTATACTAAAATAAATCAGAATTTTTATTACCATATAAGATTAGTGTGATTATGATATTTAGAAAATGGATGTCAAAATAGATTATTTTAATGGGAACCTTATAGATGATTTATAGATTACTCAACTATAAGGGTTTGTTACTCAAAACAAATTTTATTGAGGTATGAAAATTGTATAGATCTATTTATGTGTCTAAGTAATAATCTAGGTCATATATTATAAGGGAATATTGTTTCATAAATAATGAATGTAATCCTGGGGTCTATAAATGGTTTAGGGGAAGTGAAGTCATTTTCCTAGTAGTACATGTTAATGATATATTACTAATTGGAAAAAGTCACTAGTCTTACATTCTATTAAGATGTGGTTAGAAATATTCTTCTCCATAAAGGAATTAGGTGAAACAACATACATTCTTAGTATAAAGATCCATCATGATAGATCTAGGAGGATTTTTGGACTAAGTCAAGGTACATTTATTGATAATATATTAAAGAGATTTACAATGGAACAATTAAAGAGGGAATTATTTCCAATTTCACATGGAATACATATCTCTAATAAATTGAGTTCTTATTATAGTGACCCCAGCTTATAATACATAGATATTACATCATTTTTTATGAATATTCAATAAATTACACAAACACACACCTGAGGACCATAACAACTTAGTGCCTTTTGAAACATGGAAACATAAACAATAGTCTATAAGTGAGCTACATCATCTCCCACTACGTTCTTCACAACTTTCACCATTCTTATTCACATCACACATAATATATTTATTTATAACTAGGGGAAAGGAAACATAATAAAGGGTGAGTTCAAATACTTAGTGAGGGTAAAAAGTGGAGATACAAAAGTATAACATGAGCATAAGGGTTTGGGAACATGAGAATAACATTTGAAAAGAATAACATGGATATAAAATATCATAATATTGACTCATGTAATAAATATTGGTAGTTTATAAGATATGAATCATAAGAAAATCAAAGAAAATGATCCATGAGTAAATAACATTGGCATAAGATATGGAATTTGTGGCATACATATAAGCATAAAAAATAATTTCCAAATTAGTCAAGGATCATAGACAAGGCTATCATATTGTAATAGGTCTACTACCCAAACCATAATAGTAGTTAGCGTTCACTCTCAAAACCATCATAGTGGACAAAGTCCCTTACTGAACCGAGTTCACTCCCCATTCCATCCCTGTCTTACTAAACTAGGTTCACTTCTAATTCTATTCCTATC
Source organism: Viscum album (assembly GCA_963277665.1). NCBI lineage: Eukaryota > Viridiplantae > Streptophyta > Magnoliopsida > Santalales > Viscaceae > Viscum > Viscum album. The sequence goes on along the minus strand of OY728163.1, from coordinate 378,495,372 downwards.
TATCTCATAAGGTATAAATATTTACCCAATTAATTGGAGGGAGACATAGGTCCTAAAAATCATATAATGTAATCATAAATATGTATTCCAAAAGTTCATAAAACATTCATCATATCATAAAACATTAAATGAAATGGGTTTCAAAAACATTTCATCTTGTTATAACCTATAGAAAAGAGATAGGTTTCATAATCATTTCATCATATCATAATAAACAAAAAAACTGGGTTTCATGAGAATCATATCATGGTATAGCCCATGGAAGAGAAAAGAGTTTCATAAACATCATTACATTATAAAAATAAAAAATTTAGATAAATAATAAGAATGGAATCATTGGATCATATTCCCATTGAGGCATTGGCAACATCAATAGATGTTATCTTACATGGAAAATGATTTTGATTATTTAAAATTTTCTATTGTGGAGAACATCCTTTCTTATTTGAAAAATATTTTTTAAAATATAAAACATATTGAAAATTATTTTATTTCAAAATAATCTTGAAATCTTATAAATTAATCTTAAAATAAATTACTGGTCATGATGTTAAAAAATTCTGTTTAAGACAAACATGTTATAAAAAATATTTGTTTTATGTTTTCAGTAAAATCAAAATAGGTATTATTTGGAAAATTACATGAATATTTTTTTTAATTTTTTTTTTGTAAAAATTAAAAATTGGGTAATATTTAAAAAATCATAATAGTAATAAAAAAGGTTTGAATTTTTTTTATAAAACATTATTTTGGAATAAAATAGATTTCTGACCGAAGAGAGAAATAAAGTTGGATTTTATTAAAAAACATTATTAATTATTTTAAGTACCAAAGAGTGGAGAAATAGTAACATTACTTGATGATATAAAGAATAACTAGAAGAGAATAAAATTCATGATAATTATTTAGAGGTAAATCATGATATTTCAACATTGGATACTTAATCATAAATAATCTCGATAATTGATGAGATTATAGCATAAAATATTTACCACTTTGGTAACATTGAATCATAGGTTTGATGAAAGAATACAAAAATGAAACTTAAAATATCATGTGTATGAATAAATTTATGATATTACATGTCAAAAGGAATGTATATACACCTCCTAAAATAATATAGGTGCATAACATAATATACATCTTAAAGAAGAAAAATTGAGACTAAAATCCCTTACCTTAAGTCTTGACTTCCGTTGTAATAATTAAAAACTCATGTAGAATAAATATAAGTTTATTATACATATATTAAAAAACCATACTCATATATATCATACCATATGTGATTTAATTATGTTATTATATTTCTTGTTTATTAATAGTTCCAAGTTAAAGTCACATTTCAGGTAATTACTACTTTTCTTTTTCTATATGTTTTGACTTATTATTTTTTTTCTATTACTTTGACCATTGTTTAATTATCTATATAATTTAAACCATGATATAAATATAATATATATTCATTATATATATATATATATTTATATTAGTCCATAAAATTTAGTGATAGGAAATGGAATACACAGTTCATGAAGACGGTTGGTCGTACATACGCATGAACATTGTTTTCATTTTCTTATTAGATTTAAATAAAGAAAAGTAAATGATATATATATATATTATAATTATAGAATAATTTTTTATGTAATATATATCATGTATTTTTATTAAAACCATCCTTAATACCTTCCATGTAAAGTGTGAACGAATCACTTTGCTTCGTGAGATGATAGTTCTCCGTACACTCGAGTGACGTTATTGTATTCCAAAAAAATAGAGAGTATGAAGTAATGTGTGATATAATAATTAAAGAATCATAATAAAATAATAAATATCATATATAAACAATAAATACATCATTATTACCAGACTTGATAGGTGGCAATGGAAAAACAAAGGACATCGGTTCGTGAGGTGGTAGTCCACCATACACCCGAATGATGATTTCATAACCCGTTTTATTAAAGTGGAGATGGTTGTAAATAATTACATTAAAATAAAAAATATTAGTATATGGGGGACAATGAGGTTATTATATCATCATGGTATAATAATAATTGAAATTTTTTATGTAGAAATAAAATAAAAACACTCATTGATGAATGTTACCTCTTCTTCGGGAATCCACCTTAGGTTTGCACCAAAATCCTTCCTAGGTCAGATTTTGTCCAAAATAAGGCTTATAAAATGATATCAGAGCTATTGTTAACTAATGTATTTATGAGTTTTCTGAACCAAAAGGGTGTGAAGGTGTGAATAAGAGAGGATAGGGGTGGCCTTTTATAAGTGAGGTGAGTGACACATTTGTAATTTTTTGAAAAGATTCAATCATATCGATATTTTTATCATGAAAAAGTCATAAAAAATGGGCCATTATTGAAACTAGAAGATATAAGGTCTAAATATTCCATAAAATGTATGTTTTAATAATTTTTAGGTCATTTTTAACCATTATATTCTTAGTTTAACCCATTATAAATCAGTTTTTACCTTAATTGTGGTAAATAATTTTTACTATTTTTTTAATTTTGGTCAAAAATTAAATTGAACTTATTATAAATTATAAATGAAGATAATTAAAATCCTTCAATACAATTTTTCCAATTCAATTAATATAATTATAAAAATTTCAATTCAATATTAATCCCACAGACATGATGAGAAAGCGGGTTTTCAAAGCAAAAATGATCAAAAGTTTACGAAGTGTTATATGAAATTTCAAAAGGAAATTTATTGAAATGAACTAAATTGGATTAATAAATGTATAGTTGAAATAATTATACTTTTAAACTAATTTAAAATATAATTTCACTTTGTAAATAATTTATGTGAAAAGACAGTTTTCAATTAAAGTTTAGTATTTTTCACTATTCGTCAAAAAATGAAACTTTTCCAAAAAATACCAAAAATTAACCCTAATATTATTTTGAAATTATGAATTCAAAAATTAAGTTTATTTTAGAAAATTAATTCTATAAATTATAAATTTAACTTTATTATTGTTCATAAAAAGATATAAAAGACAATGTTTTTGAGAAAATAGTATTTTTGAAACATATAAAGACTTTACTAAAAACTATATATTTTATTATAAATATGATTAATTTATATAAAACCATTAAAATTAATATTTAAAAATTATTTATTAATATTAATTTCCCTAAGTTTAATTTCTAGGTTATAATGGATGCATTTAAATAATAATATTAATAATATATCATGGTTTTGTTAAAACTCAGTGTTACATGTATTGAAAGATAAGCCAGTGTTGTGTGTAGAAAAATCTTGACATGGTGTTTTTTATAACATAATATTAACTTAGTGTTTTTTGTAACACAATCAATCAAATAAATTTATTTTATTTGAAAAAAATCATAAAAACACAGGGTGTAACATTTTATCCTTCTTAAAACAAATTTCTCTATCACAATTCATCATTATGAAATAAAAAAATGAAGATACTTCTACCTCATAATATCCTCAAGTTATTATGTAGCTTATTCAAACTGGTTTTTTCTCCACAAAACTTTGAATAGGTGTGCAGTCTTTTATATATATATTTCTTTGTACAATCAAGAATCTCCATTTGTTGTTCCTTACAATAAATATGTTTCTCCATCTATATGACCACTAAGTTTAGTAAACATGAAGTGTTAGTTATATAATTCATCAGGATAAATACATGGAACACATCGTGGACTTAGGGTAAGTTTTGTGTAAGTGACAAGTTATAGGCTACCACACCTATATGGTCAGTAATTTCAAAGGGACCGACATACCTAGGGATTAGTTTCCCTTTCTTCTCGAATCTCTTAACATTATTCCATTGATAAGATCTTAGAAACACCTTATCAGCAACTTCAAATTCTAGATCATGTCGGTGATTATCAAAATAAATTTTTTTTCTAACTTTGAGCTACCTTTATATGTTATTAGATGAATTTAATCTTCTCCTCCATTTATTTAGCTATATAAAGTCCCAATATATTTATTTCTCTAACTCCATTCCAACACATTAGAGATCTACATTTATTTCCATGGAGGGTTTCGTAAGAATATATATGAATGATTTAGTGAATGATATTATTGTAGGAAAACTAAAATAGATGAAGGTTTTTATCCCAACCAAATTTGAAATCCAAATAAGATCTCAACATACCCCCTCACGTTTGATTTTTTATTTCAGACTGAACATCTGTTTGGGGATGATATAAAATGTTGAAAATCAATTCCATATCAAGATATTATTGAAGGATTCACCAAAACATTTAGGTAAACCTTGAATCATAATTATAAACAATGGGAAGTGGTACTCCATGAAACCTTACCACTTACTTAATGTATATCCTAGAAATATGATCCATATAGAATATTTATCTAATAGAGATAATGTTTGTTTACTTAGTAAGGTGATCAAATAAAACCAATATACCATTATGTCATTTTTATATTTTTGGAGATCAATGAAAAAACCCATGGTGATGTTTTCCCATTTCCATTATGGTATGGAAAATGGATTCAACATTCCCTTTGAATTTTTTCTTTCAGAGTGAACTTTCTGAAATACTAATCATTAAGATACAAACACTACAATATCTCTCTTCATACCATCCCACCAGAAGTATTCTTTCAAATATATATACATCTTCATACTTCTAGGATGAATAGAGAATGAAGAACTATGAGATTCCTCAAAATATATTTCTTTAAGTTTTGTATGTATAAAACACATACACAGTTTCTAAAACTTATCATTTCATCATGATCAAGGTTAAACTCAGGAAAATTTATAACCTTCTTTTGCAGATCTGCATCTTCCTTCTACACCTCTTTATTCTTAACTTGGATAGATGGTTGAAAATTAAATTAAGAATGATATATTTTTTAAACTTACTTATGGATTTCTAGATCTATCCATTAAAAATATAGAAATATTGGATCTCTTTTAATCCTCTTCATGGTTAATCTAGTATGATCCTTTCAAATCAAAGCATTGTCCACCTTGTTCACTTTCTCTTGTTAGTAATGTATTGAGTATTCATAATCTTTAATCATCTCGAACCATATTATTTGGTTAATACTAAAATCCTTATATATAAATATATTATTTAAAATTTTGTGATCAATATATATATCACAATTTTCTCCAAAAATACAACGCCTGCATATCATTAAAGAAAAAAGTTTCCCAGGTAAATCCAAATCATGAGTTTGGTAATTTTTCTCACGAACCATCAATTTTCATAAGTCATAAGATATAAAATTGTAATTTTGTACAAGAAAACATCCTAATCCATTCTTGGATGCATCATTATAGATTAAAAACCATTAAACAATCTACGGTAAAGTAATCACACATGCATTGAATAATCTTATCTCTTTTTCCTTGAAATTTTCCTCAAATTCATACATCCATAGAAACTTGTCTCTATTTCAAGTTAACTTGGTGAGTGTATTACATATTCCTAAGAAATTATCCATAATCCATTGATAATATATATATAAACCAAGAAAACTATAGATCTCAGTCCACATGGTTGGTATGGGGAAATATTCAATAGCCTCGACGTTTGATATCTACTAATAATATATCATATCTTGAGATCATATGACCCAAAAATGAAACCATTTTTAGCCAAAGTTCTCACTCATTTTTCATATAGTTTCACTTTTGTTAGGGTATTTATTATAATTCTCAAGTGGTCTTCATTCTCTGGATTCCTATTTGAATACATAAAAATATCATCTATAAAGACTATAAAAAATTATCAAGGTAATATCTAAATACGCTTTTCATTAAATCAATAAAGATAGTGGGGGAATATATAAGACATAATGAAATAAATGTATATTCATAATTTCCATACCATGTATGGAATTATGTGTTGGATATATCTTCCTTATTGAGCCTCAATTGATGATATCCATAATAGAGGTCAATCTTGGAAAAGTTTGAGCTCCATGCATTTGATAAAAAAAGGCATAAATATGGTGGAGAGGATACTTGTTCTTAATTGAGATATTGTTTATCTCCAAATAATCAATTCATAGTCACATAAATCCATTCTTAAAAAAAGAACAGGGTGCACCCCAATGTGACACAATTGGATAAATGAATCCCTTTTCAAGGTTGTCTTGGATTTTCTTCTTTAATTCATGAAAGTCAATCATGTACATTCTATAGAAAGTATTTGAAATTGGCATGGAACTAGGAATGAGTTCTATTGAGAACTCAAATTCACGTTTTGATGGAAGTCTTGAAACTCCTCTAGAAATAAATAAAAAAATTCCCACACAATAGGCATATCATAAATGCTGAGTTTTTCCCAACTATTTGAGATAAAATCCACTTATGAATGGGAATTAAGACCCATACAATGGATGTAATCACCATTAGAATTTTTTACTAATTATATCATTGATATAAGATCATAGTTTGGTTTAGAATATAAAACATTAATTCTATTACTAGAAAATTTATATGGTATTTATGTAGAGAAATCCAATCCATGCCTAGGAAGACATCAAATTCCACTAGAGGAAGAATAACAATATTTTCACAAAGCATATTACCATTAAAATCAATTAGAGAGAAATCATATGCTTGAGATTCGATCATCATACCATTATGGGGTTTTCAAAACTAATTCTACATCTAATCATTTGGGTGAAATATTTATACCTTTATAAAATTATCCAGATATGAAAGAATGGGTATATCCATAGTCAAATAAGATATTATAATTGCTAGAGTGGATGGTAAGAGTACATTTCACCACATATTTATCACAACCCTCATTAGAAATAGTGATCACATGAGATTTCTCCTTGTCCTTAATATTAATAGGTGATTATGTTAATCATCATCTTTAACCCTTGGTCTTGGTCATTGGTTAGAATAATTCCCATTCTCCTTACACTTCAAGAACTGAATTATGGGAGGTGCATTCTGTGCATATTTATCTCTATTCACATCATTAGATAACTTATTCCCATAGCTTCAGAAATAAATTTCCCAATGAACTTCTCTCACATAGTTAAAACATTTACTAGTCCCCTTAATAAAATTTCCTTCATGCTTCTTCCCACACTTTGAGCATAAAGGAAAGATTATCTTCTTATCTCCATGATTTTTAGATTTTCCTTTTAATTATATCTTTATATTATTATCAAAACCATGATATTGATACGTAACTCTAACCTACATTTACACCTTTATTGCACATCAAACAATCTATTTATAGCTATTGAAGTCTCTTATGGATAATGTTCTTGAGAGACTTGGTTTTAATCTATTGAAGAATTTATCGATGTTACTTTCTGGTTGGATGATAATACCTGAATCGTACCTTGAAAGTCTTGTATTTTTTTTTCAAATGTACTAATGGGTTCATCATCATTTATATTTAGTTCAAGGAACTCCTTCTCCATATTCTTATAAAGAATACAAGGAAATTACTTATTGAAAAATAAGTTCTTGAACTCATCCAAATCCATGTAGTCAATTTCATCATGTTACCTCTTATTCTTGATTAGAGTCCACTATTGATCTATTTCATCTTCCAAATGATAGATAACCAAGATGAATTTTTCATGTTTCAAACATTTAGGAATGGAAAATATCTTTTTAGTGGAACTAATCCATTATTTATCAACTAGTGTATAAGAATACACACTAGATGAATCTATAAATTTCCACTTGAAGGACTCAAAATAATGTTGTTCCCTCCTTTGTTTGTTGGGAAGTCCATCATGATTCATAGGTGGAGAAAGTTGTGTGAACATAACAATGATATTTTTCATTCCAGATCACATAATTTTTTGATTCTTATGAGAAAAATCATTCAATTTTCCATCAAAGTCATCATTAATGTGGTTGCTTCAGGTTCTAACCATTGAATAAAAACAAAAATAATAGATTAAGAAATAATAATCATTGTGGGGAACCACATAATCAAGAAAACCACTTATAGGATGTCTAAATTATCACACCATCTTTTTAATCTATGACACCTTAAGTTTATCCTAGGTTATTCACAGTCATATTATATTTAAATTCTTCATGATTGTTCACAAAGTGTTTTTGAATTTCCAATGAATATCCCCCAAGTTTGTCAAATTCACTGTGCAATAAGACATATTTTCATGCACCAGGTGATGATCAAGTGAAGTTCAATGCACTATTTTCAGAGTTATTACCCCTAGGAGCCTCAGTTCTAGATTTGAATCCACTTATAATATATATACATGGATGTAATTTCTTTGAAACAACTAACTCTATCCTTTACGCAAATTCTAAGACATTTTCCTATACTTTGACTCATCCTTAACTTATCCTTATATATTTCCTTAGGGATATCACTAACTTTTTCTCATCTTAGTTTCCAAAGGTTAACTAAACCTATCCTCTGATACCAATCATAGTGACTTAAGTATATCATACATAGATATTACAACATTTTTGGTGCATATTCAATACATTACACAAAAACATGCCTGAGGACCAAAATAATTTAGTTCCTTTGGAAACTTGGGAACATAAACATTGGTGCATAAGTGAGATACATAATTTCCTACTGTAAAATTAAAAACTATCACCCTTCTTATAAATATCATATATAATACATTTTTTCATAAATTGGGGAAATTAAACATAAGAAAGGGTGAGCTCAGATGCTCAGTAATGGAAGGAAAGGGAGATACCTAAGCATAACATGAGCATAAGTGTGAGACAACATGATCATAATTTTTGAAAGCATACCCTATATATAAAATATCATAATCATGAATCTTGGAATAAATATTGGAAGTTAATAATATATGAATCATATGGAAATAAAATAACATGATCAATGAGAGAATAACATTTGCATAAGACAAGAAATTTGTGACATACACATAAGAATAGAAAATTAGTCCCATATTAGTCAAGGCTCACTACCAAGGCTATCATATTGGAATGGGTTCACTCACCAAACCATTATAGTAGTCAAGGTTCACTCCCAATACTATCATAGTGAAAATATACCTTATTGAACTGGGTCTACTCCCCGTTCTAACCCTGTCTTAATGAACTGGGTTCATTCACCATTACAGTCCTGCCTATCTTAGGTATAAATCATTACATAATGTATTGGAGGGAGATATAGGTCCCAAAAATCGTATAATGAAATCATATATATGTGTTCTAAAAGATCATAAAACATTCATCATATCATAACCCATGAAATGAAATAGATTTCATAAACATTTCATCATGTCACAACTTGTATAAAAGAGACAAGTTTCATAATAATTTCTTTATTTGATCATAGCACAACCTATTAAAAGAAGATGGTTCCATAATAATCATATCTTGGTATAACTCATAGAGGATAAATGGGTTTCATAAGAATCGTACCATTATAAACATAAACCATTCAGAGAAAGAATAATAATGGTATCCTCAGATCATATCCTCAGTAAGGAATAGGTAACATCGATGGATTCCATCTTAGATGGAAAATGATTTTTATCATTTAATACATTTTTTGAGGAAAATATCCTTTCCTCTTAGAAAAATTATTTGTAAAACATAAAAAATTTTGAAAAGTTTTTTATTAGAAAATAAAATTGAAAAATTATAATTGAATATTTGAAGAAATAATTGGTCTGGATGTTATAAAATTTCATTCATATCATACATGTTAGAACAAATATTCCTTTAATATTTTTTCCAAAAGACAAACAAGCATTATTTTGAAAACCATATGAAGGTTCCTTTAAAAACATTTTGTAAAAGATAAAATGTGGGTAAAAATCGATTTTTAAAAAATAATAAGGGATTAATAATTTTTTTTTGAATTTTTTTGAAAACATGATTTTGGAATAAAATAGATTTCCTATCAAAGATAAAAATAAATTCAAATTTACATAAAAACATTTTCTTAATTATTTTATTTACCAAATAGTAGAAAATGGTACAATTACTTGATGATATAATGAATAAATAGAGGAGAATAAAATTCATGATAATTATTGAGAGGTATAACATGAGATTTAAATATTGGAGACTTAATCATAAATAGTCCCAATAAATGATTAGATTGTAACATAAAATCCTTACCACTTTGGTAACATTGAATCATAATACTCACGAAGGAATAACATAAAATAAAAACTTAAAATAACATGAGGATAAATAAATTCATTATATAATATATCAATAGTGTTTTATATACACCTCATTAAATAATATAGGTTCATAAAATAACATATGTCTGAGAGAAGGTAAATTGGTATAAAAATACCTTACCTTAAGTTTTGACTTCCACCATACTCATTAAAAAATTATGTATAATAAATATAAGTTTATTATACATCTATTATAGAACCATATTAATATATATATATATATATATCATAACATATATATATATATATCATAACATATATTATTTACTTATTCTATTCTATTACTTGTTTATTAATAATTCCATGTTAAAGTCACATTTCGAGCAATAAATAATTTGTTTTTTATATATGTTTTGACTTATTATTTTTGGTTCTCATAATTTGATCATTATTTCATCATATATAGAATTAAAAAAATTATTTAAATATAATATATATTTATTATATATTTATTTAGAGTAATCCATAAAATTTAGTAATAGGAAATGAACTACACTATTCATGGAGACAGTTGGCTGTATATACGCGTGAAAGATGTTTCCATTTTCTTATTAGATTAAAAGAAATAAAAGTAAATGATATATATATTATCATTACATAATAATTTTTAGGTAATATATATCACACATTTTTTTTAAACCCATACTTGGTACCTTCAATGTAAAACGTGAATGAATCACATCGCTTTGAAAGATGGTAGTCTGATGTACACACAAGCAACGTTACCATATTTTCTTAAAATAGTGAGTATTAAGGTATGTGTGATATAATAATTATAGAATAATTTTTAAAAAATAAATATCATGTAGAAACAATAAATCCATCATTATGACCACCTTGATAGGTGGTAATGTAAAAATGAATGACATCATTTTGGGAGGTGGTAGTCCGCTGTACACATGATCATTGATGCCATAAACTATTTGATGGAATTGAAGATGGTTGTAAATAATAAAATTAACATAAAAACAACTCATTATATTTGGGATACTAAGGTTATTATATCATAATTTTATAATAATAATTTTAAAGGGGTGTAAGAAGAAATAAAACAAAAATTATAATTGATGAATGTTCCCACATCTTCGGTTATCCTCTGTAGGTTTACACAAAATTCATTCCTAGGTTCAATTAATGTCAAAAATTATGATTATAGTATAATAGGAGGGAATTTTAGAAGTTATTTGGGTAGGTATTTTCTATACAAAAATGTTTTTAAGGTGTGAAGAATAGAGGAGAGGGTGTGACCTTTTATAAGTGGGGTGAGTGACACACTAGTATTATTTTGAAAATATTTAATCATACCTGCATTTTTATCCTTAAAAAAGGATAAAAATGATCCATTATAGAGAATAGAATATTTAATGTCGAAATATGTAAATCCAATGGGTTTTGTAAATGTTTTTAGGTCATTTTACCCTTATCTTCTTAGTTTAACGCTCGAAAAATTAGTTTTTACCTTAATTGTGGTAAATATTTTTTACTGCTTCAGTATTCATTTTGGTAAAAAATTACACTGAACTTATTAGAAATTAGAAATTATGATTATTCCAAATATTTAATCCATTTTATAAATTCCATTCATATAAGTGTAAAAATTAATTTAATATTAATCCTGTGGACGTGACACGAAAACGGGTTTTTAAAATGAAAATAATCAAAAGTTTACAAAGTTTTTATATCCAATTTCAATATGAAATTGATTGAAATGATGTAAATTGGATTAATAGATGTATAATTTAACTAATTATACTTTAAAAAAAATTTAAAATTTAGTTTAACTTTTTATATAATTTCGGTGAAAAGATAACTTTAAATTAAAGTTCAGTATTTTTCACTATTAATAAAAAAATGAAACTTTTCAGAAAAATTACAAAAATTCATCCTAAGAAAATTTTTAAAACTTTAATTAAAAAATTTATTTTATAAAATTAATATTCAAAAATTTTCAATAAATAAATTAATTATTGTTTACAAAAGGACATAAAAAACAATTTTTTAAGAAAATGGTATTTTCGAAACATATAAAGACTTTACCGAAAAGTATGTATTTTTTTATCAATATGTTTTATTTATATGAAAACATAATACTTATTATTTTAAAATTATTTATTAATATTCATATCACTAATTTTTATGGCTAGGTTATAACGACCGTGTTAAGATAATAATATTTATAATATATCATGGTTTTGTTAAAACTCAATTTTGTTTGTAACACAAGCTGAGAAAGTGTTGTGTGTAACACAAGATTAAATTTTTGTTGAATATAACATAATATTAACATGGTGTTTCATGTAATTAAATCCATAAAATAAATTTAATTTATTGAAAATAATTCATAAAAACTTGGGGTGTTACACTTAGACAGTAGAGGAGAGACTATGGATGACCATGATTGCTTATGCGTCAATGATGGGATTAATCATGTATTCCATGATATATACCAGGATTTATGTTGTGTATTCCTTGAGAATAGTAGGTAGATATCAAAAATATCTGTAATACCACCCTTGGATGGTATTCATGATTATCTTAAAGTATCTAAGGTGTACTAAGGATATATTTTGGGTTTGTAGAGAATATTATAAGATATTTATTAGGGGATATACATATTTTTTTTTCCTGCCAAATATATATTATTAGAAATCATAGTAATGATATATATTTTTTCTTAATGGAGGAACTGTGAGCTGGAATATCTCGAAGTAGCTAGTGGTCACTAATTATATAGTAGAGTCTAAGTATATTGAGGCTCCTGATGCATATAAAGAAGTATTTTGATATGAAACTTTTTAGGATCTTAATGTGGTCTGTAGAAGTAAATAACATATGAAATTGAATTATGAAAATACTATAGTAGTTACCATTTCCACATTAAATTCTTTATCTATGGATGATTTGATGTGTCTATAGACACTGGTAATTGAATTTAGGCTAGTTATCCTAATGCCAATGAGAAATAGGTCAAGAGGGTCATACACACAGTGTATCTAGAATCACAGTTAAATTCTATTTGAATTTATTATTAGAATAGTTATTATTCTTACATTCTTAATAATAATTATTATTTAGGTTATTTTGATCACATTTATTCAATAACCAATTATTCAAAATAATATATATGTGATTTTACTATTTAGTAAATATTTATTCTCTAGTTGAGTGAATATAATATTTATTTATTTAATGAATGAATAATATAATGATATTTATTTATTTAAATAAATAGTTATTATTTAAGGTCCAAAAAAATATCAAGGTTGATTGATGGGCCGATTTAAAGGTATGGTGAGAATTACATATTAAATATCATATAAAAAAATATTAATTAATTTATTTAAGAAATAATATTTAAATAATTTGTAAGTTTTTTCACATCAAGGAAATAATAATAATAATAATAATAATAATTGATGTGGGGTTCTATTTAGGATTAAGGGATTGGTTAATGTATATTTCATAATAACTAATTCTTGAACTAGATATATAAATCCTTTTATATCATTTAAAGGGTAACCGTAAGAAGGATCATTGTGAAAAAAATTACTTTTGAGAGAATTATCTCAAGTATAGATAGAAATTTATTTATAAAAATATCAATAATGGAGAGAATCAACCCTCATCCTCCAAGAAAAGAATAAATTATTGTTGTGATTAATGAAAAATGATGCAAGTGATGAGAATAATTTATGATATCACCTGTTGATTCTAAAATGATGTTCTGGGTTTCATAGAGCATGTGTGGGAATCACTAGAGGGATTCTATGCATGAATACTTTATCACAATGAATGTATGATAAGAGTGGTCAATCGATTCGACAATAAATAAATAATTTCAAGTGGAGGTAATTCTTATTTAAATAAATTAATTAAAAATTATATGTGAAAAGATCCTCTATTCTAATATTTCATGGTTTTTAACATATTTTTTTTATTTATCCAATGAAACTGACAAAATCTGTTATTAAGAATGTGGCCTGACTATTTCTACTGAACCATGGAACCTTCATATATAATTAACCATTGATTTATTTTATCATTATTCAATTTTTATTTATAATATTTATAAGTCCGTTTCACAAACTTTCTTTCATTTTATTTTAATCTATATATTACATAAGTCATATGGGTTTTGTTGAATAAATCACTATTTCCTTAGGTTATACTCTTTGTTCTTTGTATATTCTCTCCTAAGCTTTCTATATTCTTCCCATTCACTATTTCATATGGTATTTTCTCATTAAATTGGGTAAAATTACATTTATTTATCAAAGTAATATTTTTTTTATTGTTTCACACTTCATAAAAATTATTCCTTATAAAGGAAAAATTCCACTCTTTTTAATTAGTATTTATCCTCCATATTCATATTATTTTTTTACCACAAAACCCTCTCATTTTGAAAGTGAAATATGTAATATCATTTCTACATTTCATATATATTATTATCTCTTTTAAAAATGAAAAATGAAAATTATTTTTATATATTTGGTTTTCATTAAATCTATTTAAAATATTAAAAATATATTTATCTCCACTTCCATATATTATGTATCATTTTCCCCACATTTATTCTTCTTTACCTTTATTTCTTTTGAAAGGTTAAAATATTTAGACTTTTATTAATAAAATAATGTTTTTAAAATTATTTTATCATATTTTGGTAAATTTTTTGAAAGTGAATTTTAACTTTATTTTTTCAAAAATGTCACTAAAATAGAGAGAAAACTATTTTCATAACTTGTCTTCCATTTTACTTTCTTTCTCTATATTGGTCCTCATTGACTTTGTCTTTCCAAGTAATTAAATATTTCTAAAGATATCCTTTCTACAAATTTCCATCGATTGTGAATACCATGATTTTCCTTTTAGACTTCCTCAGTATAACACACATATATTCTACATATATTCCACAATTTAAACACTATATTTAATAAATAAACACTCAATCTTAGAACCCAAAGGTTTAGTGTCTATAGATATGTTTCGCACGGAATCCGGGGATGACCTCCTGGATGGGAGATTCAAACGTTCCGATCGGTTTCTAACGGGTTTTTTCGTAGAACCGGAAACATCCAATGATTCCACATCCGTTTGGACCTACTTTCCAAAGGCAGACGCTCATTATCTTGTGGACTGATGAGGCTTAGGAATTTGCATTGGTCGAGAGGATGGGAGGTCGGACTCATCATACCTTTTTGAGGGGAATTATTGTCTACTCCGGGACTCTCTTTATAGATTTAAGTTATGTTCGTGAATCCTTATTACATTACCAAGTATAAAATGTGCTTTCCTTTAGTTTTAACAATCAATGATTAAATATGCAAAGAAATTTAGAGAATCTTTTATATGTATTTGAGGTTCTTCATAAAAAGAGAATCATCTATATCTGTTTAGAGATTCTTGGTCAATGGTATCCTTCAAAAACATTTATATAAAAGTCTCTTGGTCATTTATGATGACCAGGCTGGTTTTAAAGCCACTCAGTGGGGCACTTGAAGTTTATCGTCATTCAGAAGGACAGAGATTATTTCAAAGTTGGGATCGAACCCATAAATGGGCTACCTACGTATCCTTTGTTTTGGAAAAGGAATCAGAACCCACGTAGTTCGAGAAATGGAGTATGATGTTTATGATTGATGGCTCAAAGATGAATGTCATAATTACTTTTACACTCTAAGCTCACGTGAGTCATGCTCGATGTGAGAAACAAGAGGTATTGGTAAAATTTAGACAATTGTGCCATGAAAGATGCAATCATAAGAATTTGTTTGGGGCTTATGTATGGATGACTGCCCAGATAGATGAAGGTTTAGGATTTACTTTTAGGGAGAAAATCCATGAACAGGGTCCATAAAGTTATATGTGCTTCATGGAGATTTGAATACTCTAATCTTGGGGCTTACTCCTAAGGAGGATGCCCAAGTTAGGAGGGGACTTATGATGGGGTTTTACTCCTGAAAAGGAAACCCAAATCAAAGGTAAATTATGACTGGTTAAGAGAAATTTAAGGGAACTTGGGGCTTATTCCTGAAAAGGAGACCCAAGGTTATGACTGAGTCTTATTCCTGAAAAAGGAGACTCAGGTTAGGAGACTTGGGGCTTATTCTTTAAAAGGAATCCCAAGATTATGACTGAGTCTTATTCCTGAAAAAGGAGACTCAGGTTAGGGATTAAGTTTTGGGGCTTATGCCTGAGGAGGATGCCCATATTTGAGGTTGGGGCTTACTCCTAAGTAGTATGCCCAAGTTAAAGAATTATGATTGGGGCTTACTCCTGAGGAGGATGCCCAAGTTAAAGGTTTTATCACTGGGGATTATTCCTGAAAAAGGAGAACCAGGTTAAGATTCTCTCATCTTAAAGGATGAGTTTGAATGAATGAACTCTCCGTATTTTAGTGACATAAGGATATTTAAATCACTAGACTTTGAGAAAGATTCCACAGAATTCCTTTCAGATAAGAAAGTCAAATCAAGAAATCATGACATAAATGGCTTTGAAGAGTGTCTTGAAGACTGAATCTTGAAAAGGAAAGGTGAAATGTCTTAAGAGGGGTAAAAATGGGCAAGATGGGCACCCAAAAAGATAGGGGCGCACAAGTCTTTCAAGGCGCGCAAGTCTTCCGTGGGCGCGCAAGTATTGGTCGCGCAGGTATACCTGCGCGACACATAGTGTACTTGCGCGATTTTCAACCAGCATTGAAATACTTGAGCGAATCTTTTTTAAACCCTTTAGAATGTTCTCTAGGTTCTTCCAAAAAAGGAACGCGCAAGTTATATTGAAGGAAATAAGTCGGCGCGCAAGTGTTTGATCAGTTTCAACACTTAGGCCTTCCTTCTTCTCTTTAGATCTTCCGTTCTAGGTAAGAAATTACCTTAGAAGTGTTCCGGAAGCTTTGAGAAGAGACTTGGGCGTCGGGAGCTTCAATCCGAGTTTCTGGAAAAAGATCCTCTCGAATGGGGGGCCCACAGGGTCTATTTATAGGAAAAAGAAGACCCCGGGCGGTTATCGGGCGATTACCATTTAGGTCGCGCAAGTCACCTGCGCGACCAAGGTGGCCGCGCAAGTATACTTGCGCGCCAGTTAGATAACTTGCGCGGTGATGCTGCTTTGATCCTTTCTTCCTTCCTTTGTTGATTTTTTTGATGTTTTCTTCAAAGGCTGAATCACTTTGAGCTCAGATATTCCCTTTTCCGATCTTTAGATTCTGTGATGAAAGGAGCGTCAAGAAAAGTCCCCCCTCAGAGTTGGATCCGGAGAGAAATGAGGATTTGACTCTGAGGAAATTGAATCCCTTCAAAGGAAAAGGGAGGGCGCACAAGTCTTTTAGTGCGCAGAGGGCGGCGCACAAGTCTACGTTGCGCAGGCTTTAAGTGTTCTGGGTGTGGCGCCCAGGTAGGCTTCCTGGCCTATAAATACACGGCCTCACCTTCGTACAAGTATCTGGATTTCCGGATTTCTCGAGCTCTCGTCGCGCAAGTCTTCTTCGCCGCGCAAGTCTCTTGTTTTCACTGTTTCCTCGCTGCCGCGCTACTCTCAAGGTAATAGGGCTTGTGCGGTAATACTTGCGCGACAAGAACTTGCTCGGCACATGTATTACTTGCGCGACATCTCCATACTAGCGCGCCATAATGCCTTAGCCATTTTTTCCCAAATTCTTTCACAAATTTTATGAAAAAATAAAACCCATTTAAGAGTTTAATTTATTCAATTCCTGTGCAGATTCAATGGCTCTTAGACCTGGATTAATTGATGAACTGGCTAGCAAGCGGATAGATGATATGATGGATATCATTGGCCCTGATTACTATACTGTCAAAGATAGTACTCTTCCAAATTTGGCTAAGTATCTGAAGAAATATCATCGCAACTTTCCTCACTTCACTTATCTACCTTTGTATGGTCATGGTCATCTGAAAGAAGTCATTATTCCAGAAGTAAAGAATTATCTTCCATTTTCGTGGTTTCAGAATTATACCAATTTTGCTTCAGCAAATATCTCAGGTGGAGGAGTATTTCAAACTGCTGGAATAGTGGAGAAGGCTTATGTGATGCATCATAGCCCTTGCACACCAGATCTGAAAAAACATACACCTGAGCTTCAACCACATTGTCATCCTTCAATCTTCCGAAATGCTCAGATGGATCAATCCAAAGGCTGGAAGAAAAGTTGGGATTTCCATCCTGGGGGAGGTGTGAAGCCAACTTGGATGTGGGCATACTGGGTGCGACAGACTTGCGCAAAGTTTATTGAGGATCTGAAGAGAGCTGCAATATATGAGGCCGTTTGGGTTGGGCAAACATATATTTACAGACATGATAACTTCGTGCCAGAGATACTCAGCCACTGGAGCCCAGCGACTAATTCTTTCCATTTGACTCATGGAGAAGTAGGTATCAGTTTGTGGGATGTCCACAAGATTTCAGGAGCTCCAATCTTGGGTGATATGTATGATGAATTCATTCCTCCCAAGGTGACTTGGAATGATCCAGAGAAGACTCCTGCTTTGGCTCGAGAATTATTTAAAATCATTCACAGGCTCAAGAGTTCAGAGACCTCATTAACTCATTTTAGAAAAGATATCCATCCGGAAGAATGGATGAATGTGTTTCTTACTGAGAAGAAAGGGATGGAGCCAAAAGAAAAAGGATCCAAGAAAAAGAAATCCAAGGATACCCGGCCCAGACGTCCTACCACTAGTCCAAAACCTGAGAACAGAGGAGCTCCTGGCACATTCTGGCCAACTCTAGAAGCAGGAGAGTTTGAAAAATGGGGATATGAAGTGAATCAAAGAATTCCAAAGAAAACTCGTCTGGCGGGTTTCTTGGCAATGTGGCTCAGTGTTTATCTCTTGCCGGTCAGGGATTCGAAGGGAGGCGTTAGGCCAGGGACCTTCGTCATTGCGGCCAAGTTGGCTGAGGGAAAAATGGTTGGGTTAGCTACCCCCATTTTAGCAAAGATTCACAGGAGTTTACTTCACGTCTTCCAGGGTAAATCTCCTTTAAGAATAGTGGGACCATTCCAGGTTTTGTGGGGATGGATCGCCACTCACTTCAGGACTTACAATGTACATAATGGATTACAAATCCCTGGAAGCTCTTTCAGACCGTCAGTGCAAGCATTCTCTGGAATTGCTCCATTAGATGTTAATGGTTATGATATGAAAGTAAGACTAAGCATGTATAAGGAATTCAACTTCTTTACTTATGGAAGTCCGCCATCTGGGCGGTTTGTTGATGATGGGACAACCCATTTGGATTTGAGGGCATACATGCTAGCTTGCAGGGATGGCGTGTTAGTAGCCAGGATTGATGGAGAAATCATATGTGAGGCCTATGCTCCATATAGATTTGCACTCCAATTCAAATGCTTGCAACAGATTGTTGTATCCCCTCCAGTACATGTCAGGTTAGAGCAACATCCGATGGTTGCTCGACAACTATGGTTGCTGACATCAAGAGAGAAGACTGGGGCAGTATTTGATCTACCAGTTGAAAAAGCGGCACATTATCTAACTACATTTTATGCCGAACACTGGATAGCATCATACCCTAAAGGGATATTGAATCACCCAGTATATCAAGTGGGAAAGAGGAAGAGGACTGTAGAGAAAGAAACCCTTCCTCATGAAGGTGATGCTTCTCCACCTGAAATAGGTTCAACAGACTCCTCTTCTAGAACTGATTCATCGGATTATCACGATGGGGATGATGAGGCACAACCGGCAGCAAAGCGGTTTCATGCCCGATATAATCCTCCGGCCAGAGTTAAAAGACCCACTCCATCAACTCCTGGTGAGTTATTTCATTGTAGAAATTTCAATCACTGCTACTTTATAAAGTAATAAGTCTTACATTCTTATTCTCTATTTGTAGTTGCAGGAGTTGGGAAGAGATTAAAATCAAAAATTGTAGGACCTTCCTCACAGCCTTTATATCTAAGACCAGAGGCTGTTCAGCTATGGAAGAGCTTATACTGTGATACTGAGACCGCCTGGCTGGATTTGTGTGAGGGCCTACAACTTCCTGGAATAGGAAATCTTGTAGCTTCTAAAAACCTTCAGTATGGAGATAACCCCAATGAAGTGCGAGCTTACATCAGAGAGCTGGAAATGCTCATATATGCCACTGATAATTCGTTTCCTATCACCAGGCGGGTGAAGGAAATGATTGATCGTGGAACCACTGAGGGGGCTGGTGGTTCTGGAGATGAGGAATGGCAAGAGTACGTGGCTCCTGAAGATGTAAGTTCTCTTTCCTTATTTTCTTTGCAACTTGATTTTAGTTGAAGATTTGTTACTTAAGGAAGTTATTTTCTTCATCTTGCAACTTGCAAAGAAAGGAACCGGGGTTCCTTCGCCACAATATAGCCCTGGTGGTACTGCTATCGGGGCTTCTGCTGATTCTCCTCGTGAACCAGGCGAGATATCTCCAGGCCAGAAGGCCATGAATGAGGCACTGGACATAGCCTTCATTCACCAATCCAAGTGCCAATAAGGGAGACTACTGATACTCTGAAAAAACAAAAGAAGCCAAGGCAACGAAGGAGGAAATCCATAGCGAAACGTTTCATTAGTAGTGGTAAGTCCTTCGAACAATCATGAGTTTATACCCATAATCATATGGTTACTCATATTTCTGAGGATTGCAGGGGCTTCTTCAATTCCCCCCTTAAGGGAAGGGACTGATCCTTCTTCAAAGGTCGTGGAAGGTGCTGTAGAACAATCACAGACCCAGGCTGACTTGGTTGCTCCTGGAGAAGAGCTATCATCCATTCCCAGTATCCCTCCTATTACTGAAGATGCTGTCCAGGGTCAGGGGTTGCAGGACATAAGTCGGCAAGAAGACATAGCAAATGTTCCCACTGGTGAGACTAACCAAGATTCTGAAGTATCATTGGATGAAATGATGAATCAAGGAATGACTTTTGAAGAATTTTATGATCATGCTAAGTTGTCATGTGATTTAGAAGACCTTGGGCGTGAGTGCTACCCTTCGCCCAAATTTTTTTTTAAAAAATATACTTCTAACCATGATGGAAAATAATATGCAGTTTCTTCCGTAGAAGCCGCTGAACTGCCAATGCCCGAAGAGGGTGTGGACACTGATGTCAACCCTATCATTGCAGAAACATTAGCTCAAGTAGAGCTAAATCCAATAAACTCTCCTGAGACCCATCTTGAAAATCCTGTTGAAACTGGGAAAGATAGGGAGAAGTCTTCTCAGGTTGCTGAACCACCATTGGGTAATGGATAACAATATTTGTGATTGTACTTTATTCGCAAGACAATCCATTCTTTTGTTATCCTTTGAAGCTGACTAAAACTTTCAATTAATCATGCAGGACCATCAACTGCAATGACTAGATCTGAATATGAGGCCTCAGCCTCTGCCCCAACGGGAATTGAAAGTGAAGAAGCACAAGTCAGGGGGGAAAGAGCAGGACAAGGCACCTCCCTAAGCGCACTAATTCCAGATTACATACCCCCTTCTGACGATGATATTGAATCAGATCCAGATATGCTTAAAGCATTCAGCTTTTCACGACGTAAGGCATGGAATAACATATGGAACATCATATCGGGGGTGCATTTAGAAGAGCTACCATCAAAAATTTCCCGATTGTCATCCCAATTTGTTATAATGGGACTTGGTGGTTTTGGGTATGAAAAGATCCATGCTGCGGTGAAACAGATCATTTTCAGGAGGGAGCAAGTGCAGACAAGTCACGAAGATTTGACCAGAGTGAAATTGTCAGTCAACATAGGCGAATTTGAGGCTACGATATCCCAGGCTGAAGCTGATTATGCTGTCAAGATGAAGGATCTGAAGCAAAAAATCAAAGAAAAGGTCATCCAACAGGTGCAACTCCAGCAACAGTTAGATGCTGTTACTGGGGAACTTGATCAGCTTAATAAATCATTGGATGAAACTCATATGAATGGCATGAAAGCCATCGCAGATGCTAAGAAGGCACTTCAGCAAGCTGAAAAGAGTGAAGATGGTCAAGTGCACGAGCTTCAAGTAACTGCTGATAAGGCTCAGGATGCTATACATCAAATGAAGACTTATGTTGATAATCTTCTGTAATTTCTTGAAAGAGAGAAGAGACTCCAGTCTGTGGATGTCCTTCTAACTATTGTGTATCAATGAAAAAAAACACTTTTGTCTTCAATCATTTGTACCTGAATTCTTCCATTACCTGCTTCAAATTTACTTAAGCCAATGGGCTTAGTAATCATAGTTTGATTTTTACTAGTATTATTACAAATAACCCTACAAACTTTGAATCTTTTAACTGCTCAATATTACCTAAATCATACAAAAAATGTATATTTAGTGAGCTGGAACTTGACTTTTATTCAGAGTTCCTTTGTCTTTAGTGTGGGCAGTTTAA
Source organism: Viscum album (assembly GCA_963277665.1). Lineage (NCBI taxonomy): Eukaryota > Viridiplantae > Streptophyta > Magnoliopsida > Santalales > Viscaceae > Viscum > Viscum album. The sequence continues at coordinate 378,472,799 of OY728163.1, read as the reverse complement.
AGTCATGCACGCCGGACATAAAGGGGCTAATGTTTAAGGTCGAAATAGCTTTGACCAAAAATGGATTAAAAATGGATTCAATTCCTTGACAATTTATCTGAAAACATATTACCATACTCAAGTATGAGAGAAAAAATGTAAAATATGGCTTAAGAATATTTGAATATGAGGAATGATATGAAAAATAGCTAAAAGGCATTAGAAGAAGTAGTTTCCAAGAATGAAGTTACTATTATTTAACAAAACCCGTTAGGGGGTTGAAATATGCAGGGCCACCTATGGGAATTGGCTGCATGGTCAAATAAATAGCATCTTTTGGCTGACAAGTCTGTTATGTGGACTGTTTATGCAAGACCACCTATGGGCACGTGCTGCATAGTCAGGCAAAAGAACTCCCAGAAATTTACTTTCCTAGTGCTAAAAGCCAGTGAAAGTTTATGGAGATTCAAATTTTCTAAAGTACAGAGTTTGTTGTATGGAAAGAGGTACTTGAATATGGAGAAGATATTTCCAAACAAGAATATCGAAGAACTGGATGAATATCACTCCTACGAAGGTCTGACCCAAACGTAGGGAAGAAGAATAAACCATAGACTTGAATACTTTCAGATCATAAAAAAGGATATGGGACAAATATGTTAAGGATGGCTATTTTTTGCAGATCCCTACATATTGTCGTTTAAGACAAATAAGGACAAAAGAGGCATTCTTCCCAAGAATGAAGTTACTATTATTTAACAAAACCCGTTAGGGGGTTGAAATATGCAGGGCCACCTATGGGCATTGGCTGCATGGTCAAATGAATAGCATCTTTTGGCTGACAAGTCTGTTATGTGGACTGTTTATGCAAGACCACCTATGGGCACGTGCTGCATAGTCAGGCAAACGAATTCTCAGAAGTTTGACATTTTTGTGACTAGAAGTCATGAAAAGGGTTATGAAGATCTGAAAATATTTAAGGTTAGGATTATAACACATAAAGATGGGTATTGTCTAATGTATATAGAGATACATAGGTCAATGAAAACCATAATCATGTTGTGGCTGGGTCCTGAATTGAAACTTGGACTTCACTACGTATCTCATAAGAATGAGAATCAAGCCATACGTAGTTCTTGAAATGCATTTTAACGTCGTTCAGGATGAAAGTATGAGTGATCTTAGTTTAAGGTCATAGAATTTGGACCATAATAATGAATACACAGTGTGTGTTTTCATGAGGACTTTTCAGCCAAGGGACTGAAAGTGAAATTTGGGGTTAGGCCCAAAAGACTTGGGACTGGATTCGAGGGACACTCGAATGTTCCTACGTATCCCATAAGGATGGGAATCAAGTCCACGTATTTCTAGAACTACCCTTTGTACAAATTTGGTTCGTACATGTGAAGGGTGAAAGGGGACTTTAGTGCAATGATGGTTTAACCTGAGATAAAAAGTTTAGGCATTACCATGTATGCACGTAGTCTTTTGAAAATGAAAACCATGATTGAAAAATCAATGTCAATAATAGTTCTCTCTCAAATGAGGAAATCAAAGAATATTGTAGTTTATTGTCGTACCAGACAAAAGTATTGTATAGTTTAACGTCATATAATAAGGACGAAAGTGAATCAATGTAAAGATATTGATTCCAGGGGCGGTTTCACAAATCAACATCATATGAGGTTGTGGTGAACCGATGTGAAGAGATTGTTTTTGGGCTTGAACCCTAGGAGGTTGCCTACATACCCAGCCTGGAGGGCAAGGATCAAAGTCCGTGTAGTTCAATTAAAGAATGAATTAATGATCAAGTTGTTCTTGTGGACAATGATCTAATAAAAAAAATATTGTTGGGACTTACACATGGTTAGTGGCCCAAAGGGAATGTTATGGTTGATGTTCGCTCTAAGCTCACGTGAGTCATACTCGGTGTGAGAAACAAGAGGTAATAACAACCTTAACGATGCACAGTTTAATGTCATGTAGGACATAAAAAAGGGACTATGCAGTTTAAAGTCTTGCAGTTAGGACTATTGGTGCTGCACAGTTTAGTGTCATGTAGCAGGGACAAAATACAGTTTAATGTCATGTAGGACCTATCAAGGATTTTCTGTACAGTTTAGCGTCATGTAGTTAGGACGATGGGGATAAAATAGTTTAACGTCATATTGGACGAAAGGGGGACTGTGCAGTTTAATGTCATGCCGTAAGGACAAAAGAGTGTACCATTTTAACGTCATGTCGGATGAAAGTGCGAATAGTTTAAGGTCATATGCATGGACCATGGATGGTGTAGTTTAATGTCATGCTGGACCTTTGATGATTATATAATTTAACGTCTTTTCGGACGTGAGGGACTTTTATACAGTTTAGCGTCATGTAGTTTAGGACGTCACAGTTTAACGTCTTGCTGGACATAAGGGATTTGCAAATAGTTTATGGTCATATACATGGACCAGGGATAATGAAGTTTAAGGTCATGCTGGACGGTTTAGGGAACTTTTTCACAATTTAATGTCGTGTGGGACGAAGTTGAAGTTTAAAGTCATACTGGACCATTTCTGTATAGTTTAAAGTCATGTAGCTAGGACTAAGGTGAACCAATATGAGGATATCAGTTCTGGGGACTTTTTACAGTTTATCGTCATGCTGGACGTTGAAAGTGCCACACAGTTTAATGTCATGTTGCTAGGACACAATATAGTTTAATGTCATCTCGGACAAAATATGAACCAATATAGTTTAATGTCATCTCGGACATAATATAGTTTAATGTCATGTAGGACATTGAAGGTGACACAGTTTAACGTCATGTTGGACGAAGTTGCAGTTTAAGGTCATACTGGACCATTGCTGTATGAACCAATTGTAAGAGTATTGGTTTTGGGAACAATATTTTGTGTTTATACAAAATACTTCTTCAGAAATATGACATTAGTTGGAGTCGTAATGTGTTCTCCATCCATTGAGATTAGAGAATACGCTCCATTGGAGTAGACCTTATGTATTGAATAAGGTCCTTCCCATTTTGGTTCAAGCTTGGGAGGCTTCTTTCCTGGTATCATTGGTGCTCTGAGAACCAATACCAATTCTCCCTGAATGAATGAACGAAGACGAACTTTTTTGTTAAAAGCTCGTTCTATCCGATTCTGATAGATTTCCAAGTGGTGCAAAGTGCACAATCTTTTCTCATCTAACTGTTCCAATTCATTCAACCGCTTTTGGGATTGCTCATCTGTTGATAACTGATCACAAATGGCTATTCTGAGTGAGGGCAATTGAACTTCAATTGGAAAGACTGCTTCTGTTCCATATACCAATGAATATGGAGTAGACCGCGTTGCATTGCGAGTGGTAGTCCGATAAGCCCATAAAGCATGATAGATTTTATCAGGCCATGACCTCTTATATTTATCCACCATCTTTTGCAGTATATTTGAAAGAGTCTTGTTGAAGGCCTCTATCTGGCCATTAGCCGCTGCATGATATCGAGATGAATGGTTGGACTTAATGTTGTATTCTTGATACAATTTCTTTACCTCAGAAGAACAGAAGTTGGTGCCGTTGTCCGTCAATATGGTATGAGGGACACCAAATCTAGTAATGATGTTAGACTTGATGAAGCTAACAATGCATTTAGAACCGACTTCTTTGAGAGGTACTGCCTCTGCCCATTTGGAAAAGAAATCAGTAGCAGTAAGAATGTACTTGAACTGCTTGGCCGTAGCTGAAGGGTAAGGTCCCACCACATCCATTCCCCATGTGGAAAATGTCCATGAGTATTTAGCTGTATGAAGCAACTCTGGAGGTTGATGAATGAAGTTGGCATATACTTGGCATGAATGACACTTCTTTGTGAAATTAACACAATATTGTATCATTGAAGGCCAGAAGTATCCAAGCCTTCGAATTTGATCAGACAATCTATGTCCAGACTGGTTGGAACCACAGACTCCTGCATGCACTTATTTTATGACAGCCATTGCCTCTTCACCATCAATACATCTGAAGAGAACTCCATCAAAACCACGTTTGTAGAGAATTTTCTCGAGGTGGTTTGGATCATCATAAAGAGTAAAATTGACCACACGTCGCCGAATTTGTTCTTTCTCGGCTCTATCAGGTGTAAGTGTTCCATTTTGAAGGTATTCCTTGATAGGTGACATCCATCCTGTAGTATGACCATACGGTTCAGGAATGGGACTAATTTCATTAATTTCCTCTGTTATGACTTGAACATAAGGTGAAATTGCACGACGGTGGGCAATACAGATGGTTGTTTCGTCCCGATTTGGATCTGCTAAAGCTGTGGCTATATTAGCCAGTGCATCAGCTTGAGCATTTTGTGATATTGGGACATAAGAAAATGTCGGTTCTGAAGGGAATTCTGACATTAACTCTCTGACGTAATCATACAAAGGGATTAATTCTTCTTTTCTGATGGCATAATCCCCATTTACTTGTTTGATTACCAGGTCTGAATCACATTTCACCTTTAAGTGATTCACTTGTGCTTGAAGCACTAACTCCAAGCCTGTAATGAGAGCTTGGTATTCAGCTTCATTATTGGTACCACCTTCCCACAACAAAAAGGAATAAGGTAACACTGCCTTATCTGGAGAAATGAGCACAATTCCTAAACCAACTTTGTTGAATTTAGGATTTTCCATTTTCTTCCCTGTTGGACTTCTAGAAGCACCATCAAAATACATTTCCCATGCTTGAGGACTCTCTTGAATAGAGAAAACTTCCTCATCAGGGAGTTCGATATCTGAATACGTGTCTTCCACTGAAGGATGTTCAGCCAGGAAATCAGCCAGAGCTTGGCCCTTAATTGCCTTTTGAGACACATACTGAATGTCGAACTGCTGTAGAATAACCGCCCACCTTGCCAGACGTCCTGTAAGCATTGGACGACTAAGGATGAATTTGAGTGGATTATTAAGAGATACCAATTGGACCTCGTGGTGTTGCAGGTAGTGTCTCAGTTTCTGAACTGCAAAGATTAATGCTAGGCAGCACTTTTCAATACTCGAATACCGGGTTTCTGCTTCAAGCATAGTTCTACTGAGATAGTAGAGACTATTTTCATTCCCAGCATCATTCTTTTGAGCAAGAAAGGCACCCAATGATCGCTCTAAAGCTGTCACATAGAGGATAAGAGGCCTACCCTCAACAGGTGGCATGAGTACTGGTGGACTCAAGAGGTATTTCTTGAGAACATCAAATGCTTCTTGACATTCTTCAGTCCACTGGTAAGTGACTCCTTTTTTTCAATAATTTGGTAAAGGGTAATCTTTTGCCTTCCAAATTGGCGATGAAACGCCGAATATAGGCTAAGTGTCCTTGAAGTCCTCTTAATTCTTTCAAATTATGAGGAGGTGACATACCAAGGATTGATTTGGTCTTCTCAGGATCGACTTCAATACCACGATGGCGTACAACAAAGCCGAGGAATTTTCCTGAGGTTACCCCAAAAGCACATTTTAAGGGGTTCATCTTCAAATTATGTTGTCGAAGCTTGTGGAATACGACTTCCAAATCAGCCAAGTGATCAAAACGTTGTTTGGATTTAACCACCAAATCATCTACATAGCATTCAACAAATTTCCCTAGAAAAGGTTTGAAGATACGATGCATGGCGCGTTGATATGTTGCACCTGCATTCTTTAAACCAAAGGGCATCACCCAGTAACAAAACACACCTTGAGGAGATCTGAAGGCTGTATATTCCTCATCTTCTGGGGCCATTCGGATCTGATTATATCCATAATATCCATCCATGAAAGAAAGTACTTCATAGCCAGCCGTCGCATCAATTAAGAGTTCTGTAATCGGAACTGGGAAATCATCTTTAGGACAATACCGATTAAGATCTCTGAAATCGATGCAAACCCTAATTTGTCCGTTCTTCTTCTTTACAGGGACAATATTAGCCAACCACTTGGGATATTGAACTTCTCTGACGAAGTTAGCCTTGATAAGATTATCCACTTCAGCCTCGATTTTGGAAGCATAGGTTGGGTGTGTTCTTCTCGCGGCTTGCTTGAATCCTCGATGTTCTTTTGGCAAACCCAAATGATGGGTGGCAACATCAGGATCAAGCCCAGGAATCTCTGTATAATTCCAAGCAAAAATATTTTTATTTTGCTTTAGAAAAGAAATATACATCTCTTGTTCTTCAAGGGTCATGGCCGCACTAATTAATGTGGGGTGTGGATCTTTCTCTGTACCCAGATTTACTTCTCTATGTTCATCCACAGTGGTAGAGATACCCTCTTCAAATGCTGGAGGAGGATCTCTAAGATCTTCCTCTTCCTCTTCATCGTGTGTTATTTCTTCCGTTTCTACTTGCAAAGTAGATGAAAAAACGAAATTCTCATGATCATAAGAGATGTCAAAATTTTCACATTTTGAAGAAGAAGCTTCCATTTCCGACCCTATTGATGATAAAGGGTCTTATTTGGGAAATAAAGAGGAGAGGATGGATTGAGAATCGACATCAATATTCACCTCTGGTGTTGCTATAACTTCTTCTGGCCTGATTAGCGAAGTATAGACTTGTTGGATTTCAGCAGACGAAATGAAAACGTCACCACTTATGTTTTCATCACTGTTTGGTAAGTTACCAATTTCTCCCATGTTGTCTGGCTCAATTGCCGTAATTGACATTATGGATCTTTCCATAAGAGTATTTTGATTTGGGCCTATTTTGTCAATTTGACTGATAGGTAACACATAATCTGTACTCACATGTGAAAATGGATTTATTGGAATTTTTTCCAAACCATATGGAGCATTAACTTTGGTAATTTCCTTCATTGTAGATTTTTCTCTTCCCTTCATGTGATAAAATTCCGCCTCAATGTATTGAGACTCACATGTCTTGAACGGGGCCTTATCACCATACAATTTTCCAACTTGACCATCGAAACAGTATTTGAGACATTGAGGGTATGATGACGGAATAGCTTCATGCTGATGTAGACAGGGTCTTCCAAGCAAGATATTGAAAGCTGAGTCTTGATCAACAATCATGAAATCCGAATTGGAAACAAGATCTCCAAACTGAGTTCTGAGTGTAACTTCTCCCAGTGGTTCTTGTTCATTTTTATCATATCCTTGCAACATCATGGTAGAAGGAGATAAATCAGATTCTGTGAGTCCCAATCGACGAAGTGTGCGAATGGGAATGAGGTTGACTCCTGAACCATTGTCAATGAAAGCTCTTCAAACATCTATACCATTGACTTTTCCAGATAAGTACAAAGGTTTTATGTGCCCATGCACAATATCATCTTCATCTTTATCAGTAAAAGATATCACTGCATGGCATTCTGCAGGATTATTCTCTATGTGATAGATTTCAGCTGCAGCAATTTCAGCTTCAAACTCCTGAGGACTTGACAAAGCTTCAATGAGTGCTTCCCGAAGATCTCTTGACAGATTCAAAGCATCCAAAATTGATAACTTGGCTGGTACTTGGGCCAAGTGTTTCAATATATCATACTTTTGATCTAGAGGTCTACGTTTCCCAATAGGAATATGCGGTTTAGCAGGTACCTTGGAAGCAGATGCTTTAGAAGCTGATGCATCTTGTATTGAAGTTGGCAACATCTTTGGTTTTGGAAGATTAGACTGATTAGATCCATTTACTTGCTGAGATAAAGAAGATGGAACCTTTAATCGGTCTTCCAAAATAACTGTGCCGAAGCTGAGTTGGCCATTGGCAGAAGAACTTGCTTGTTCTTTTTGAGCTCGCTGAAGGGCTCTACCACGAGTTTCTGCTGCATATACAGTGCTAGCAGGGGTAGAATTAGAGTAGTGGCTTCGGAAAGATCCACGTCTTCCCCTATATCCTGAACCTCTAGAACTTCCTCGGGTTCCCTTATTTGATACAGGGAATTCAGGCTCATCAAGACTGGAATATGAATCTGTTAATTGAATCATATTAACAGAACCAAAGATTAACTCTTCGTCTGATAAAGACTCTGCCTGGTTATCCTGTTTAGGCTGTGCCGTTTGGTGGGACGGTGCCCGTGGCTTTGAAGTAGATGGCATGAAATCTGCCAGAGTCAAAGACAATTTAGGCTTTGATACATACTCATCTTCTCCTGATTCCTATTTCTTCTTTGAATTGCGCTGCCCTTTTGAGGATTTGTCTTTTGATGGAGGCTTTACTGCAGCTTTTGTAGGAGACACAATTGGCTTCTTCAATTGTGTTCGCAAAATGGAATGGGTCCGATTGATTGTCTTTCTGACCATCCAATCATCATATTTTTTCGCAGTTTTGCTTTTGACTTCTTGCCACTCACCTCCTTCTTCTGGATCTGTAGCGGTAATATACGCTACATGAGCTGAAGAACCCTTCAATTTGACTTGTCCCAAGTCGACCATCTTTTGCAGGAGGTCTTTAAAGACAAAACACTCCTGGATGGGATGCCCCAACATTTGATGAAAGGGACAATAATTGGGACAGTCTTCATCTCCTTCCTTGTTTGGCCTCTTCGGCACTGGTAATTGAACCAAATTATTTTCCAGAGCTGAAATGAAGTAACCAGGAACTTTCTCACTTCGGAAAGAGTATGTTTTACTCTTCATATCCTCAAATTGTTTTTGTCATTGATCTTTTTGATCATTTGGACGAAACAGCCTTTGTTGTTGGCGTTCAGGAGGTGGAGCCCTTCGAGAAGATGAAGGTTTTGAAGTAGAAATAGGTACAGGTGCCTGTTTAAGCATAACTGTAGAAGTTTCTGCTTTACTCATTCTTCTTCCTGGAGCTGATGGAATTACACGAGATTTAACCTTAGCCTGTATAAGGGAATCTTCAATCTGTTGAGCGATTGAAGTAAGGTCTCGAAACCCTCCTGTGTATTTCACAGGGATCAATGGCGTGCGTAATTCGTCACGCAAATTTTCCACACAGATTGGCAACAATTCCTCCTGAGGGAGTGATAAAATCAAGGAATACGTTAATCCCTTCCAACGAGCAATGAAATCAGAGACTCTTTCATTCTACCTTTGCTTGCAGTTTGTAAGATCGAAAACTGTCGTTTTTGGCAAAGTTGAGCTAAACTGAAGAAGGAATTTTTGACGAAGATCCTCCCATCCGATGACTGACTGGGATTGCAAGCTTGTATACCAGACAAAAGCTGGTCCTTGCAAGGTTCGCACGAAGCATCTGAGTTTCACTGCTTCTTGCTGCTCTGGAGTTCCCATCATAGGATCACAACAAGACACGTAATGCGTCAAATGTTGTTCAGGGTCGCCTGATCCATTGAAAGTAGGGAAAATAGGGTTTCCAAAACTGGATGGAGGAGAAATTGAATCTACCCATTCAGGGTAAACTTTCATTTCAGGTTGAACTTGCGCCCGTTTCCCTTCCATAGTTTCTAACCGAGCTGTTAATGACTCAATAGTAGTTATTAACTTTTGAGAAACGTCAGGTTGAACTTGGTTTTGGGTAGGTGCAATGAATGGAGCTTGGACAGACGTGGTGGTTGGTGCTGCAACTGATGGTAGTGCTGCCAATCGTTGTTGCGTTTGACCCGTAGGATTAGACCTCTGTGGGTGTACTGACAAAGGAGGATATTCTTGATCCATCTCAGTAGTTACAACTAATTCCTTCGGCTGTCGGACTTCAGCATTCTTAAGAAGAAGACTACTCTGAAGTAGTTCTGCATTCAACCTTCTTAATTCTTTCATTTCTTCCTCCTGTTGTGCAAACCTTTGCTCTAATGAGAGCGATTGACCTCCTTCAGAGGAAGGGTGAGAAGTAACCTGATTCTTTCCTTTCCCCTTATTGGATCGTTTTCAGAGAGGGGGAAGTGGGTTACTTGAAGGAATACCCAGATTTTGGGTAAGCCTTTGATTACGTGTGCGCACACCTGCTTCATTTAGGTCTGTGTGCGCGACTTCTTGAGCAGGAACCTCTTCGTCTGATCCCTCTGATTGAGCCTCATCTGGTGAATCAGCAGTAACGACATTGATGACATTAATGGATGCATATTGCATGGAATCCTTTCTATCAGCATTTCTGTGATATTGTCTCCTTCTATGTCCATGATTAGACATGGCATTCCGTTGACTTGATCCCTCAGGAATTTCTTGGAGAACCGTCACTTGGAGAGAATCTCCTGACAGCTTGGCTCTTCGTTCCTCTTGAGGCTTATTCCCTAATCAAGAGAATACTGACTTTATCTGAGGGAGGGATTGAAGATTTGAAAAAGTCCCCAGTCCGGTGGACTGGGGACACTACTGGAAATAGAGGATGTCCCAACGGTTTAGAACTGTTGGGAAAGGCTGGGGAATCGTTGGTATATGTTATACCAACGGTTCTGCCAACCGTAGGCAAGTAAGCCGTTGGGAAAAACTTTTCCCAACGGTTTACAGTGAACCGTTGGTATAGGCGGAGAAAAATACTATATGCCAACGGTTCTCCAAAACCGTTGGGAAAAAAGATTCCCAACGGTTGTCAAACCGTTGGCAAAACTCAGAACACTGTTTTTCCCAACGGTTTTCAAAAACCGTTGGGAAAAATCAATAGTTTTTCCCAACTCCCAAACCGTTGGGAAAACTAAATATACATTTGGATGAACTCTTTCCCAACGGTTCTAAACCGTTGGGAAAAGAATTATTACCAACGGTTCAATGAACCGTTGGTAAAAACATATTTTTAAGATTCTATGCCAACGGTTTAAAACCGTTGGCATACCCTAGGCTGCAAATTGCGCAGCCTGCAATTTGCACAGCCCCACTGTACATCAGCCACCTCTCATCTCATCAGGCCTCATTCTCACCTCATTTTCGATCCAACTATTGTACCTGTAATAAACTAAAACATACATATACAATTACGAACAAATTCATACACATTTAACATATAATGGATCCTGAAACTATACACATCCATAATTAATTTACAATTCATAAACATACATAATTCATATATAATTCAATTTAAAATTTAGATCAAAATTATATGTGGAATCCGATTGAGACGAGGATGATTGGTACACGTCACATATGAACCATGGATCGTTATCCTAAAGTTTCAATGGAAACCGAATGCGTTTGGTCGGTTTTGCGTATGCCAGTTCTTTTCACTTATAATCCTACCCATTTTAAACAAAACAGACACAGTTAGAGCGGTGTTGGCCACACCGCGCCTCGGATTGAGTCGGGGATGACTCGTACACCTCACATATGACCCATGGATCGTTCTCCTAAAGTTTCAACAGAAACCGAATGCGTTTGGTCGGTTTTCCGTATGTACTTAAAATGATGTCCATTTTAATCAAAAGAGATCCACTTAGACTGATCCCGGCCACACCGCGACTCGGATTGAGCCTGAGTGGGCTCGTACATGTCACATATGACTGATGGATCGTTGTGATAAATTATCAATAGATTCGGAATGCGTTTGGTCGGTTTTGCGTATGCCAGTTGTTCATTTCACTTATAATCCTGTCCATTTTAAACAAAAGATACACAGTTAGAACGGTGTCGGCCACACCGCTCCTCGGATTGAGGCGGGATTGACTCTTACACATCACATACGACCCATGGATCCTTGTGCTAAAGTATCGACACAGTCCGAATGCCTTTGGTCGGTTTTTCGTATGTCACTTGATGATTTTCACTTAAAATGACGTCTTTTTGAAACAAAAGACCGACACTTTGAGTGGTGTCGGCCACACCGCGTCTCCGATTGTGGCGGGGTTGATTCGTACACGTCACATATGACCCATGGATCGTTCTCCTAAAGTTTCAATGGAAACCGAATCCGTTTGCTCGTTTTTCCGTATGTACTTAAAATGGTGTTCATTTTAAACAAAAGAGAGCCACTTAGACTTATCCCGGCCACACCGTGACTCGGATTCATCCCGGATTGGCTCGTACACGTCACATATGACCCATGGATTGTTGGGATAAATTATCAACAGATTCGGAATGCGTTTGGTCGGTTTTCCGTATGCCAGTTGATGCTTTTCACTTAAAATGACGTCCTTTTGAAACAAAAGACGGACACTTTGAGTGGTGCCGGCCACACCGCGTCTCCGGATTGAGATGAAACTACCATGCAACATTCTAATTATTATTCGTGACGTGTACGCACAGACGGCACGTCAATCGGACGTGCCGTGTGCCCGCGGTGACCGACAACGCAGTTCTGGTGTCATAAACGGCCAAAACGGGCGTCCAACGGTCAAATTCATAGCGGACGACCTCGGATTGAGCTGAAACCACCGAGAAACATTGTAATTATTATTCGTGACGTGTACGCGCAGACGGCACATCAATCGGACGTGCGGTTTTCCCGGTACGGCTCAATATTCTTGTTTTAAGTGATGCGCGCGCTTCGTAAACGCGCGTGAGGGGGGTCCAAATGGGACGAACGATGTCAGAATGGCCTGAAATCAGACGACAAATACGGGTGAGTTATTTATGAAGTGGTCGAGCAGACGGTACATCAATCGGACATGACCTGTGCCCGCGGTGGCCGAGAACGCAGTTCGGGTGTCATAAACGGCCAAAACGGGCGTTAAACGGTCAAATTCATAGCGGACGACCAGAGATTCACCCGAAACCACCGTGCAACATTCTAATTATTATTTGTGACGTGTACGCGTAGACGGCACGTCAATCGGACGTGCGGTTTTCCCGGTACGGCTCAATATTCGTGTTTTAAGTGATGCACACGCTTCGAAACGCGCGTGAGGGGGGTCCAAACGGGCCGAACGATGTCGGAATGGCCTGAAATCAGACGACAAATACGGGTGAGTGATTTATGAAGTGGTCGAGCAGACGACACGTCAATCGGACGTGCCGTGTGCCCGCGGTGACCGACAACGCAGTTATGGTGTCATAAACGGCCAAAACGGGCGTCCAACGGTCAAATTCATAGCGGACGACCACGGATTCACCCGAAACCACCGTGAAACATTCTAATTATTATTCGTGACGTGTACGCGCAGACGGCACGTCAATCGGACATGCGGTTTGCACGGTACGGCTCAATATTCGTATTTTAAGTGATGCGCGCGCTTCGTAAACGCGCGTGAGGGGGGTCCAAACAGGCCGAACGATGTCGTAATGGCCTGAAATCAGACAAAAAATACGGGTGAGTGATTTATGAAGTGGTCGAGCAGACGTCACATCAATCGGACTTGTCGTGTGCCCGCGGTGACCGACAACGCAGTTATGGTGTCATAAACGGCCAAAACGGGCGTCCAACGGTCAAATTCATAGCGTACGACCTCGGATTGAGCTGAAACCACCGTGAAACATTCTAATTATTATCCGTGACGTGTACGCACAGACGGCACGTCAATCGGACGTGCCGTGTGCCCGCGGTGACCGACAACACAGTTATGGTGTCATAAACGGCCAAAACGGGCGTCCAATGGTCAAATTCATAGCGGACGACCACGGATTCACCCGAAACCACCGTGAAACATTCTAATTATTATTTGTGACGCGTACGCGTAGACGGCACATCAATTGGACGTGCGGTTTGCCCAGTACGGCTCAATATTCTTGTTTTAAGTGATGCGCGCGCTTCGTAAACGCGCGTGAGGGGGGTCCAAATGGGCCGAACGATGTCGGAATGGCCTGAAATCAGACGAAAAATACGGGTGAGTGATTTCTGAAGTGGTCAAGCAGACGGCACATCAATCGGACATGACCTGTGCCCGCGGTGACCGAGAACGCAGTTCAGGTGTCATAAACGGCCAAAACGGGCGTTAAACGGTCAAATTCATAGCGGACGACCAGATATTCACCCGAAACCACCGTGAAACATTCTAATTATTATTTGTGACGTGTACGCGCAGACGGCATGTCAATCAGACGTGCGGTTTGCCCGGTACGGCTCAATATTCGTGTTTTAAGTGATGCGCACGCTTCGAAACGCGCGTGAGGGGGGTCCAAACGGGCCGAACGATGTCGGAATGGCCTGAAATCAGACGACAAATACGGGTGAGTGATTTATGAAGTGGTTGAGCAGACGGCACGTCAATCGGACGTGCCGTGTGCCCGCGGTGACCGACAACGCAGTTATGGTGTCATAAACGGCCAAAACGGGCGTCCAACGGTCAAATTCATAGCGAACGACCACAGATTCACCCGAAACCACCGTGAAACATTCTAATTATTATTCGTGACGTGTACGCGCAGACGACACGTCAATCGGACGTTCCGTGTGCCCACGGTGACCGACAACGCAGTTATGGTGTCATAAACGGCCAAAACGGGCGTCCAACGGTCAAATTCATAGCGGACGACCTCGGATTGAGCTGAAACCACCGAGAAACATTCTAATTATTATTCTTGACGTGTACGCGCAGACGGCACGTCAATCGGACGTGCGGTTTGCCCGGTACGGCTCAATATTCTTGTTTTAAGTGATGCGCGCGCTTCGTAAACGCGCGTGAGGGGGGTCCAAACGGGCCGAACGATGTCGGAATGGCCTGAAATCAGACGACAAATACGGGTGAGTGATTTCTGAAGTGGTCGAGCAGACGGCACATCAATCGGACATGACCTGTGCCCGCGGTGACCGAGAACGTAGTTCGGGTGTCATAAACGGCCAAAACGGGCGTTAAACGGTCAAATTCATAGAGGACGACCAGAGATTCACCCGAAACCACCGTGAAACATTCTAATTATTATTTGTGATGTGTACGCGCAGACGGCACGTCAATCGGACGTGCGGTTTGCCCGGTACGACTCAATATTCGTGTTTTAAGTGATGCGCACGCTTCGAAACGCGCGTGAGGGGGGTCCAAATGGGCCGAACGATGTCGGAATGGCCTGAAATCAGACGAAAAATACGGGTGAGTGATTTATGAAGTGTTCGAGCAGACGGAACGTCAATCGGACGTGCCGTGTGCCCGCGGTGACCGACAACGCAGTTATGGTGTCATAAACGGCCAAAACGGGCGTCCAACGGTCAAATTCATAGCGGACGACCACAGATTCACCCGAAACCACCATGAAACATTCTAATTATTATTCGTGACGTGTACGCGTAGGCGGCACGTCAATCGGACATGACCTGTGCCCGCGGTGCCCGAGAACGCAGTTCGGGTGTCATAAACGGCCAAAACGGGCGTTAAACGGTCAAATTCATAGCGGACGACCAGAGATTCACCCGAAACCACAGTGCAACATTCTAATTATTATTTGTGACGTGTACGTGCAGAGGGCACGTCAATCGGACGTGCGGTTTGCCCGGTACGGCTCAATATTCGTGTTTTAAGTGATGCGCACGCTTCGAAACGCGCGTGAGGGGGGTCCAAACAGGCCGAACGATGTCGGAATGGCTTGAAATCAGACGACAAATACGGGTGAGTGATTTATGAAGTGTTCGAGCAGACGTCACGTCAATCGGACGTGTCGTGTGCCCGCGGTGACCGACAACGCAGTTATGGTGTCATAAACGGCCAAAACGGGCGTCCAACGGTCAAATTCATAGCGGACGACCACAGATTCACCCGAAACCACCGTGAAACATTCTAATTATTATTCGTGACGTGTACGCGCAGACGGTACGTCAATCGGACGTGCCGTGTGCCCGCGGTGACCGACAACGCAGTTATGGTGTCATAAACGGCCAAAACGGGCGTTCAACGGTCAAATTCATAGCGGACGACCTCAGATTGAGCTAAAACCACCGAGAAACATTCTAATTATTATTCGTGACGTGTATGCGCAGACGGCACGTCAATCGGACGTGTGGTTTGCCCGGTACGGCTCAATATTCTTGTTTTAAGTGATGTGCGCGCTTCGTAAACGCGCGTGAGCGGGGTCCAAACGGGCCGAACGATGTCGGAATGGCCTGAAATCAGACGAAAAATACGGGTGAGTGATTTCTGAATTGGTTGAGTAGACGACACATCAATCGGACATGACCTGTGCCCGCGGTGACCGAGAACGCAGTTCGGGTGTCATAAACGGCCAAAACGGGCGTTAAACGGTCAAATTCATAGCGGACGACCAGAGATTCACCCGAAACCACCGTGAAACATTCTAATTATTATTTGTGACGTGTACGCGCAGACGACACATCAATCAGACGTGCGGTTTGCCCGGTACGGCTCAATATTCGTGTTTTAAGTGATGCGCACGCTTCGAAACGCGCGTGAGGGGGGTCCAAACGGGCCGAACGATGTCGGAATGGCCTGAAATCAGACGAAAAATACGGGTGAGTTATTTATGAAGTGGTCGAGCAGACGGCACGTCAATCGGACATGCCGTGTGCCCGCGGTGACCGACAACGCAGTTATGGTGTCATAAACGGCCAAAACGGGCGTCCAACGGTCAAATTAATAGCGGACGACCACGGATTCACCCGAAACTACCGTGAAACATTCTAATTATTATTCGTGACGTGTACGCGCAGACGAAACGTCAATCGGACATGCGGTTTGCACGGTACGGCTCAATATTCGTGATTTAAGTGATGCGCGCGCTTCGTAAACGCGCGTGATGAGGGTTCAAACGGGCCGAACGAAGTCGGAATGGCCTGAAATCAGACGACAAATACGGGACAGTGATTTCTAAAGTGTTCGAGTAGACGGCGCATCAATCGGACGTGCCGTGTGCCCGCGGTGACCGACAACGTAGTTCTGGTGTCATAAACGGCCAAAACGGGCGTCCAACAGTCAAATTCATAGCGGAAGACCTCGGATTGAGGCGGGGTTGACTCGTACACGTCTCAAATGACCCCTGGATCGTTGTCTTAAAGTATCAACACAATTTGAATGCGTTTGGCTGGTTTTCCGTATGCCAGTTGATGGTTTTCACTTAAAATGATGTCCTTTTGAAACAAAAGACATACACTTTGAGTTGTTCCGACCACACCGCGCCTCGGATTGAGGCGGGGATGACTCGTACACGTCACATATGACCCATGGATCGTTGTCCTAAAGCATCAACACATTTCGAATGCGTTTGGTCAGTTTTTCGTATGTCACTTTTTGTTTTCACTTAAAATCTTATGGAAATTCATATAGAATATTTTTATATCATATTTAGTATGGATTAGATTTTAGTTGATTGTGCTATGAAACATTTCAGAGCTAATGAAATTAAGGAAGGTGGAGGGGCTGTCCGGGGGGCTGTCCGGGGGGGCTGTCCGGTGGGTGTCCGGGGGGCTGTCCGGGGACCAAGGAGGAGGGTGGGGGGGCTGTGCGGGGTCTGTCCGGGGGGTGTTTGGGGGTTGTTCAGGGGGTTGTCCGGGGTTGTTCAGGGGGCTGTCCGGGGGTTGTTCAGGGGGTTGTTCAGGGGGTTGTCCGGGGGTGTTCAGGGGGCTGTCCGGGGGGTGTTTGGGGGGTTGTCCGGGGTCCAAGGGGTGGGGGGGTTGTCCGGGGTCCAAGGGGGGGGGGGGGTGGGGGGGTTGTCCGGGGGGCTGTCCGGGGGGCTATCCGGGGTCCAGGGTGGAGGGTTGGGGGCTGTACGGGGGGCTGTCCAGGGGGCTGTCCGGGGGGGCTGTCCGGTGGGTGTCCGGGGGGCTGTCCGGGGACCAAGGAGGAGGGTGGGGGGGCTGTGCGGGGTCTGTCCGGGGTTGTTTAGGGGGCTGTCCGGTGGTTGTTCAGGGGGTTGTCCGGGGTTGTTCAGGGGGTTGTCCGGGGGGTGTTTGGGGGGTTGTCCGGGGTCTAAGGGGGAGGGTGGGGGGGTTGTCCGGGGGGCTGTCCGGGGTCCAGGGTGGAGGGTTGGGGGCTGTACGGGGGGCTGTCCAGGGGGCTGTCCGCGGGGCTGTCCGGGGGGTGTTTGGGGGGTGTTCGGGGTCCAAGGGGGAGGGGGGGTTGTCCAGGGTCCAAGAATGAGGGGGGTTGTCCAGGGAGTTCTCAAACACACAACCACTAAAAGACAACAACATCCATAAAAACAGACAATATATAAAAATAACTCAACTCCAATACTATACTACGAGTCTAGATAAAACCGACAACTAGAATAGATTAAACATCAAATCTCAAGTCAAAAATGTAACGGATCAATATGTCCCACATCAGCATCACCATCTCCATCATCATCATCATCGCCCTCGTCATCGTCGTCCTCATCGTCCTCACCCTCCACAGCGCCTTCCTCCTCGCCTTCGCCCTCCTCCTCGCCCTCCTCATCTCCCTCCTCTTCCGCATCAGACTGCTCGCCATCATCATCTTCAAGCTGGACATCGGCCTGACCACCACTGGAACTGCCACCTGGTGCACCATATATAGAATGTATCGACGACATGTATTCATCAATCGCTGGGCTGGCCTCTACTGGAAGTGTTGGACGTAGAACTTCAATAAATTTCATAAATGCACTGTTTGCCCTAACAGACTGTTCTGCCGTCTCTGTGGCCCTTTTCTCAGCCTGTTCTGCCTGTGCCCTAACTTGCTGCAGCTCGGTGGCACTACAACTCGTACCTGAGGCAGGCCAATACCTCGTCGGGGCTATCCTAGGTCGGCAGCGTACTCTGCCAGAATGATCCTCTCCCAACACCTGATGTAAGTGATCAGATGGCCCAAAATTGTCTGCTTCTTGGGCATCGAGGGCCTCTAAAGCATCCTGTTACAAATATAAATATAATATTAAGTTACAAAATAGATATTAAAATATAAAATCAACAGATTAAAACTTACAATCTGCTGCTGAGTCGCTTCGTTGACAGCACGTCCATCCTTTTTTCGTCTACTCGAGCAAAACAGTTTTGCTCGAGGCACACGTCCTTTAATATTTTGTACTTGCCTCTACAATGACATTGAAAACAAAATTTATATAAAGACTTCAGAAAATAATTAAATAATTGAGGAAACAAAAGAAAATGTAAGTCGTAAAGAAAACTTATAAACAATTGTCATACCTGCTGCCTCTCATGATCCGGCATCGTCGTGCGTCCTAGTGTATGGAGGTATTTTTTTGCATCAATGTTTTTTTTATTTTTTCCAGATGATTACTAAATAAAATTCGATAATGCAAAGGATAATATTAATGCAAAACTTGAAAGTTATTATTTAAATACCTCAAATGTAATTCATACCTTAAACTGGGTACTCGTCCAATGAGTAATCATCTGACGATACTGCTCTATAGGACAATCATCCACGACTGGTACCGCCTCTAACTCAGTGCCAACTCTAGCACGCCAGCCAATATACAGCTCATGCTTGTAGGCTCTCCAAAGCTCGCCTAAATCCTTTAGACGTTCCAGTCGTGCACCCTCACCATCAGGAAAATTAAATCGAAGCTGAAATGAAAATATTAATTTATATAAATACAAAAAAAATTCATGGCATTAAATACAACAGATTTTTTTACCCATATCTCTGCCCAAGCTCAATCTTTGACCTCATGTGGCAAATGTCTCCACGACAGCGGGCTGACGGGAATGATGTCAGAGTATTTGGCAAGCGTCGCCAAAAAACTCCGACATTGCTGCCCTGTTTTCTCAACCATCTGATTGTCTTCATTATATTCCACCATAACCTGTGTGCGACGGTTCCACACCGAACGCATGCGTGTACGGCCCCGCCCCCTCCTCCTGTCAGTAGATGTATCTGTCATGAAAGAAAAACAAATATTTTATCAAAACATGTTATAATGAAAATAAATATTGCTATAAAAATTTGATAGGGTTTTATAAATATACCTGTGCTAGTCTGATCAATGAGTGGCGCCGGATCCACAGAATCTGATGGAACACCCTCTGGTGGAACAGGAGTCGAAGACGATGGAATATAAAAGCTCGGAGAGACAGAAGTAGAAGGAAAAGAAGATGGAACAACTGTATGACCTGATGCTGACTGGGGAGTGGGAATCATCATGGGATGTGAAAATGATGGGGCAGAAGATGCAGAAGGTAGCGAAAACATGGGAGGTCTAAATATCCCGTGTGTCCCTAACGACACACCGGGATCAGAATGTGGGAAGGCTGAAATGTCAGTGGGAGGGGCAGGGTCTAGTCGGGCACGCACAGCTCTATGTCCACCTCTGGTACGAACCCTCCTCGTACCACCGGCCTGAGTACTAGGATCAGTACTAGGCTCCTCGTCGAATAACTGTCGACGTAATGGTGGATCCTACAAAAAAGTTTACAAAAAAAATTAATCACATGACATTATATATTCTGTAAATATATATATATATATATTTGAAATAAAGTACTCACTGTAGGCACTAATGGTGGAATGCCCATCTCCTCCATCCGACGATTGTTCTCCGCCATTTTTTTTCTTCGTCTCTCTTCAATTGGCTTCATTTCCTGCATTGGAAAACAAATATGTAATTAATTAGAAAAATAAAATTAATGTGTAAACCAAAAAACTAAATATATGAGGGAATGAGGGGATTCATTGGTAATTTAGCTATCAATTCTTTTAGAAGAGCTTGAATGAATTTAATAAAACATACAAGTTGTAATGTTCACCAAGTTAGAAATATTGTTTGATTTGGTTTGAATACAGTTCAATTCCAAATTAGAAAATGCAATTCAAATAAAACAACAACCAATAAACATTGAAAATTCACATAATGGTCAAGTCAGCTAAAACATATTTGTGATCAATACTAAATAAATATGAATATTACCAACCTTAACAACCCAACTCGAGGTAAACCAAAAGAATTGAGAACATGGATGAATGATTCTATATATTTCCAACCACAACTTCAGGTTCACAATCAACTCTGACAATTGAGCTATTGGAGTCATCAAAAGAAATAAATGGATTGGTTCCAATGGCAATAGGGACAGTGTCAATTCCATCATCCGCATCATCAAAAATATGTCTTGGAATTACTTCAACTACGACACCAAATTCTGGTTGAAGTTGATCTTTGACATAAAAAACTTGTTTAGCCATTGATGCCAACACATATGGTTCTTCAGTTGCAAGAGTGCGGGTCATATTAATTACTCGAAATCCACAATCATCAATAAATGTGCCATGTCTCGTCATTGAATCAAACCAATGGCATTTCATCATTGTGACTCGTCCATGAGAGTAATAATCCAATATTATTATTTTCTCAATGACTCCATAATAACCCACATTTTCAAGTCGCGGTCTACTATCTGATGCACTGGCATAACAATCTATTGTGGTAGTAACCATAATACCATCATGTTGTGTTCTCATGTTTTTGGCTCGTTCAGTGACAATAAATCTGTACCCATTGATAACAATTGATTTACAGTCACGAACCACGGTATTAGGACCAAAAGCCAAAGCTCTTATTTCCTCAGAGACAGAGTCAGCAGACAAACTCAATACCTGCAATATAAATGACAGTTAAACTTAAGTAAATATTGAAATAATTAATTTAAACAGTAATATTTTTACCTTCAATTTTAACCAAGCAGAAAACTCTTTGCTATGCAAAGTCTCTCTCCTTCTCAAAGATAAAGAACGATGCTTCCTATTTATCATTGTTTTATGTTCCCTGTAGATAAAAAAATATGAATAGTTTAACAGATATATATGTAAGATATATACATATTCAATTTTGTTACCTGATATAGTCATCGAACAAATCACAGTTGAACAAAACTGTGCGATGTGCCATCTCCCGCTCTTCATGGCTTAATGTCTTCAATGTATATGATCCAGGAATTCCTCCTGTTTGAGGAAGTGATGGAAAACTGGGTTCAATTTGCTCATATTGTTCTTCTTCATTTCTCATTGGTCTGTTCATTCTTGTAGTAAGATCAGACAAATACATTGAACCGAAATCCATACATTCTTGAGCTAAGTAACCGTTCACGATAGAACCTTCGGGATGATTCTTGTTTCGAACATAAGACTTTAATGTGAACATATTTCTTTCAGTTGGATACATCCAACGAAAAGAAACAGGTCCTCCGAGAAGTATTTCAGTTGGAATATGGACAGTCAGATGCAGCATGCATGTGAAAAATGATGGGGGAAATATTTTCTCCAACTCACACAAAATTAATGGGGCATCTGTCAACATTTTTTGCAAGAAAGACTTGGACAACTTCTTAGCACAAAGATCTCTAAACAAATGGCACAACCGAATAACACCCACCCTTACATTATTGGACAAAAGATGACGGATTACTATTGGAAGCAACTCATGCAGTAGAACGTGATAATCATGAGTCTTCAAAGATTTTAGCTTCAACTCTCTTCTATTGACCCGTTTAGATATGTTGCTTGAATAGCCATAAGGAACTCTAATAGTCTCTAATACTTCCAAATATTGTTTTTTTTCAGTAGGTGTCATCACATAAGAATCACATGGAAGTTGCCATTTATTTTCACTGATACGCACAGGATGCAATTCTGGTCTGATGCCCCAATCCACCAAGTCACGTCGAGATCGTAAATCATCTTTTGTCTTCCCCTTGACATTTAGAAGAACTGAAAGCAACATTTCACATATATTCTTTTCAATATGCATTACGTCTAAGCAATGACGTAGCAAATTGGTTGACCAATAAGGCAAATCGAAAAAGATACTCCTCTTCCTCCAATAGTAATAGGTTTCTGTGGAAACATTCTTTCTCTTTCCAGATTTCATTTGACCCTTCCCGAACGAAAAACTGAAATCTTTCAATTCATTAAGCACATCAGTTCCAGACATACGCTGAGGTGGATCATCGGTCTCTATAGTATTATCAAATCTTCGATGATTCATTCTATATGGATGATCCTTTGGCAAAAATCGTTGATGTCCCATAAAACTGAAACTACAACGATGTTTCAGTCTTCTGGATCGTGTATTCTTCATACAAACTGGACATGACAGTTTCCCCTTCGTGCTCCATCCAGACATCATTGCATAAGCCGGAAAATCATTGATTGTCCACATAAGCGCAGCGCGCATCTGAAATATGTCTTTCGAACATGCATCGTATGTGCGCACACCCACATCCCAAAGAAGCTTCAACTCTTTTATTAAAGGTTGCATGTATACATCAATATCAATGCCGGGATCAGAAGGACCAGATATGAGTATACTCATGAAAGTGAAAGATTTTTTCATACACAACCATGGGGGAAGATTATAAATGTGCATAAAAACGGGCCATGTGCTGTGCGAAGTAAGCATCTGCCCAAACGGATTAAAACCGTCGCATGAAAGACCCAGCCTCACATTACGCACGTCAGCTGCAAAATCAGGATGTCGAGCATCAAATCTCTTCCATGCAAATCCATCTGCAGGATGAACCAACTCATCATCAGTCTTCTTTCTCTCGGTATCATGCCATCTCATTTTTATTGATATGTCATCAGAAATAAAAAGATTCTGGAGTCTTGGGATCAATGGAAAGTGCCACATTACTTTCTGTGGAACGCGGGATGGTGTTCCATCAGATTTTGACTTCCAGCGGGACGTGCCACATTTTATACATTCATTTCGTTCAGCGGTTTCCTCCCAGAATAAACTGAAATATTTCGGGCAAGCATGGATTTTGTTTCTTGAAAATCCAAGTTCCTCAACTAACTTCCATGCCATATAGTGGTTTGAGGGAATATCTGCATCATCTGGAAGTAAATCCTTCAAGAGGGTAAGAATGTAATCGATTGCTGTATTAGAAATCCCATACATAGTTTTCCCATGAAATAATCGGATTAAAAATTCCAGCTTTTTCATTTTATCGCATTGTTGATATACTAGAGTCGTGGCAGCATCATTCAATTTTTTCACCCTATCAATATCATCATTTTCACTAGATGCATCAGCTGTCCTCATATCGAAGTCTTCTTGAGTCGAAATCCTTTCTTTTTCATGATGACGAATAAACGGAAACCGATCATCTAACAAATTCTCCATTCCAGTCTTTTCATTTCGATCATCACCAATTTGAGATTTCGTTTTCTCCCCATTGTGATACCACAGAAAGTAGTTTGCTTGAAACCCATTTTTGGTTATGTGGTAGCTGACTTCTTCACGGCTCAACCAAGGTCTACCAACACAATTGGAACATGGGCAGTGTATGCGACCACTATCTGAAGCATTGTGAAATGCAAAATCTATAAATCTCTCCAAATTGTTTTGAAAATCGTCTGAGATCCGATCGGTTTCATACATCCAACTTCTGTCCATTCTGTAAAAAGAATTTATATAAGTCATTTTGTCATAAACAATTCAATAGGCATTAACTATAATAGAAAATACATTTAAGTAAATGATAAAGGAAGAAAATAATCAAGGTATCAACTACACATGTCAAAAAAACATACAAATGTGTTATTGAAAAAATGTAAAACCAACAAGAACTTAATGTGTTATATCACATAACAACATGACTCATCCCATAACAATATTAGTAGGGTATCATGAACATGAATAACATCAACCTTGTGCCATCCTCCTACCCTACATGACCCCAACCACATGCCACATCTTATTATAGCCTTATCACATCACACCTCCCCGAAAAACACTAGGGAAATCATAGTACATCTCACCTGAAGACACATGGACAATCACATCGCATCTTGCCTAAAAACACATGGTCAATCACTTTTTAAGGAAGAGTAGGGAAGACATGGTAGCTATCCAAACATATAACCACCATCCTAGATATTAGAAAAAATACCCATAACTCAAAACCTCTGATCGTTGGTAAGTTTATCCAACTCTGGTTGGGAATGTGTAGAAATAACATAAAAATACATGATATATAGATAGCACAAAATACTCAACCTATGGGTTCACATTAACTACATAATCACACACTTCACTACTACCATAAAACACATAAACCACACCACCACCACACAAGACGCATATCATTGGAATATAATTCTACATTCAATAAGTCTATCTATGGAATTATCATAAGAATCCATGTATCAATTGGAATATAATTCTACATTCAATAAGTCTATCTATGGAATCCCTCCCTTGGATCCATGTATCACCAATGGCTTAATCAATATTCAAAGAAATGAGTCTATCCGTGGAATTCCACTGTGAATCCATTTATCACATAAAGCATATAAGTTAATAGAAACAAGATTATATACCTAACATCCTAATAGAATCCATGTATCACTATTTACTATTAATCATTTAATGAATTTCATTTCATTTAAACAATTCATTAAACATACCAAGGTCAAAAACAAAGGTATTTAATACAACTCACCTCAAAATGGCGACTCAATCAAATAATAACCTGAAAAGAATGAAGCTTCATTTACTCATGTTGTAATGACAAGATAATGAGATTCTCTTGCTTAATCAGTCAATTCCATATCATGGTCTCAACATAACTCATAATGGCTAGAAATTCAATGAAAATTCAAGCACTCACATGGGAATTTTTAATATAACACTCCTAACAAGACTATAAAGATATCACATGCATTAGTTATAATATATCTAACATGGTAACATAAAATATAAGTGTTAAAGGGGAATGCAAACCATAAAATACCCTTAATTAATTTAATTTACAATTCAATTCATAAATCGAACAATCAATTCGATTTATATAACCTTTCACAAATGACATCCCATGTTCAAAGGGTAAAATCCAAAAAGGAATTTTCAAGAAAACTCACCCTTAGGCGCCGGCAGTAGCTCCAAAATCGTCTAAACTGAAGGGAAAAATAAAAATAAGTTTCAATACTATCCAAACATTTGAATACCTTTTGAGATAAAGAAGAAGAAGAACCTGAAGAAGAGCTTCAAGGTCCGGCCGGAAGTACTCCAAAATCGACTGCTGCTGCTCCCGTTAGGGCT
Organism: Viscum album; assembly: GCA_963277665.1. NCBI lineage: Eukaryota > Viridiplantae > Streptophyta > Magnoliopsida > Santalales > Viscaceae > Viscum > Viscum album. The sequence continues at coordinate 378,447,104 of OY728163.1, read as the reverse complement.
CTGTAACGCGAATGGGGGAGAGAACGGGCTGCTGGGGATTTGGGGAAAACCTTTGCCAACGGTTTTTTAAAACCGTTGGCATATCTCCCCGAAACAAGGCCTATCCCAACGGTTCCTTAGAACCGTTGGGAAACACTCCCCAAAACAAGGTCTATCCCAACGGTTCCTTAGAACCGTTGGGAAAAACTCCCCAAAACAAGGCCTACCCCAACGGTTCTAAGGAACCGTTGGGAAAAACTCCCCAAAACAAGGCCTATCCCAACAGTTCTAGGGAACCGTTGGGAAAAACTCCCCCAAACCAAGCTATCCCAACGGTTCTAAGAAACCGTTGGGAAAAACCTCTATTTTAATCATTTACCAACGGTTCTATCAAACCGTTGGTATGTAACTGTGGGGAAAAACCCACATTCCAGTAGTGGGATGTTCCTGCTGCTTCCGCTCAACTCCTCGAATCCCATTCGTTGACTCTGAGGGTTGGGTTAGAGAAGTCCCCAGTCTGGCAAGCTGGGGTGTCTCTTGACATGCTATGTCTGAGATCTTCTTAAAATCTCTCTTGATCTTGTGAATCTTAGTTCGGAAATTAGCTGGATGCATTAACCTGTATCCACTTTTATCACCTGGTTCAACAGACCATTGGATGATTTCCGAAACTTCTGTCATTTGATGACGTGTTTGCTCCAGACGAGAGGCTTGTGCAATATTCTTGCCTGCTTGATGTAGGAGAAATTCAACAACTTGTTCTCTATATACTTGATTTTGAGAGGAACTATTTGAAGCTTGTTCTTGAGCAAACTTTTGATTATGAACAAAGCCCATTGACTGTGGCCGACCATGGGCAATAACATTGCATGAGACCATTTTCGGTGGGCTTTGCTGACTGGAAAGCACTGTGAAATGTAGTGCTCCGTGAACACCCCATACTCTGATATGAACATCAGATGGAGCATTGGCAATTAACTGACGCAATCTTCTTAGTGCGCCAAGGCATGAACGTTGAAGGGTTCTCTGTTGCTTTTCAGCCTTCAGATACCGAGAGACTGATAGAGATGCCAAATCAATCTGGCGTTGTAACCCTTCTATTATCTTAAGATGATTTTGATATTCATCGTAAGATAATACCTTCTTCTTTAATTGAGAAAGAGTTTTCCATATGTTGAGACGAATATCATAGATTCCATCATCTGTCAACATCTTTGGAATGTCGTACTGGGAGTCAGCCAAAGGCCAAAACATGACTGGTACTTTACCTTTTGCCAGTTTTTTCCTCATGTTCAGCATTTCCTCTTTATCATTAAATGAAGATTCTTCTACCTGTTTGGACCAGAGTTGGTGTTTCCTTGTTGCTTCATCGGATTCAACAAGATTGGTAGAGAAATCACTATTCATGCTGGAAGATGAATGACCTAGGGATGGTTCGAAGAATAACCTGAACCCCAGGCTATCTTTTGATGGAGAAAGAGTTTCACCTGCCGATAGTAAAGCATCAGACATGACTGGTTTTACGTTTGTAAGTGCCTCGAGATAGGAGGGCTTTCTCGTCACTACATTGCCTTCTGAAGAATTTTTGAGACAACGTGAATCACTACTGCGGAGAGGACTTTCGCAGCGAAGTTAATCACCATGAGGAGGACCGTCATGATGGGTTACAGCAAAAGATGAAATCTCTTGCTCCTTGGCCTTCTGACCACACATAGGGTTCCTGTGGCTCTCATATGAAGAAGAAACTTCAAGATTGACCGAATTTTCATGAAGCAAGTCTTCATGAGGAAGTGTCTGTTGAAGACCTTCAGAATTAATGTTCCCGTTATTGGGAACTGAGGGAGTAGAATCTTGAATTCCGACAGATAAATGTCTGAGGGCTTCAAGAACTCCAGCATCGAGCAAGGCCTTGTTGCAGATTGGCCTTTGATCTCCTGACTGTGCTGGGCGGATCTTTTTCTTAGATGCCTTCTTACTCGCTTTAGAAACCACTTGATGACGAAAGTTATTGCTCTGAGCAGGTGTATGTGCCTGATCAGGAAAGATGGCCAGGTTAGGCTGACGATCTCCACTCAAATCAGGTGTATGTGCCTGACTTGGTTGTCCGTATGATATGGGGGAGTATGCCCCATAACCCTCTTGGACTGGAATAGATGTGTGTGTCTGTTCCGGAGTGAATCGTTGATGTGTCACTCCATTGCTAGGGATAGATTTATGTGTCTGTCCCTGAGATGATGCTGAAGCTGTTATGATATCCTGGAAAGCATCCAGAATATGAGCAGGAATTTTCTTCTGCTCTTTCACCATTGACAAAATATGTTTGGTGACTTCAGCCACCGGAACGGGGATATACGTCCATTCCGGGCTTGGAGTAGGTGTATGTGCCTGCTCCTGTCCTCCTTTTCCTGTCAGTGAATCCTGACAGTACTCAAGTGTGGAGGCAGAGAGTTGAGTCTGCCTCCTGTTTGTCGTCGGGACTTTCCGACTGACTTCTCCGGGCGCTACCAAGCGAGATTGTTGGTAGGCCTGATTAGTATTAGCAGGTGTATGTGCCTGCTGATTACACTTCGCCAAACGTGGTTGACGAGATCCATCATATGTAGTCAGACGAGCCTGCTGACTAACTGGTGATGTATAAGCAGGTGTATGTTCCTGCCTATGGTACTCCGCCGGAATTGCCTGGTGGGATAGGCTTGATGCTTCCAGACAAGTCTGCTGGATAGCGGAATTAAAATGGGCAGGTGTGTGTGCCTGCTCGTTGTTTGCCACCAAGTTAGGTTGGTGGACTTCTCCGGAGATGGCAGAGATGACAACCTGCCCATTGTTAACCGGATTCCGTCTCTGGCGGTTCATCTTGCCTGCTCAGGTTCGAGGAACCTGAGCTGAATGCCTGGAGTTGGTACCCTCATCATGTTGAGGGCTCACTACCGCACGAGTCTGGCGACGATTGTTGATGGGAGCCCTTGAGAAGGACTCCTGTCTTTTTGAATTAAGGTCCTGCGGGACCTGCTCATTCACTTCCTCAGAGTAAGGGAGTGAATGGAAATTGCGTTCCGGGGATAACGACCCGAAACGGTTGGAGACGGTAGTCAGCACCGCCTGCTTCTTGATTGTTGGCCACGGTTGTCCGGACGACCAGGTAGAATTGTTAACTTGGAGGGCTTGACGAGCAGCCTCCAGAGTTGGGATAGTACCGTTGTGACGGTACTCCTTAACCAGTGCATTAGAAACACAGCGTTGAAGACGCTGAGCTGGTGATGTCATCCTCAGAGCGGATGACGTTCCAGCAGGAGTAGCAGCATTGGTTTTCACAGCAGCAGACCTCACAGTAGAGGTGTTCACAGCAGCAGTATTCACAGGGGTGAATTTAAGGAAATCCATTTTGCAGAAGATCTTGAGAAAAGAGTGCCTGTTCCATGTAACAGACATAATCAAGATGAATCCGGCCACTGCATCTTTTGGATGAGCACATGTCAATGATTGCTTTGTTGGCCCAAGGGGCCTAACCAATAAGAATAACACCACTTTAACTTGGTTAAGGATTCACGTCGGGTTCACCATTTTTGTTTCACACGGAATCCGGGGATGACCTCCTGGATGGGAGATTCAAACGTTCCGATCGGTTTCTAACGGGTTTGTTCGTAGAACCGGAAACATCCAATGATTCCACATCCGTTTGGACCTACTTTCCAAAGGCAGGCGCTCATTAGCTTGTGGACTGATGAGGCTTAGGAATTTGCATTGGTCGAGAGGATGGGAGGTCGGACTCATCATACCTTTTTGAGGGGAATTATTATCTACTCCGGGACTCTATTTATAGATTTAAGTTATGTTCGTGAATCCTTATTACATTACCAAGTATAAAATGTGCTTTCCTTTAGTTTTAACAATCAATGATTAAATATGCAAAGAAATTTAGAGAATCTTTTATATGTATTTGAGGTTCTTCATCAATAGAGAATCATCTATATCTGTTTAGAGATTCTTGGTCAATGGTATCCTTCAAAAACATTTATATAAAAGTCTCTTGGTCATTTATGATGACCAGGCTGGTTTTAAAGCCACTCAGTGGGGCACTTGAAGTTTATCGTCATTCAGAAGGACAGAGATTATTTCAAAGTTGGGATCAAACCCATAAATGGGCTACCTACGTATCCTTTGTTTTGGAAAAGGAATCAGAACCCACGTAGTTCGAGAAATGGAGTATGATGTTTATGATTGATGGCTCAAAGATGAATGTCATAATTACTTTTACACTCTAAGCTCACATGAGTCATGCTCGATGTGAGAAACAAGAGGTATTGGTAAAATTTAGACAATTGTGCCATGAAAGATGCAATCATAAGAATTTGTTTAGGGCTTATGTATGGATGACTGCCCAGATAGATGAAGGTTTAGGATTTAACTTTAGGGAGAAAATCCATGAACAGGGTCCATAAAGTTATATGTGCTTCATGGAGATTTGAATACTCTAATCTTGGGGCTTACTCCTAAGGAGGATGCCCAAGTTAGGAGGGGACTTATGATGGGGTTTTACTCCTGAAAAGGAAACCCAAATCAAAGGTAAATTATGACTGGTTAAGAGAAATTTAAGGGAACTTGGGGCTTATTCCTGAAAAGGAGACCCAAGGTTATGATTGAGTCTTATTCCTGAAAAAGGAGACTCAGGTTAGGAGACTTGGGGCTTATTCTTTAAAAGGAAGCCCAAGATTATGACTGAGTCTTATTCCTGAAAAAGGAGACTCAGGTTAGGGATTAAGGTTTGGGGCTTATGCCTGAGGAGGATTCCCATATTTGAGGTTGGGGCTTACTCCTAAGAAGGATGCCCAAGTTAAAGAATTATGATTGGGGCTTACTCCTGAGGAGGATGCCCAAGTTAAAGGTTTTATCACTGGGGATTATTCCTGAAAAAGGAGACCCAGGTTAAGATTCTCTCATCTTAAAGGATGAGGTTGAATGAATGAACTCTCCATATTTTAGTGACATAAGGATATTTAAATCACTAGATTTTGAGAAAGATTCCACAGAATTCCTTTCATATAAGAAAGTCAAATCAAGAAATCATGCCATAAATGGCTTTGAAGAGTGTCTTGAAGACTGAATCTTGAAAAGGAAAGGTGAAATGTCTTAAGAGGGGTAAAAATGGGCAAGATGGGCACCCAAAAAGATAGGGGCGCGCAAGTCTTGCAAGGCATGCAAGTCTTCTGTGGGCGCGCAAGTATTGGTCGCACAGGTATACCTGCGCGACACATAGTGTACTTGCACGATTTTCAACCAGCATTGAAATACTTGAGCGACTCTTTTTTAAACCCTTTAGAATGTTCTCGAGGTTCTTCCAAAAAAGGAACGCGCAAGTTATATTGAAAAAAATTAGTCGGCGCGCAAGTGTTTGATTAGTTTCAACACTTAGGCCTTCCTTCTTCTCTTTAGATCTTCCGTTCTAGGTAAGAAATTACCTTAGAAGTGTTCCGGAAGCTTTGAGAAGAGACTTGGGCGTCAGGAGCTTCAATCCGAGTTTCTGGAAAAAGATCCTCTCGAATGGGGGGCCCACAGGGTCTATTTATAGGCAAAAGAAGACCTCGGGCGGTTATCGGGCAGTTACCATTTAGGTCGCGCAAGTCACCTGCGCGACCAAGGTGGCCGCGCAAGTATACTTGCGCGCCAGTTAGATAACTTGCGCGGTGATGCTGCTTTGATCCTTTCTTCATTCCTTTGTTGATTTTTTTGATGTTTTCTTCAAATGCTGAATCACTTTGAGCTCAGATATTCCCTTTTCCGATCTTTAGATTCTGTGATGAAAGGAGCGTCAACAAGATATTACCTACAAAAATGTCTTATTATACATTATTTATTTAATATTTTCCATAAAATTATCTTCACATTAATTAATTCTAAATATTTTCCTATATGTAATTCCCTAGGGAAGAGGAAAACATAAGAAGGGGTGAGCACAATCACTCATTTAGGGAAAAAAATAATCAACAATTCATAAAGGATTAGATCATAAACATGAAAAAAATAGAAACTTTAGAGAAATATTTTATTAAAAAGAAAATAGAATACAAGTATTTGTCCTCAAGGTATGATAGAAGGACATATAACCTCAAAGGATGATAGATATACCATGGTGTAAGAATATTGAGACATGAGACAATAATAATGATCCATATATTATAACAAAGGAATGTGTCACAATGTAGAAATATAAAATGATAATAATAATAAGAAATCATAAAAATTTGGATAAATATAACCATAATAATTTATATACATAAAGTTTTGAACATTCACTTGGAAACAACCATAAGATTGTGAACATGTCTAAACTCAAACAGGTCTACACATAGAGTTGTGAACATGAAATCTTGTGTGTGCATAGAATTTTAAACATGTATATATGAAAACTAGTCAATACATAAAGTCATGAACATAAAATCAGGTCTACATATAGAATCGTGAACATTTATAAATATAAACATGTCCACCTATAGAGTTGTGAACATGAAATCAGATCCATACATATAACTATAAAAATGACTAAATGAAATAAGGTTCATGTATAACATGAATGACTAATAAGATATAATTATTCAACCAATTAATTAGAGAGATATATTGGACCCACACGTAAAATAATGACAAACAATAAATATATGTGACACATGAACATAATAAAATTTCTAATTCCATTAAAGTTTAATTAACTAGTGATAAAAAAGGGGTCATGATGATTTAAATTACACATTATCATAATACATCTCAAGAAATAAGTTGGATGGTATCATTAGGGAATTTCACTAATGAAGAATAACAAACATTAAAGGATATTGAAATAAATGAGAAATAATTTATATAATCACTAGAAAATTACTTTGGAAAAAAAAGAATAAATTCCCTTTATATTGTTTGTAACTTTTATTTCAAAGATAATAATTTATAAAACAATAAGAATATAAATTACCTTGGGAAATATTTAAAACTTGTATAGGAAGTTTCTTAAACAAAACCAAAGGTGATTATGGGAAAATGAGATCATATATGAAATAATTAAAAAAGATACTCCTTTCATACATTTTTAAATAAAGTCAAAGATAGTAGAAAATGACCTTAAGAAATCATTGAAGTAAATAAGAAATTATATAAAATAAAGAATATAGAAATTATGTAGAGAAAATTGATGCGGTTTTAGGGAGAAAGAACATGTAATTTTATCAAATAGAAATTTAATCATAATAAATTCTAATTTGATAGTGATATAAAAAATAAACCCACACAATGTAATAATTTATGGTGTAAGAATAAATGGAAAAGTGGTTTATGAGAAATAAATTAAAATAACTAGTAACGTATGAGTACGTATAATATAATATAAATATAAGATAAAATATACCCAAATTATAACAATAAGGTTTAATAAAAATGATCATAACTCTATGAAAGGAAACCGAGTTAACAAAGAACCTTATGACTTTGTTAATGAATAGGGCAACTAAAAACTAAAGAGAGAACTCAGAATAGAACTTTAAATACAATTAATTAAAATATAATTATGATAATATATGTAAAAGTGGTAGTATATACATCATATTCATGAAAATAGGTAAATAATATGAATAATTTATCATTGAAGGGAGATTGAGATGAAAAACTCTTAACTTGGGTTCCTACTCAGTCTGATGCACTCTAACCAAATTGAATACTTGAAACTTCTATTAAAGAGCCTCATAGAAATAAATGACTTTGAACTACTTATTATAACTATCGGTTACCAAACACGAGATAAGATCTTTTGGGAGAAAATTTGGGTAGATATTTTAGAAGAAATTTAATGAAATGTTTTAAATGAAGTGGGTAGAGGAGGGGTCCTTTTTAGTTGAGTTTGAGTGAAATTTTTATAAATACCCATTCCATAATAAAAAGGAATGTAATTTATTAGGTAAAGTGGAAAAAAAGTAGAAATATATTTGAGATAATGCAATGATAGGTTGATAATTACCTCATACAAAAATTTAGAGATCATGTTTTGTGATATTTAAGGACTTTACCCTTTAATTTTATTTTTTTACCATATTTTACCTTTACTGTGGTAACTCAATTTTTAACATGGTAACTTATTTTTATGCCTAAAACTGAAGTTTTTATTATTACCTATTTTTTATATGATTATTCAAAATATTAAATCCATTTTATTGGATTCAATTTATAAAAGCGATAAAAATTAATTTTAATATAAGAATGCATAAGGCATATTTTTTTTAGAAAAACATATTTCTCAGTATAAAAATGAAATATTCTTATTAATTTACAAGTAATAATATTTTGATTATTTTTTATACACATTATTAATAAATTTCATTAAAATCATCCCTTATTAATTATTAATTTAGTTTATTAAGATAAAAATATAATACACGTATAAAAATAATCCTTTGAAAAATCTATTTTTAAAAATTAAGAAATTTTATTATTACCTATAAACTATTATTAATAAATGTAGGAATTTTTTCATTTTTTATATAATTAAAAATAAAATTTAACTAAATATCATGATCCATATAAAGTAAATTTGAATTTTAAGAAAATATATATAATATATATAATAAAAAAATTTAAATAATACATTTTTATTTATCCATGAATAGTTAAATCCATGTTTATTATAGTTACCTAATTATTTCTTGTATGTTATTAATTTATTTTACTATTAATTCTTTTAATTTTATTAATCCATTTTATTAATATTATTATTTTAAGGTAATAAATTTAGTAATGATACGTAATTCATATAAACAATTTTTTAAAATCAATGGAATTATCCTAAGTGATTTAATATCTTTAAATTGTATTAAAAAATAATTTATTTTATTTAAAAAAATTATTTAGAATGAAAATGAGTATTTTTAACATCTAAATAAACTTTATGTAAATTAATAACATACTGGTAATTCTAAAATTGTAAGATATTTACCGGTATTATACACAACAAACATATAACCTTTAATAAGAGTCATATAATAGATATATTACCCCCATTAAATCATATACATTATTTCTATTCTAACATCAAAAAGAAAAACTCACATTTCAATAGTTTTTCATTTTGGGTTTTATGACACGTATTCTACTTTCATGATATTTTTTCTCATTATAGGTTTTATTATAATAATGGTGGTTTTCAAGGGTGAAGTGTAACACCCCAAGCTTTTATGGTATGTTTCCCTTTGAATAATGCAATGACTTGCATTGTACGTAACTTCGAGATTCTAACACACCACAACCAATCAAACTAGCCGTTATGAGTAGTAATACCTACTTTTTGAAATTTTAAAAATTTTATCTTTCAAAATGGACTTCATTTTTGGATTCATAATATCAAAATTAGCTTAGGGTGAAATTTTTCTACTTTTCAGATTACATTCATATTTTGATGAATAGTGAAAATTACTAAATTTTAATTAAAAACAATTTTTTAATCGAAATAATTAATAGTGATAAATTATGAATTTGAGTGGTTTTAAAGTATATCTAGAATATATTTTTACCATTTAATACAATGTTGGTCATTGGATGTAATTTCACATTTAAACCAGACATAAACAAGTGTCAATCTTTTGATAGTTATTATTTCTTAAAAACACGCTATTTGTTTTGACAACGGGAATTAATTTTTAAATTAATTAATGCAACTTATATGTTTTTAATTGGGTAAAATAGACATCATTTTTGAATTCATAATATCAAATATATCTTAGGCCGAATTTTTGGTATTTTTCTGAAAACATTCAATTTTTGATGAATAGTGAAAAATACTGAGTTATAGTTTAAAACCAAATTTTTATTTAAATAATTATTTATTTTATTTAAATTTAATTAAGGTCAAAATAGATACATAATACCAATATAAGTTCAATGTAATTCATTGAAGTTATTTTAGAATAATTTTAGATATATACAAATTTTATTGAACTTTTCACCATCTTTTACCCACCTCCTAGGAGAATTTGGAAATTTACATAAAACTTAATTTTACCGCTTCTATGAGTGGAATTTTGAAAATCAGAGAAACACAGTTAATATCAAGGAGTAAAATGTGGTTCAATAAGATAAAAATATTTTTTGGTGAGTAGTATCTTTTTACTTTTATTTACCACGGTTAAAAGTAAATAGGGTAATTAAGGGTAAAAATGATATTAATATTACCCTAACACATGTCCTAATTCTATTGGAAAAGTGTATCTCAACCAAAAAAAACCTCAGGAATAAAATATTATCATTTAAATCTACTTGGATTATATTAGGACATTTATTATTATTTAATTCAAAGAAGAGTTAAAAGAGTTAAAATCAAAGTTTAATTGCTAAAAATTTTTTAATATAGGGTTATACATAAGATAAATTAGATTGTAAATATTCATTAGAAATATAAAAATATTTCCTACATAATGGTATTTTATTTATAATTTTTAGACATTAAATAATTTAGTTTATGTATGACACAATGGTGATGCAGTAATTACCGAATTAATGAAATATTAAAATAATTGATATTTTAAATATCGAAATAAATGTAATTTGAGACTTTTATTAATTAAACTAATTTTATAGGATAATGTGACATGTTAGGAGTGATGTAATTAACTTTTTTCGAAGTAATAATGCTGTTATTATTTTCACAAAAATCAAACTCCAAATAGTGTCAAAATTGACATAAAAGAGTTTTTAAAATAAATATTATATTATTAATTCATATTCTATTCTAAAAAATCTAAGGTTGGGCCAAAGAACTTGTATCATGATAGGTGTATCATTAATGGACCACTTGGGGGTCTCTTGGAAGTTTATAGTATGTTTATTAACCATATAATATAAAAATACAAAGAGACATGGTAAATGTCAAACTAATTAACTAAGAGTTAAAACTAAAAGATAAGGTTAATAATGTGACCCAAACCTATCTAAAATATATTGGTTGAGTTCTTTTCGACTTATAACCACCTTAAACTTTAAATAATATACTTTGTAGCCATTATAAACCGAATATGGATTTATTATAAAATAATATTTCTAGCTTTTCAAAAAGAGCCCCTCACCCCTCTTATTAAAGGGAACTCCACCTTCTCATTAATTCACACCATAAAAGCCATTTGGCTCGGCCAAACTCTGCCCAAATATCCTCCCAACTTCCCTCACTTCAACCTAGAGGCATTATTTTGATCATAAAGACAACCTAAGGAGCCCTTTTAATCAAATCAAAAGGAAGAACCCGAAGAAGAGGAAATGTTTTCACCACCCTCTTTCATGTTCATTTATTCTTCAACTTTTTATTTCTTTGTTATTTATATTCTAAAATACTAAATCCAGTATCTTCTATATACTGTGATGTTATTATAAATATGGAACAAAAAAATTCATTATTCTATCCATCCCTTGAATGACATGTCACCATACGTGCGTACGTACGACCTACCGTCTCCACGTTGTGGTGTAATTGTTATTCAATATATTATTATTTAGATGGGTATAATAATGATCTACAATTCATGTAAATAATAAATATAACATGATAATAATTCTGTATATATGATATACCATCCAATTATATATTATTTTAATATCAAAATAATGATATTGTCGCTCGTGCGTACGTACGGACTACCGTCTCCACGAACGCGATGAGATTCATTCCCCATCATATCCATTTGAGTCTAATTCTCATTTAATGATTAAAAATAATGTTTAAGGAATTGATATCATTCTGTATATGAATAATATATAACCTATCCATTACAAACATGTCTTACGTAACAAGGAATATAAAGGAAAACGAGTAAGTTAACACCCGAAATGACGATAATACTAAGATATTATGTTAAAAGATCATATATGATATCATATTAATGTAAATGATTCTTGTATAATTCAATAAAAATTATTTCACCATTATACAGGAGGTCAACCTACCATAGACCAAGGAAAAAATACAAAGTAAGGGGTTTCTTATCTCACTTTTAATTCTGTGGGATTTCCATTGTTCACCACTTATTTATTGTATGTGGTGTGTGTACTAACCCTGATTGTATTCATTGTGTAATATACATTAATTTATGGATAATTACATAATCATTTTATGATCCTTCTTTCATGGGTGTATATTTCGTAAGTTACTAAATTGATAAGGGAATTTGAAATTTCAATCTCCACTCATTCGGATTTATGCATAATTCATTGATTATTTTACTCCAAGATTATGTGTGGAATCACTATTCATTTGATTATGTCATAATTTCCACTCCCCTTTATGTGGATATACTTTTGATACACATAATAACTCCATTGATAAATTCTCAAGTCATCGTTTTGAACTTGATAAGAGTAATTTTTACTCAATCTCGATTTGTTGCGTTAAACATCCAATTCATTGGTGTTGCTTTTACAAGAATATGTGTGAATTTACTTTGATTGTTTTACACTGAATATCCAATCATATTGAGTGTATTTATATTTTTCACACATAATTATGTCATTTATTTATCCTTAACCTAAGGATACAGTCTTTATAAGAGATTTCATCTCAATTTACATTCCATTGAGACTTTATTATTATATGCCAATTCACTTTTATATGGTGTATATAATGTACTTTGACATAGTATATCATGAATCCCTTTATTCCCATGATATTAAAATGTTTTTATTACCTCAATTATTTGTATTCAAGTGTCTCTCTTTTGGTGAGAAACTCTAACTCAAATATCATTTTTAAATGTTTTAAAGATTTATTCTTCTCAATCTTTCTCATTAATGTCCATGTTTTAAAAATAGTTTTAAGGATTTATTTATATGGACATTAAAGTTTTAAAATTAAAATTACTTTTAAAAGTTTCAAAGTGGTATGAGAAACTTTGATTCAAAAATCTATTTTTAAATGGCTTCTTGACAAATAATGTGACTTTTAAACGATTTTAAGAAAAAGGGGGATACTTATCTCTAATAGATTTGATGATTATTTTCATCTATGTCAATACCCTTCATTATTCTCTATTGAAGTTAATATGATACAATACAATCTTCGATATTGTATCGAATGAGTTATGTTTTACTGTGGATGTGCTATTTTTATACCATTCATGGTTTGTGGATAAAGTATTGACATTTCGTATTCTAGTTTTAATACGAATGTTTATGTTATGTTTAAACCTGTTCATATGAGGAATGCATTGGACCTAGTAAGTGATGGGTGGATCCCGCTATAGATCCTTGATGCATCGGTAGGTCTCATGAGACGAAATGGTGTCTTGGCATGAGGCCTTGACAAAATCTTATTTGTAGTCTCGACACGAGCCCTTGGCTACGTGGTTATGATAGTCTGGCATTATGCATTTCGTCATTATGAAAGTGGTTATTGATATTTTCATGTGATTATTCAACTAGTAGAATATCCATGTGAATAAGTAAATGGAATTATTTCATTTTATCCTTGACATATTATGATGAAGTTCAATTTTAAAAGGCTTTTGTTTTAGTTATACATTGCCTTAAATTTTTATGTTTATTTATGAAAGTTTCCTCTATATTGTTATCATTACTGAGCATCTGAGCTCACCCATTTCAATGTTTTATTTTTCCCAGGATGTGAAGAATTATTTTATGAATGACCTACAAGGATATTATGAGGGGATATGGAGACAATATGTTGTTGTTGTTTTTCACTTATTGATGCAATGTAAACTTTATAAATATATCTAGTGTTTCCAAGGCTACTAAACTAATTGGTCTTTCGAGACTTGATCTTTTGTGATCATTCCAATGTTATGTAATAATGCACCGACTCTGGGTAAATGGGGTCAGGGCATTACATGAAGATGATCCCAGAGATTTCCATGTTTTAAAAATAGTAATATTTTATAATATTTTCCTATTTTAATTTGTTCACTTTTAAGGGATATAATCATCCATGGTATGTAATAGTTCATGGTATAAAATACTTGGTATTATTTATTTTTCTATAATATTCTATTAAGATTAAATAAATTATAGTTAATTTGATTAATTTATTATTTGATTTATTTCTCATTTATATATAAATTAATTATAAAGAATAAAAAAGTAACTTAGTGAAATAAAATATGCTATTAAATTTAGGATGTTACATTCTCTCCCTTTAAAGAAATTACATCCTTGAAATTTGAAATTTTACTCACTAATGAATATAGCTAAGGGAGTCCCTTAGATATACATAACTCAAGATAATGTTTCTAATGATATATCAACCTCTCCATATTATGTAAGACTAGGAAACTCATATTTTCCTTCATAATAAGTATATATTGAAAATTTTCATTTTGACAACCATTTATTCCAAATATACCTTCATATATATAATGAAAATATTACCTATGCTAGTTACAAATCACGTGTTAGAGTAATTTTATCATAGACCTTTAATTGAAGAGAGGCATAGGCTACCACCATGTCATGAGGACACATATCAATCCCTTAACTAATCCATGGATATATATGTCACAAAAACCTTCTCTACTAAAAGTTAGTGTGTGTACTGGTGTAGTGAACAACCTTCTCTTAATCTATTTATAATTTTATTTAAATTTATTTATCCAAAGAAACATAACTCTCTTTTGATATAACATTATTATTTGAATTGATAATTATGAGAAGTTTCTAAAAAAGAATCAATAATATCCAACTAATCCAAGAAAAATAAGTATCTATTATATTGGTCTAAGACACTCTTCAATCACCCATGTCTTTGAAGGATATAAAGATATACCCACACTTGTGATCACATTGTGCAATAATGATACTTTTTAAATCTAGAATTCAAAATATATAAATTTGGTATATAAATTATCCTTTATCAAGGTCTTCAAAAAAATCCTAATATAATCTTAATGATCTTCATTTCTATTGGTATATATGAGAATATCATCTATAAATACTATCACAAATTGATCAAGGTAATCTATAAAAACTATATTTATTATATCGACAAAGATAGTTTGGGAAATTGTAAGTACAAATGAAAAAATCATGAATTCATAGTGTTTATATATTTTACTAAAGTCTATCTTGGGTACATGATCTTTTTTCACCCTTAATTGATGATATCTAGATTGAAGGCCAATCTTTGGGAAGCATTGAGACCTTCAAAGTTGATCAAATAATCCATCAATATGGGGTAGAGGATACTTTTACTTGATTATAATCTTATTAATTTCATGATAATCAATAAAGATATGAATCAATACATATTTCTTCATAAAAAAGAGAATTGGGGCACCCCATGGTGAATCACAAGGGTGTATAAAACCCTATTAAAAATTGTCTTTAAGTTTCTTATTCAATTATTCCAATTCAATAAAGGACATTTATAAGTAATCTTCAATATAAGTATACCATTAGGTAAGGGGTTCTATAGAAAACACAAAGTCACTATCTTAGGGAAAACCAAGAGACTATTCATTCATAATTAGAATATCCACAACAGCAAGTTTTTCCTCAACCATTTGAGGTAAATACCCTCCATGATTGGGTATTAGTACCCATATAATGAAATAAATTTCCATAGAGAGTTGATAACTTCTACCAGTAGATGATCATGGGTTGATTTAAGATATGAAATTTGATTTCTTTATTCTAGAAGTTAATGTAGACTATATGTATAGAGAGCCAATCAATTCCCAAAAACACATAAAATTTTACTAAAGTGATTACATTCTAAAAGACATCTATTAGAGAGAGTCATAGATTTGGGATGTAATCATCATACCACTATGATATTTTATGGATAATTAAATATTTAATTTTTGGGTACATTATTGGATTACATTTTTAAAAATTATAGATATAAAGGAGTGGGTATAACCAGAATCAAATAGGATATTTTATGTTCTTGATTGGATGATGAGTGTGACTTTCACTGCTTCATTTTCATGACCCACTTCAATAGTATCATTTTTATAAGATCTTCCTTATTTAGTCTTGGATATTAATAATTTATATTCTCATCATCATCCCTTATATTGGGGCATTTATTTTCATAATTATCAAATTCCATGAATTTTAAGCATTCATGCATGGATGGTTCATTATTTGGGACGTTCTTATCCTCAACTATATTGACCGTCATATTTATATCTCTTAAAAAATCATGATCTTGATGGATAACCCTTACACACTTGAAAAATTTATCAATTTATTTAAGGAAATTTCTTGAGTTCTTTCTCCCATATTTTTGGCATGTCAATGAGTTAATATTCTTTACTTTGTGTGATTTCTCATTTGAATTTACCTGAAAATTAATTTTCCTTTTATTATCACCAAATCCATGGGGTCTCTTATGGATAATTCCTTTCTAAGACTTGATTTTAAGCCGCAATAAAAATGATTGATATTGTTTTCAGGGTTTATAATAAAACTGATGAATACCTTGTATTCCAAATAAAGTTTTCTTCATATAAACCAATAAATTCAACATCATTTTTCTTTAACTAAAGGAATTATAAATCCATTTTAATGAGAATCATTTAGGGAAAATATTTAGTGAATAATATTTTATTGAAAATCCTCCTATTCCAGGGATTTAATTTTTTTCTCTAGACTCATGTTATTTATTAGGGTCCACCATTGGTCAGCTTCACCTTCCAAATGATAAACAACTAAATAAACCTTTTCATGCTCCAAGATCTAGAAAATAGAAAATATATTTTCTATTGTGTTATTCGATTTCTCATAAATATATGGATAAAAATGATCACTAAAGGATTATTGTTGTCGATTCATGAAAGACTCAATAGCATACTTATTTTTATATGCTGTGTCCAGGAGCTCAATATGGTTTTAGTTATTGTTCATAACCTGATATAGCATTTAAAAAAAGGTTTTCACTCCATATCCTATCCAATTTTATTAATTATTAAGATAATAAATATATTTTCCATCACACCTATTTTTAACTTGATTCATACTAGTTATAGCCATTTACTAAAACCAAAAGAGGATAACTTGAGTAATAAACAATAATATCTTAAGTGAATAATCATAAATGACCATATAAAAATTCAACCACATGAATTATTACTCTATGGCACCATTGTTTTATACTATGATAATTTTAATTCAACCAAGGCTTCATTAAGTTGGGTTTTGTTATACTTATTGACTTAATTATTTAAAATAGATAAACCTTAATTTGATACTAACTAAGATGATCCAAGAATAACACATATTTCTTTTAAATAATTTCTATAATTTAAAAATTACATTTAAAAAATAAACACACAGTTCTAGAACCCAAAGGTATAGTGTCTGTGGTGGTTAGCTATACAAATGTCTTATTACACATTATTCCATCGACATATCCCAAAAAATTATTCACACAAGACTTACTTATAAAGATATTCCTATATGTAATTCCCTTTGAAAATGGGTAACATAGAAAGGAATGAGATTAAATTCTTTGTAGGGTAAAAGAACATATCAATGATTTATAAAGGGATAGATCATAATCATATTAGAAAACATGAAAGTTGGATAAATATCTAAATATAAATAACATAGAATAAAATGAGTTTTCTATAAGGCATGATATAAGGAAATATAACCTCAAAGGATCATACATATAACATGGTGTAAGAATATAGAGACATGAAATAATAATCATGATCAATGGAGGATAACATAGTCATGTGATATAACATAGAAATATGGTATAAGAATAATAAAAAAATCATAACATTGAGAACAATGTTAAATATAATTAGGTCTACATATAAAGTTATAAACATGAAATAAGGTCCACACAAAGAATTGTGAACACTTCTAAATGAAAAAATTTCCGCACATAGAGATGTGAACCTTAAATCAGGTCCACACATATAATTTTGAACATTTATATATGAAAAAAGTCTATGTATAGAGTTATGAACATGAAATATAGTCCAAAAAAATAATTTTTAACATGTATAAACACAATCAGGTCCAACCATAGAGCTGTGAACATAAAATTAGGACTAAAAATAGAATTGTAAACATGTTTAAATGTAATATGGATCATACATAACATCATTATCTCATGAGATTTAAATATTTAAATAATTAATTGGAGGTCTATATCAGAACCACCTATCAAATAATGGTAATACATACATATGTGTGACACATGAATTTTTTTTTTCATAATTCAATCATAGTTTAATTAACCCATGAAAATAATGGATTTTATTAATATTTCAATAAGACATGATCATAATCCATCTAGATAAAGCATGTGTATGATATCATTAGAGAATATCCCTAGTGAAGAATAAAAAGAATTAAATGATGTTTACAATGATGGAATAAAATTTATAAGAGCATTAAAAAATTAATTTTTGGAGAAAAAAAATATGAAAACCCTTTTAAATTTGTAATAACATTTATTTATAAGATACTAATTTATAAAACAATAAGAATATAAATTACTTCTGGAAACCATGAAAACAAGGAATTGAAGCTTAGTAAATAAAAAAAATATGATGAAGGGAAAATGTAATCATTTGAAAAGCATTAAAAAAATTGATTCATTTAACACTTTTTTAAAAATAGTCAAAGTTAATATTAAATGACATTAAGAAATCATTGAAGTGTAGAGAATGAAATAAATAAAATAAAGAATATGAATATGAAAGAGAGAAAATAAATGAATTTTTAGAGATATAAAACATGTATTTTCATCAAATATAATTTTTATATAAAGTATTTATTTGAAAGTGATATTGTAAAATAACCCCTTATAATGTCATATTTTATGGTGTATGAATCAATCAAAAAGGGTTCTATGAGAAAGACATTAAAATCTAAAAAATATGAAAGATTAATTATAATAGAATAAAATCATAAGTTAGAATTTACCTAACTTATAAGAACAAGGTTCAAGAAAAATTATTATAATTCTATGAAATTATATTAAGTTATCAAAAACCCTTAAGGATTTGGTAATGCATAGGAAATTAAAAGAAAAAATAGAGAACTTGAAATAAAAACTTAAATACAATGTATTAAAATATAATTATGATAAGATATGTAAAATAGGTATTATACACATCATCTAAATGAAAATATGTGTATAATGTGAAGAATATATCAATAAAGGTAAATGGGAAGAAAAACCCTTATCTTAGATTCTATATTGGCCGACCGTGCTCTAACCTCATTGAAAACATAAGACTTCTCTTAAAGGCATATTGGAAATGAAGGATTTGGGACCTAAAATTTCGTCTAAAGGTTTCCAAACATGAGAGAGGCCTATTAGGGATAAAATTTGGGGTTATATTCAAGATTAAATTTAAGTAAAGGTTTTAAATGAAGTCGGTATAGGAGGTGTCCTTTTATTGGAAATATTGAGTGGCATTTTTATAAATACCCATTCCTTTATGATTAAGCAATGTAATTTATAATGGAAAGTGGATCCAAAGTGGAAAAATAATTGATATAAGGAATTTGGAGGTAAATAATTCCATTAAATATATATATTTAAAGATAATTATTTTTTATATTTAAGTACTTTACCTCTTATTTAAACCATTTTTACTTATTTTACCTTTACTGTGGTATCTCAAATTTTACCACGGTAACTTATTTTTATGCCTAAAAATGAAATTTACCTTATTAACCAATATATAATTGTTGATTCAAACTATTAAATCCATTTATTCAATAAAATTTCTAAAAATTTAATTTTAATATAATAATGGAAAATGTATAAAAATAATTTTTAGAAAAATGTATTTTTAAGAATAAAAATGAGATTATTCTTATTACATACCAAGGAATAATTTTTAGATGAATTTTGTTTTTTATATTTATATATAATATCAATAAATTTCTTCTAAATAATTATTTAGTAATGATTAATATATTTTATCAAGATAAAAATACATTACACATATAAAAACAATTCTTTGAAAAATATCTATTTTTAACATTAAATGATTTTATTATTACTTATAAAAAATTAATAATAAATGAATTTATGTTTTTTCTATTATTTATATATATAAACCTTGCATTTATATAAATTTCATACTCTAATTAAGAAAAAATTAACTTTTAGATAAAAACATATTGTATATATAATAAAAACATATTATATATATAATAAAAACAATATTTTTAAATAAAGCATTTTTTATCCTTGAATAATTAAATTAGCGCTCCTTATAGTTCCATAATTATTTATGGGATGTTATTAATTTATTTTACTAATCATTCATTGAAATTAATTCTTATATTTTAATAATATTATTCATTTAAAGTAATAAATGTAATGAAAATACAAAATTAATAAAAAGGTTCCTTTCGAATCAATGGTATTTTCCCAAGTGAATTAATATATTTTAATTAAGTTTAAAAAATTATTTTATTTTAAATAAATTATTTATAAGGAAAATTTATATTTTCAACAACAAGATAAACTTAGTGTATATTAACTACATACCAACAAATTCATCTAAGGCCTACGGGCCATGTAATACTTACGTCTACAAGCCTTGTAAGGGTTCCACCTCACCCCTTGAAAGGTGGATTATCAAAATAAATAAAAAATAAAGGCCTTTGGGCCATTATAGGAGACTATATACCCTTTAATAATGATCATATAATAACTATATTACCATTATTAAATCTTATAAATTCATTCCATTCTAACTTCACAAAGAACACTTCTCATTCCTATAATCTTCATTTTGGATTTTGCAACATATGCTTTCTCATTTCACGATGTTTTTCTCTATTTATAGATTTTGATATACTAATGAATATTATCAAGGGTGAATATGATTAATGGGATTTCCTAATTGTAAAAATATTATTATTTTATATTTATTATCCCATTTTAATTTATTCACTTTTTAGGGATTTAATAATTCATGGTATGTAATAGTCCAGGGCATGAAATACCAGGTATCATTTACTTTTGTTGTAATGTTTCATTATGATGGAATAAAGTTTTGTTAATTTGATTCATTTCTTGTATTTTTTTACAAATTATAGTTTAATTGATTATAATAAATAAAATAAGTAGGAAAGGGTAATAATATCCATTCTTAAATTTGGGATGTAACACACTTCTCTTAATTGAAGGGTGTTCACCTAGGTTACCATACCATTTGATTATCTAGGGAAATATATTATCCTGAATATATATTCCATTGATTATATATAGTTTGAATAACCTATAATTAATTATTTTTAGTGAAGGGTATTTACCCAGATAACCTCTATCAATATTTGGATTATTATTATACCTCACTTTTTATAATCAATTTTCTTTTAATTCGTTAATTAAGCTATGATGTATGATTGATTTCACATGGAAGACATAAGTATGATTTATAATTATGTAATGTGTAGGACTGAATTATATATCCCTCTAATTCATTGGGAAAATATTTATATCTCATGATATTACTATGGGACATGAATAGGGATCTTCATTCCATTATTTTATGGGATGCTGATATTGATGCTCAATCCACTACGATTTAGATCTCTAAGGATCCAATAAAATTTATTCAATACATATGAAGACATCAGTAAACCTAAATCCCAAGATCATTGAGGATTGAATTAAATACCATGTAGACTGTAAATGAATAACATTATATCTTTAAACAAACATCATCTTCTATTTTATTCTATTAGTGATTAATGTGGATAACTAGGAATATACAAAAAAAATATTCCCTCCATGTTGTATCAATGGGTTAATCTGAATCACAAAACACTTAGGTGAACCTTCCTTGTAACCATAGTATATTTGCACCTTGGGTGGAAAAGGATGGAGGTTGAGAGAGCTTAAATAAGAATCACTAGAGTATTGGGCATAAATCAAGTAAACGAACACCCATCATAATGCCTTGGTTTTCTTATATATCCCTCAGGTATGCTATCTGAGTGCGAATGAATTTAATCATATGTTATACTATGTATGAGTAAATGGATTCAGTTTTAAATCTTGTAAACCTTTGACCATCCAACCCTCTCATAAGTTTCATCTTATAATATCTTTAAAAAATTATTAGATAATGTAGAAGAAAAATTCAAACACTAATACTTAACACTTAAATACCCAAATCACTCATAGAGTGTTCATGTAAATCATACAATACATTTCTTCACAAAACATATCCGTATAATATATCCCAACTGAACATTATGATTTGATTGTGTAGGAGTTCCTTACAATATTATCCATATCATACAATACACTATGTCAAATTACACATTCTATGTATAATGATTTTAAGGGAATATCTAAAAAAATCTCCCACTTACACTAAATCCTTATAAACTTCATGTTATCTCATCTTATATTATATCCTATACAATAACTTGTGAAAGAATATCCAAAAATCTTTTTGTATATCTTCCATAAAACTTTTGTAAAGTTATAATCAATTAACCATGTATCACATCATATGAAATACCTTATGAATATCTATTCAAAAATCATTCTGGTTAAATTCTAAATCACTTTTAAATTATATCTATGATTTTCATTAAACAATCCCTATTCCATCAACTATAATGTATTTTGTAGAATTAGAAACAAATATGAATTTCAGAATCTATAAATGTAAGAAAATAGTGGACTATAGAAAATCATCAATGATACTCAGTCTATAAAGGGGTCTAGAATGATCTCCATAAAACATAATATTATTTATACCAGTGTCTAATAGCTACATAATATATAAGCATAAATAATTATATAGTCCATTTTTCCAAAATATAAAGTGACCATGAGACATGGAGTATGTTAACCCCATAGATCATTATAATAAATTATTGATTCTTTGACTGTATATTTCCCAATTAGATGGATACATAAAATTTTATTCATATTAGTGTATAATCACATCACACACCCTCAACCAAATATTTAAGAACATCATATTTAATTTTTCTATGTATATCCACGCAGTTCCATATTATATCTCAATCAAGGTCCCATATTCTATAATCATTATATGAGAGGATAAATGCTATCATGGATAATCTCTAAATGATGAAATAATCAACAACATACTAAACCATCCCTATATAATCTAATACTTAAGGCCCATGTAATAAAGGTATCAAATTATGAAGGTTCTCATGATATGTATCTCTACAAACTTAGGCATGGGCATTAACTATAGAATATTCACCCTTAGTATATTAAATACATAATGTAAAACATTCTATGTGGCATAATTGGTGAACCAACCGATGCACAAAACTTATTTTATGCCTAATGATTATACTATATATCTATATATAATAATTTTACTCATGACAACCTTATTATTTTATCACAATCTATAATAATCCATGGTGAAATTTTTTTAGAGATAACTTAATGTTGTACTTTGAGAGGTCAATTATCATTTAAATTAACATTAAAATATGTACCCAACATGAATATATAATAAAGTGGAGACTTCCTTTTGTATAACATGATAAATTTTAAATTATTAAAGTCTTTTTAATATTAATAAAAAAATCATATTTAAATGCTCATCTAATTATATCACATATGATATATTACTAGAGAGGCTCTATGTTTGCGGCACTTTTCAAATTTTGTTTTATTTATTACATCTATATATAATTAATTCTAAATATCTATATGACCATATAATAAAATATCTCCCACTATACTCATTTATTTAGTAATATCTATGAAGAAATTAAGTTTGAATATTGGAAATCTTAGGAATCATGTTTTTAATGTTCAAATCATTGAAAAAGTAACCAAACATTTTTTATTCACAACATTTGATGTTATGATATTAATAACTTATGTTTTATACTTTGAAATTTTCCTAAGTTAAAAATAATCATTATTATTTGAAATCACCCATAAAAATATTTCCTTGATTTTTTTTGTAATTAGGTGTAATTATTTACACTTTTTACATTACCAATAACTATGAAACTCCTCTAGGATAAAAATCTGAAGGTTTTGGGCATAAATGAAGTTTCATTTAAAGGAATGACTAAATTTTAATTTAGTCTTAAATACCATGTAATAATTACTTTACATGACCATGAGATCATGTCCACTAAAAATAGTAGATTAATGGACTACATTAATTTTCCAAAATTGGAGGGAGAGGATCTTTACATGTAATTTATATTTTATTTATGAGCTATTAAATAATTAACTCAACTTTTAATTCCACTTTTATTGATGATATTATGGAATATATTTCATCCCACCATCATTTCACTATAGGATTCATGTATAGAATCCATATATCAGTGATATAAACATGCACCATAATCTTTGATCAATGTCATCGAATCATCGGGTGTTAGCACAGACAATCCCGATCACTTGTTGTGTTTGTGGTTAACTACCAAAATTTTCTTATCGAAGAGGTGTAACTATTGGTTCTCTCTTGAATATATGATAGTAGAGGAAGAGAGAAGTATTTATATAACTCTATATACATCTCTATATACATCTGTTTAGATATATCTCTCGATATATATATCCAGATATACCTATAGATGTGTTTCAAGATATAAATATGGATATCTTTCTAGATATATATCTCAAGATATATATCTACAAATATCTCTTGTCTATTGTGAACACCTAAAAAGTCACTTTAGGCAAGAAATATATTTAGATATAATTAGATATTTATTATGGAAGGTTTAGGGTTGGAAAATTTCACACAATCCCTTGCCCATTCCTAATATTCTTAATACACACCATGTCCATTATTAATAATTATATTATTATTAACTACTTCACATGTGAAACATGTTAGGAATATAAAGAAAATAAATTATTTCTAATTGGACCATTTAACTTGGTCTTCTTTCCCTCGTCAACATTTATCAATCCTTGAGTAATGACTATTTAATTACATAAATTTCATTTCATTATTTATTTAATAAATATAATATTATTATATTTACCAAACTTGAAAACTAATATTTTTAATTTAATTCACTTTATCCTTTCAAATAATTTGTGATTAAATTATGGAGATCAACCAAACCAGAATAAATATTATTTATTATAAATTATCAAATTTATTAATTGAATTTAACTGAGATTGAAGATACACTTAGTGTGTGACCCTCTTTCCATCCTTCTTAGTGAAATTAGGAATAAGTTACTAAATTTTAATGTTAGAATCCAATAACACTCCAACGAAACCCTAGAGAAATTGATTGATGTATAAATGAAATCCATCCTCTTACAAATACTTACCTTGTAATATAATCCCTTTATCATGATATCTCCAATCAGATAGGTTGCATGTTTCTTCCATCAACCTATATACACGATTTCTCTTTCTTTTACTTTCCAAAAATGAAATTTCCCACCCTACACCATGAACATGGATTTATGAAGGAAGTTCTATTCCATCAAAGTGTTTAATATATCAACTTCCATTATAGGAAAGAATTGATAAATCCCTTCCTTCATTATCTATTAATAGAATATCACTCATGACGTACCCAAAATACCCTACTGGGTTGTGAACATATTTCATCATGGTTTTCTACTGTACATCAAATTTCATGAGTCATGTTATCTATTAATTACAATATTAATGTTTAAGGATCAATACACATGTCTGCATACAGAAATATCTAATGACACATAGAAATTTGGATTTCTTATTTGATGGGTCTATTCACATAACTTCATATCTGTAATATTACCAAGGTAAAACACCATGAGAAAGTGTCTCAATGTATCATGAACATCATACCCTTAATATATTGTATCACCTATGTCCTGTCAGAAAATAATATTTAGACATAGAAAAATATTCAAGAATAATGTCTTGGAAACTATAAGATCTCATTATATTGGGGAATTACTATAACCTTTTATTGTGACATATATTTTTAGTACATTATCACATAAAAATATCATGTAGAAAAATAATAATAATGAAATAAAAAAACTTAATAAAAATATGTAATCAAGTACTAAACCTATTCGTTCTAGGGAACCAACTCCAATAGACTCCCACTTATACTAGAGAAAACTGACAACATCTTTCAATACACTAGCTCTCACATGATACTCATTCCTCTATTGAGATAAATCCTTGGTTAAGGGGTTTACCATGTTTTCCTCCATGGATACTCTACTCACCATAACATCACCTCATTGAGAAAAATACCTCAAGAGATAAAACTTCCAAAGTAAGTGATTTATCCTTTGGTGAGACCTTGTATCCATAAAGAGATCCACTAAAATAGTTTTATCATAGTTAACTATGATAGGGTATTCAATACTTGGTACTACATCAATCTCTTTAAAATATTTCAAATCTATAGTACTTTTGTGGCTACATCAGAAGCCTCAATATACTCAAAATCCACTATATAATCGGTGACAACATACTTATTTGAACTATTACAACTCAAAACTCCTCCATTGATAAAAAAGATATATCCAAATGGTGACTTTATATCATTATGATCTACCTAAAATATATCATCTATATAAACCATGATGACTAGCTATCTATCTACATCATACACCAGGAAAATATCCTTAGTTCACCTCAGATACTTAAGGATAATTTTTATATTAGTCTATTGATGTTCTCCTAGATCATATTGATATCTTCCTACCATTATTAATGTATAAGAAACATCAATCCTCATACATAACATAAAATACATGATAAATCATATCACTGAAGCATATGGAATCTTATTCATTCCCTCTCTTTCCTCTTGGTTCTGAGGATACATTTTCTTAAAAAGATGTATACCATGTAAAACTAGAACCAATAACCTACTGAATTTTTCCATAATAAATATTTTTAGTATATTTTTAACTCATATACTCTTAATTAGTCCAAGAAGACTCTTCGATATATTATACATGGTATTGATCCCTATAATATAGGCTACTTCAACTAAGTTCTCCATGGAGAAGCACTTTCTCAACTATGCCTTAACCTCTTGTAAGGCTGGTATATCATTTCCAATTAGTAATATGTCATTAAAATATACTAGTATGAAAACAATCATACTCTCACTAAACCATTTCTAAACACATGGATCACATTCATTCTTAATGAGACTAAATTACTTTATAGATTCATCGAATCGAATGTTCTATGACCTAGATTCTTTCTTTAACACATAGATAGATATTTGAAACTTTCATACATTTTTGGAATTTACTAGAGTCAAAAACCCTTTAGGATGTGTCATATTCACATCCTATTGAAGGTTTCCATTAAATAATATAGTTTTGAAATATATTTTCCAAATCTCATAGTCATGATAAGATACTATGGAATTTTTTTGATGGATTTAAACGTTAAAACTGGGGAAAATGTCTCATTGTAATAAATTAATTAACATTGTCTAAACCCTTTATCCACTATCCATGATTTATAAGTATTCATTTTACCTTATATTTCCAAATTTATATTGAACACCCCTTTTCACTCAATAGGTTTTACATCAACTAGAAGATCGATTAAAACCCAAATGTAGTTTTGATACATGGAATCCATATTAAAATTAATGGATTTTTTCTCTCTTATAGATTATAAGATCCATTATTCCTCATTGTAGGAAATAGGATCATCATTGTTAACCAATAATGAGTCCCCATCATTAATGACTATAAAACCATATCTCCCTAGTCCTGTTACCTCTCTAGATCTACTACACGACACTTACATTTCATGAACATCCTCTTCCACCGGGTCTTGTGGAATCAGTTCCTATACTAACTCTAATGTATCTTGATCATCAAATTCATCAAAGAAAATCTTGATCCCACTATTCACCTTGATTATGTTCTCCTTCTTAAAAAACAACATGTATTTCAACAATTAATTTCATATCTGAGGGGTTATATAAATAGTGTCTCGTTATTTTCTTGGGATACCCAATAAAGATACACTTCATGCCTCGAGGTTCTTGTTTGTTTCTTGAGATATCCTTAACAAATTCCTAACATCCCCATGAATCAATATGTGAAAAAAGAGTTTATTTCCACTCCACAACTTGAAAAGAATCATGTTTTCTACTTTAGTCAGTAGTCAGTTTACTAAGTCTAATATCATCTATAATTCATATCCTCAGAAGGATAATGGAAGAATTTCAAGGATTATCATTGAAATTACCATACCTAACAAGGTACTATTCCTCATTTTACTAATACCACTCTAATATGGTGCATATGGTGGAGTGTGTTGGGATAAAATCCCATACTCCCATAGAATGTTTATAATGTATTGGTTAAGATATTCACCACCTCGATCCAATCAACGTTTCTTTATTTTCTTTAAAAGATAATTATAAACATCATTCTTGAACTCTTTGAACTAATCAATTGATTAATAATTATACCTCATTAAGTAGATATAACCATATATGATCATGTCATTAGTAAAAGTAAAAAAGTATGAGTATCCACCTCTAGCCTCTACTTGAAATGTTCTACACACATAAGTGTGTACCAATTCTAGAAGCTCCATGGACCTTTCACCATAAACACTGAATATTGGTTTGTTTATCTTACCTTGTAAACAAGAACGGAATGTTTAATGTGGATTAAGATCAAAAGAGTATAAATAACCATATTGATAGATATTTTTCAAACCCTTCTCTTTCACTTGACCAAGTCAATGATACCATGACTGGGTGTTATATGATTTGTGTGTATCTATTTCTTTATCAATTTTTAATATTTAGTTTTCATAATTCAATATATAAAGACCATTATTAAACTATTATATATCATAACATATGCCATCTTTATAAAATTAAAAACCTTTATTTCCAAATATGAAAATAATTCCATCCATATATAAACAAGAAATGGAAATAATGTTCTTGGTAACACTAGGAACATAATAAAAATTATTAAAAATCTAAATCAATCTTATCATCAATGTGATATAATTGTTCTCAATGGCTAGAGTAGTCAACCTTTCCTTATTAGTATCCCATAAGTCCACCTTATCTATGTTAATCTTCAGAAATGTAATTGGTTCTTATTTTTGGATACAAATGTGAGAAACAAATGAAATATCTAATACCCAACTAGTAGATATTGAAAGACCACACTCAATAATGAACACACTTGTATCTTCCCATTGCTTATTTGGCTGGGTAATGTTTCTCTTCCATTGTACCTGCTTGCCACATGAAAAACATACTGCATCCTATTCCTTTTCTTGACTTTGGATCTTCTTCTTCTTAGAGGGATGATGCACTAAATAGTTAGACTTGGAATGAGTCCACAGCCCCTTTTCCTTATTACTCTTATTCTTATTAACCATAAGGATAATGAGCTTGTCACACCCCATGACTTTATCAACTTTGCGTATAATAGTAAGAATTTCCTATAGTCTCTTCTTTCTATTGATCATATTATAATTCACAATAAAACAAGAGAAGTTTTAGCATAGTGAGGACATAATGAGATATGTTCACAGTGTATTAGGGATCTTAAAACCTAATATTTCTTAGTGTTCAGTGTATCCAATCATCTAAACTATATGTACCCCAGCTGGTGAAAACTCTCCAAGCTTTCACATAAATAGTTCATTGAAGATCTCATATCTCTCTGATCTCACATTCTCTTGATAGAGATCCTAAAGGTGATAAATGTAAAGACCCTGACCCTAGTAGCCCAAAGTCAATGACATACTTTATTACATTAGTATGAAGTAAAAAAGATCACATCCCAAAGGACCAAATAGTTTAGTAGTTTTGATAAACTAGATACAAAAATAATTGTTATATTAAAACTTGAAATGAAATAGAATATAATAACTCCATTGGAATCACACATATGCTCCAAGATTATCCATGCGTGTCAAACACAATATATATCTCAGAATCCTAGGAAAATATAAAATAAAATAAAGGGGTGAGGTCAAATGATTAGTAAGGTTAAGACTATAATGAAAGTTATTATAAATAAACATAAATAATAATGGAAGGTGAATAACTAAAAAAATTCCATTAAAACATAATATTGAGATTAATATGGAAGTAATAAAAGTTAATAAAATAATACCATATAAATAATCACATGATAATGAAACTTAACTATGGATATTCTAGTATTTGAGTAATCTCATGGATTATCAATAACTAATATCATAATGAGGTAATTCATAATGCGGGACATCATAAACCTACCACCAATTCTTCTTCCAAGACACTATACATAATTGGGTAATACATAAACCAATACCCAAACTAGTTTGTCTCATGAGAACCACTGATGCATCAAGTGACTATTGCGGGCCCCAAATGACACTTACTAAGTCCAATGCATTCCTCACATGAATGGGGTAAAGCATAATCAACATATACATTCATACTGAAACTAGCATATTAAATGTAAATAACTTTCCCAATTAGTAAACATAATAATAAACTATCTGGAGTAGATAAAAAATCACTCAATAAAATATGGTAGATGATATCATAAGAGATCATAATCAATTAAGAATAAGATTCAACAGAGGGTGTTGACATAGGTGAAAATAGTCTATCAAAATCATTGAAAATTTCTTGAGATGAATACCCTTTTTACATTGGAATCATTTATTTAAAAGCCACACAATTATAGAAGAAATATTTTTCTTCGAAAATTGAAATGACCCGTGTTTTGAACCAAATGATAATCCAAGATAATTTTAACTTTAAACATTTATTGGATGGGCTATTTTTATGACCAAGCTTCGGATTGTAAATTCGAGAGTTGGAACAATTCAACGTGTTGTTTTTAGACTTGGGTGAAGGCTTGAGAGATCCATTGTATATCTCATTGAGTTTTGGAAGTGTTGGGGGTCCAAAAGCACAAGTTTAGTGGATCTTCACAGGGTGCATGGTTTTTCAGAAACCATGCAAACCCAAAATAAACTGTGTGACCTTAATTAGAGGAATAGATGTACCATGCATGTGTTGTTCATGGTTTTTCCAAACCATTAACCTAGATCACACAATTAGTGACAATTAGGTAGTACTTAAGCACTATTCATGACATGGTTTGTTCATGGTTAGGATAATCCTGTGGGAAAAAACATGTGAGGTGGATCCCTAAGTAGTGGGTGTCGCATGGTTGGCACATGATTTGGATAACCATGTGACCCAAACCGTACATTATATTTTTTTAAGAAATTAATTAATTACATTAAAATTTAAATAAAAACTAAAACCTCAATCTACCCTCACCCCTCCTTACCCATGCGTGACACCCACTCCCCCTTCGTCTCTAGAGCGTGCGATATGCCCTTCCCATCTCCCTCTTCGATCAATGAATCCACCTAGATTTCTTTCTGATTCTCGCTCGATCCTTCGAGGTAAGATCTCAGAATCTCTTCTCCTCCCTTGGTTGTCTGATTTTTCTTCACAAATTTGCCCAGTTCAATTCATCCAAAGACTAGGGTTTTTGTTAATCTATATTTTTGGTTTTATTCTATTTTTAGGGCATGCAATGCATCCCTTGAGAGTCCATCAGGTGTGTTTCAGCATCCGCCACTGAAAGAAAAGCAGTTTAGATCATTTTAGTCTTCACATTGTCAATTTTGGGTAGGCTTTCCTCAATTCGATATAATTTCTCAATTTTTGATTCGGTATTTTATAGTTTTTGAGTTACTAGTAATTTTCTTTAGTACGTTGGACCTTACTGTATTGGTTTTGAGTCTCCAGAGTCAAAGGTGACTAACCACGTAAGCATAGTTAGACACACACACACACACAGATATATATATATGCATGTATGTATGTTACCCCATTATATGTATATTAACCCGTGGTATTGAATATATATATATATATATATATATATATGGATCTGGGTGTGATTACATATATATATATATATATATATAATTCATATAGGTGTAAGTGGAAATGTGTAACAACATGAATTTTCTATGTACTATTTTTAGATATTATATGGTTTGATTTTGAGACCACATGTTGAGAAGGCATGTGATTCTGAGGCCTAGTGTGTGTGGAACAATTGTTCAAAATATATTAAAAATAATTTATAGCACGTGCATGGTTTTCCATAAAAATTGGGATAACTCTTAGATTGGTTTTTAGATCAAAAATCTGATGACACCATTGAGTTTATAATGACAGATTTTTCCTTGGAGTGACATAACTTTTGTCACCATAGGTCATCTGTAGAAAACGTCACTAAGGATGTAACCATAAATAAAATTATTAAATAAAATTATTTTGTTTCTAAATCACAATAACCCATGAATGAGGACTCGGATTTTAAATTTGCGACCACCATTGAGTTCTTAATACTAGTGTTTTCCTTAGGCGCGACCTAAAATTAGTCAGCGTGGGTCATTTGTGAAAACGTTTTCAGGGCTATGAAATCGATAAAATAAATTAAAATAAAGATTTATATTATTTTTATTCAGCGCATCGACCTATTTCCTATATAATTTTATGACTAATGCATTTGTCTTAGGTTAGACTCTAAACCTTAGAGACCTAGATATCGTTAAAGGAGAACATTCTTGGTGGATGACAAGGGATTAGGATCAGATCATGGATCGCCATTCCAGGGGAGTTGAAGGATGATGTCAATGGAAATAATGCAATCATTATTCATCAATGATCGATCCAAACTCCAAATATGAATTTTTTTTCTAGTGTTATCCCTATTTATCATTACCTTAGATGGACATGATTTAATCTCCTAACAAAATAATTTTTGGATTGATCATTTGATTTGTGTAATTGTTTTATCTTCCTGTAGTATTGGAATTGATATTTATTTTTTTACCATTTTATCTTCATTTTTCATCCTATGACAATGAATAGAGGCTAATACAAACATTGTTTGTGGTCCGTTCACCATGTTTGTGTTTCACGCTTTTCTCTCTCTATTCTATGTTCATTCTTCATTAGATTTTTTTGACTAGTGATTCAATGATATCTGAGAGTACTAATCATTGTGTGTTCATTATTTGGTATAATAGATCATAGTCACGAATTTGTATATGTGTATTGGAGATGCAGTAGAGGCATGACGATGACGACAGGAACCTGACTTGGGATCATGTATCAATGGTTTGTGATCTAGATTGAGTAGATCTCTCTAGAGGATCATCAGGATCGAAAATCAGGTGCATGGGAGGTGCG
This sequence comes from Viscum album, assembly GCA_963277665.1. Taxonomy (NCBI): domain Eukaryota; kingdom Viridiplantae; phylum Streptophyta; class Magnoliopsida; order Santalales; family Viscaceae; genus Viscum; species Viscum album. The sequence continues at coordinate 378,413,948 of OY728163.1, read as the reverse complement.
ACTAGTACATTTTGTTGCTATGGATTGATGTGGATGGTTTTTTGATGAATAATGACTGGAATCTAATTTATGACCGGTTTTAGAGGGTGGTTTGTGTTATTATTATTTTTAATAATAATAACATGTTACATTTATTATAATTTTTAATAATAATAATATGAGATATTTATTATTATTTTTAATAATAATAATATTGGATATTTATTATTTGTTTTAAATAATAGTAAATAGGATGAAAAAATGGGGGCACCACCCTTAAGGAAGAGGATGGGTGCACTTTGATTGTTGGATATAGGTGGATGGAAGATTTTATTATCAAATAATAATAGAATAATAAAGATAGAGAGAGATCCCAAATTAATGGTGGGTGGGGTGTGTATAATGTGAATGGAGAATGGGAGGAGAACATGAAGTCTTCATAGAATAATATTTTACAAAAAAATAATAACAAAAAAATAAACATATTATTATTTTTGGTTGAAGAATATTGTATCGGTTATAAATTTTAACTAAGATGTCGGATTGGAAATCTATTAGTGGAATTGTGATCATGGAATTGAGATGGTCATTTTAAGAATGATGTTGGATATTATTTTTAGACTCATGCCTCAAGTAAATGAATCAACCAATAATAATAAAATTGTTATCATTTCAGGATTTTGTATCTGACATAACTCCCTCATACGGTGTTAGAATGACAACCCATCTGCGAAACTATGACCCTAAAATTATAGTGGGTATTTCAAGACCAATTTTGGCTATTTAAATTGAGATAAAGTTGAGAGCCCCATAATGACCAGTTCAAGCGTATTATGGTGAAATATGTCTTTTTCACCGGGAGTCCGATTTGGAAAAATAAATAGCCGATCTCTGGCATTTTTCCATGAGGATCGCAATGGTGTGATCCATGTATTTTATTTAGGGATTGATACATGGCCCCCAATAATTACCATTCATTTGTTATAGGGTAAAATGTGACCTTTTTACTAGGTGTCCATTTAGGGCATGAGAATAGTCTATTTCGAGCATTTTCCTTCAAGGATAACAATAGTGTGATCAGTTTGGAAATACGAGACCTTTTGAAGAGGCATATCAATGGAATTATGTTTTATCCCTATAGGATGATGATGATCCGTGCGTTTTTGTCAATATTTTTCTATACCTAGACATGGGAAATGCAAGACTTAATGAGACACGCCTTATACTTCCATCAGAGTGTTAAAGGCTATTCTTTTTCTTATTTTGGACTAGTATTGGTTGAGTGTGTTCCCTTGGTCCTTTCCTTGAGGGTTCAGTGTGACATTACATCCACATCACTGGATCGTAATCCCCTCTAGAGTATTATTCTTAAATAGAGTATTGTATCCCTCTCCTGAGATTGGAGTGAGATCCTCTATGAACCTTAGTAGAGTCCATGGAATCACATAACCTCCTTAAGTAGGGTGTTGATCCACCATCTAGAGGATTGTATTGGTAGGGTCTGTGGTGTCCCCCATATATTATGGAAATGATCCCCTATAAAGTGGGACGATCTAGATTGGGTATATGGTATCCCCCAACGGTTCTGGTCATGATACGTGGTGTCCCCCAGTCATTTCTGGGCATGACCCCATCTCATTGTATCATAGTATTTCTTGGCCAATTTGTTATCTTTTGGAGGGACCCAAATGAGATCGGCCTCTTAGTGGAGTTTCTCTGATAATATCATAGCTCGAGGAGTGAGTTCTCTTAGAAAAATCATGCTTCGAGAAGAATCCTATGGCTGATAGTTTGTTGTGACCACCAAATGTCTTGATGTCTCTCTTGAGTACATGTGGACATTCTTGTTATATATTATATTAACATGTACATATGTAAAGTTAACTGTACTTTCATTTGATGTATTTATTTTTGGTTTTGGGGTTTCCTACTAAGTATTGTTATACTCACCCCAACACAGGATTTTCCTGCACATGTCATGTCTTTTTTAGATGAGAGACCTTTTGATGGAGTCCTAGGCAGACCAGTACCAGAAGATGCTTAGTGTGACTAGACAAGCTGAGGTTTGTTCTTACAGATTTCATATAGAATTCCTAGAATCTCTACTTTCAGGTTGGACTTCTGTTATAGGCTCTTTGTGGTGGGCTTGAATTTGGCTGTGTTTACTTTACTTTGCTTCATGTCGTATTCTAGTTGTGGGATATAGTGGTTTTCATGCATTGTTTACTTAGTGTTTTTACATTTCATCATATGTGGCTTGGAGATGTGTGCATATGTACATGTACTATAGGATAATTCCTCACATTTTTGGGATATGCCTGCTCGGTTCTAATCATGAGCCCCTGGCCTATTGGAGGCAGGCTTGGGGTAGTTGCGGCACATGCCCCTCTAGGATGGGTCCTGATAAAATGAGTGTATGCATATATAATAATATATGTAAAAATACCCTTTTATATATTCATTTCCATGAAAATATTTACATAGTGGGTAGGTTTACTTATTTATATTCTATGGTTCATATGATCATGGGTAGAAAGAGTAGGTTCGAGGGGTCCCTGATGAAAACGTCAATATCCTAAGTGTTCATCTTGGTTCTCTCCTCTTTGAGGTAGGATCCCATTCAATTTCCCTTTTAATTTTACAATTCATTAATAGAACACTTTTCGGACATTAATTTTTTTATTAATTAGTGTTATATGAGTTTTATAATAATTTTTTTGATTAATTGAAACATGCCTTAGAATGGTGGCTTAAATATGCTAAGCATATTGTTTAATGAAAAATATCATGTTTTAATAATAAAAACCCCCAGATCAGGTGAACTATATTATAAACTAAAAAATATTGATTTTAGGTTTAATATATGCTTGGCCGTATTTATTTGGTTTTCTTTATGCCTTAAGTTCATTGTAGAAATATGGAACATCTAGTATGAGGCCCTTTTTTATTTTCTAAATGGAGTTTACCACCTTCTCTTTAAATGTTTCCAAACTAAGGCACCCCTTATAACTAATTGGCCCAAATTTTGATTGGAAATATAGGTTTAGGTAATTTCCTTTTTCTAATGAAACCTCTTAAGTGTTCATTGAGATTATAAATTGGTTTTCTTGTTTTAGTATTTTAAATGGAATGTATTAATGCTTTAACATGTTCATAATTTTCTTTCCTTCCTTGAACAAATTGAATGGTTAATTTGAAATGGAATTTAATAGGGTGGCAAAACCACACATCTTACTATAATTAAATAAGCATTACTTATATGAATTATTATAATTGTGACACCCTTTATTATAAAGGGTTATTTAAATTCAAAGCATGATAGGTATTGCCTCATGTATTTAATTATAAATATGAAAATTCCTTTATATGGGATTGATAAATAGAAGGCATGAGAGGTATTTCCTTATGGAAATCTAAGATAAATATGATTATGCGCCTTTATAGAGATTGAAACACTATTCTAAGGGTTCATTTGAGTATGGTATACCATGTTCTCTTACATTAGGTGTTTTCTATGACATCTCACACCGGTGATACAATATAGGTGATGTGATGATGCGCCACGTTCCATGATAGATTTTTTCCATGGAGTCTCAGTCACCATCCTGAGTGATGTAGTATGGAATCTCTCACTCTATCAGTATGTAGATAATGTACCCTATTGGATGGTCTTTTAGGTTCATTATACCGATCTTGGATATTTGAGTTGCACCATGGTTTAGCCAACACTTGTATTCTAGGTATATGGTCATTAGGCATTCCACGCACACTTGGTTCATATAGGTAAATTCAATATATAACTAATATATATATATATATATATATATTATTACTATATATATATATGTAGTGAAATGATCATACTTATTTCCAGTAGTGAGCCATAGTAGGTAGAGTCAGGCTGGTGTCCAATTGGAACCTTAGCTGACCTATGTTATTATTTTAGTAATATTTATTGTTTAATATTTCCTACACACTTCTTAAATCAAAATCATATGAAATTTATTGGGATAGAAACTATGGATGCCATCCTACTAAGATTTATATCTCACACCTTTCTCAAACTACCATTGCATTGGGGTACCTAAGTAGACCTTATTTTTATTGGACCAAGAGCTATTACTTGAGCTATATTTCTTGTACATTGGAGTCAGGAGTGGAGGAATGAGATGGTTCTTGAGATGCTCATGGAGTTAGTCAGTGGGTAGTTTTCTTTTGTTACATTTTATTTTTATTTCATTTTTTACTTCTTGTACTTGTAGCATCATCTGTCATACATTCATTTTTTTTAATTGGAATTGGCCACTTTTATTCAGTTATTATAATATCTATCTTCCACTTCATTTTCATTCATTTATTATTACTTTTGTTATTTTCATCTATTTACTTTATAATTTACCATTGTAATACTCTAATCATGAGGGTATAATATCCCTACTATCACCTCCTTAGACCCTTGCTACTAGTCAGTAGCCTCTAGTATATGAGGATGCACACTTGAGTCCATGTGGTGATCGGTCCGACTATCAATTTAGCGGTAAATCAGATTGGGACATTACAAAGTAGTATCATAGTGTTTTATTTTTCTTTGTTTTACTAGTGTGGTTTGGTAGACAGGAGACTAAGAATGTTTCAGTGCTTGGTAAATATCTCTGTCTAGGACTGAGCACCCCACCCATAGGGGAATGAACAAGTGGCCGAGGCTTGGATTGTTTTTTATACCATTTTTTTATAGTTGATATGATTTCAACTTGATTGAATGGTGTACTTTCCATTGCATATTGATTTATGAATTTTTGGTATTTTCCCCTTTGTTTAGTATGGAAATAATTAAGCCTTACATACATCATATATATAGGTACATAATACATTCACATTCCATGCATATTCCATTTCATGTAGTTTCATATGTAGGATGTTTTTTGGATTTGATTGCATGGCTCGTGTGTTATGCCATGTTGAGTTTTGGGCCTGTTTAGGTTCTATTTGCATGAATTTATTAATTATATGCAATGTATCCTGATTTATTTAGCATTCCTTGTCTATATTCCATGATAATGTGTGAATATCATGTTTATTTTTGTGTTTACTGCTTATTATTACATGCTTGTTTAGAAATAGGAAATTGGTTTCATGAGCTAAATTTATTTTTTCTGATTCACTGAGAGCCAATTTTCAATTATAAGGTGTATGGGTGCCTTATAATTGGGAAAAGGTAACCTGTGTACCTAAACCATCCTTGATTTTTATACATATTTAGAGACCTTGTTAAAATGTAAAGGCTGATAAAATGAATTGGTTTTGAGTAAGGGGATCCAAATTCCAAAATGTAGTGTATGGGTGCTTTATAGATTTCTAGATGGAAAACCATATAACTATAACATTCTATATGTGAGTATGAGATTAGTTTTGGTTAAATACGAACTAGACTATGATTTATAAAGTGTATAGGAACCTTATAGGCTAGGGAATAGTGACCCATATAATCAAACGTTGTATATCTCCATGTTATAACCTAAAATGGTTAAAAGTGTGAATGATGGTTAATTTTTAACTAAAATTAATTGGTAACTATCTAAATGAAAAACTAGACTGTAAGTAGGTCAGTTGGGAAATGTTTCTTATAAGATGACCCGCTTGGGTGTTTTTAATTTCTAAAAATTATGAAAATGCTGCTGGGTTGCACTATGATGTAACCAGATTTTTTAGGGGGACACTCATAGGTTGATTTATCTATTAAAAATTAATTTATATGGTAAATTTATTAATTTATAATGGGATGTCAGTTAAATGGTTAATGTTTGAAAATAAAGTTGATAAGACCTTCCTATTATGCCTTAGTGTCTTGTTGTAAATCTTTTAATTGTTTAAAAGGTTAAATGTGAAATTATGAAATAACCTTAAAATGGAAAACTAGGTGGTGTCATTGGGTTAAAACCTCGTGTAAGAATATATTTAAATTTTCTTTGAGTTTCCTTGGAACATAATCGTAGGAATTTCCTATAGGATTTATCCTTTTTTGAAATGAATTAAATGGTAGTCTCTCGAGCCTATTAACTTTCTATTTTTCATGACCTGGTTTTAGAGTTGATGCTTATGCTCTCGTAATGGGCTATCCCATGGTAGATAGAATAATTGAGTTTAAAATCCTTGCTAAATCTTGTGATCTTTATAATGCTTGGCGTCGTTTGGGTTTCATTGTCCCTAGTAGGACTCTTACCTTCTAAATGAATATCTTGTTCTGATGTGTGGTCAGGGTATCCTTGATCATTACTATGGGTGTGGGAATTGAGTAATGCTCAGTTTTAGTAGGCTATACATGTTGAGGGCTTGGTCATTCACTTCACAGGTCTCTTGACCTTTTCTTATTCCTTAGTGATGGACAACTTGGTATGTCATCATCCATGTTAATTATCTTGTACTATCCGTATGATAATTGAATTCATAGGGTTGATAAGAATATGGATAGTATTCAATATGTGCCAATTTCTTTTTTAATCTCAAGGTAGTATGTGCTGATATACACAATACCCCTTGAGTTTCTAAATGAGATAACAAACCGATTGAGTCTGGTAGAATCATGAAGCTTTTAGCTGTTGAGTACGATCTTAGGTCATTTATGTAGTAGAGTGACCTGGGAATTAAAGAATTCAGTTCAACCTAATGATCATGAGGACTTTCCCAGAGACTTGGGTGTGTTGACATTCCAGTCAGCTTGGTTCTGGATTTCATGCCAAGTGCTTTGACGTACGTAATCATGGCTCGAGGGAGCGTCAAATATGTGTTCAAGGTGAATCATATCTAGCTCACTTGGGAGTGGATGGTCTATCTCTTCTTTCAAACACCGGGAAAATTCTAATTCAGGAAGAATCATGTTGAATCTGGTAAATGTTTCCTTCCAGGTAGAAGGAATACAACAAAAAAGAACCATTAGGAAATGGTTGGTTTTGGTCGAATTTCTTTCAGGCTTGAAAATCTATGTTGGTGCTTTCTTAGCAGCATGAAATTCTTGTGGATGGATGTATATGAATGTCATTGAAACACCATTGGGTTTGGATGGACTTCATTGGTTAAATATTGAACGATCCAAGGATGCCTCAACCAGTTAAAGATTGTGATTGGTTAATGAGGGTGCATCGACATGTCAAGTCAAGCTTCTTCCTAGAAGTCGACCAATTGTGGTTTGACTGACCTTTTTTCTAGTATTTGGGTACGATTTATTGGAAATGATGAAAATACTATTAGTGTTTTTTTCTAAGTGATGAGGATGTCCACCATCTTGATATCATCCTTGATTCACTAAGATAATGTCAATCTTACACTATGCTAAAGCTTTAAAAATCCATTGGTCTTGATAAGTGGTTTTCTCTATGTTTCACACTAAACATGTGGTACTTATCAAGGCTTGGTTAGTATTTAGTGGTACCCAGATTCCCTTTTAGGAATGACTTGGAAAAAATCTTGGACCCCAGCCTTTCCCCTTTGACTTGATAGCTAGGAAAATGTTTATCTGGGCCCAGTTGATGATCTGATGTGGATGTTTTGGAATTATACCAATTTATCACTTATAAACATAGATCATGGACTGCTTTGAATCGTCCCTTGGACTCTAGTTCAATGAATTTGATATTATCCTGGAATTGTTTTCAGGCTTGGAGGTGATTTAAAAAAAAGGTGATGATCCCAGTGGGTTGGATATGGATTACAACCTTGTTCATGCTAATCCATGAAGGAATAAATGGTTAGGTGATGAATTGACTAATAAATTTCATTGAAAGTCAGGTATGATATTTAGTGAACAATTTAATGATAAATGAAAGTTGTCTTGGGAGAATTAATTGTGGTTTTATTTGTTTTACACCAACAATCTAATCCAATAGTCTTGACAACGGTCATCCAAGGTGGCTTGAATTGTTTTCCTTTTTGTTAAGTAGTTAGTATTGGTGAAGAATCATTTTAAATCATGTAATTGGGTGATGATGAGTGAGGTATGTGTTGACCAGGGATTTTCATGAAAATATGGCTTGAACTGTACAAGTGAGGTTTGTGGGGAATCAACCTTTTAACCATTTCAAATAATACTGAGAGCATCGCTAAAACACCTAGAGGCATGCTTTGTAAGGGAATTCCAATAGTGGAAGTGTCGTGGCTCAGAATTAGCTCTTTTTTAATGTTAAATCCTAAGGCGGGAATAAACTTTTTCTATATGTTTAATGAGATGATTTCATGATCATGACTATAACTAAATGGGTTCAGGTAATCTCTATTTTAATGTTTCACTTAGAAGATGAGTGTTGGCCTCAGTTTTGGTGCTGTAAGTGTAGTCTTCTTGAGAAGTGATTAAAGGATAATTTATAATTTGGAAATAAAAAAGGACCATTTGAATGTGACTTCATGATCCTTGTAGGTCAGGTGAAGTTTATGTCATTTATGAAGGCTTCTTGGGGACAATAAGTTCTAAGGGGGTAATTCTGTAACAAACCAAGTTTTGAATCAGATGAAAATATAAGGGAATTTGAACTTTTGGCATTTAATAGATGATCTATTTTTAAGACCAAGCTTTAGAATGTAAATATAAGAGTTGGAACACTTCGATGTGTTGTTTTTAGACTTGGGTGAAGGCTTGAGATATCCCTTGGATCTCCCATTGAGTTTCAGAAGTACTAGGGGTCTGGAAAGCACTAGTTTGGTGGGTCTGCATATGGGGCACGGTTTTTTTGAAACCGTGCAGCCCCAAAAGAAACTGTGGGGCCTTAATCAGAGAGAATATGTGTCCCATATGAGATATAGATGTTTTATCAAAAACATGTTCCTATCCATCATGGTTAGTTCCAATTAGACAGTACCTAAAAACTATTCACCACACAGTTTCCACATGGTTAGGATAACCTTGAGGGAAAAATCTTGCGAGGTGGATCCCAAATCAGAGGGTACCGCATGGTTCGTTCCCGGTTTGTCTAACCATGCATCTCAAACCATGTGGTATGATTTTTAAGAAATAAATTAAATAAATTAAAATAAAAAAACTAAATCTTAAATCTACCATCCCCCCTTCTTAACCACTCACTACACCCCCTTCCTCTCTAGCACGTGTAATGTACCCCTCCCAACTCCCTCATCAATTAACAAATCCACCCTAATTTCCTCATGATTCGAGCTTGATCCATTGAGGTAAGATCCCTAGATCCTTTATTCTCCCTTTTTTGGATGATTTTTCTTCTCCTCGTCACCTGGTTAAGTTTGATCGAACCATAGGGTTTGGGTTTATCCATATTTTTTGTTTTATTCTATTTTTAAGGTGTGCAGTGCATCCTCTAGGACTCCTTCGGGCATGTTTCAACATCCTCTACTGAAGGCTAAGTGGTTAAAATTGTTTTGTCCCTCTCATCATCAATTTTGGGTTGGTTTTCCACCTTTATTTTTTATTTCTCAATTTCTATTTTTAGATTTTGTAGTTTCTGAGTTACCAAAAATTTTATTTAGTACGTTGGAACTTTCTATGTTGGTTTCATGTTTCCAGAGCCAAAGGCGACTTACTTCGTATGAAAAGGTAGGAATCTATATATCTAAGTTCCCCATTTCATTGTATATTCACCCATGAAAGTGAATATATATATATATATATGGATAGGTGTGGTTATGTATATATATGGGGAGTATACATATATAATTATATATTTAAGGATACCCTTGTATATATTCATGGACATGTGAATATGTACATAGGGGATAAGTTTACTTATATATATATATGAAGGTGAATTTATTATACATGATTTTCCGTATTTATTTGGTTTTCTTAATTCCTTGATTTCAATGTGGGAATAAAACACATTTAGTATACAACATTTTTGATGTTCTAAATGTACTTTCCATCCTTTTGTTTAAATGTTTTCCAAACCAAGGCACCCCTTCTAAATGCTTGGCCCAACTTTTGATTAGAATTACCCATATAGTTAATTTCCCCATTAAAATTATACCTACTAAGTGCTATATGATCTTATCAATTGGTTTGTATTATTTTAGTATTTTAAATGGCATGTTTTAATGGTTTATCATGTTAATAATTTGGTTTCATTCCATGAACAAATTTAATGGTTAATTTGAAATAGAATTTAATATGGTGGCACGAACACACCTCTTTATATAATTAAATAAGCATAGATTAAATGAATTGATATAATTGTGATTCCCTTGATTATAATGTATTATTTAAATGAAAATCATGAGAGTTCTTTCCTCATGGATTTCATTATAAATATGATGATGCATTTATATGGGATCGATAAATGTAAGTCCTGATAGGTATTGAATCATGTATGTTTATGATAAATATGATTATCTTCCTTTATAGAGGCTACAATACAATAGTAAGGGTTTAGTTGATTATGGTGATAATACACTCCCTTATATTGAGTGTTGAGCATAATGTCTCACACCAATGATATGATATGGGTGATTGGATGAGACACCACATTCCATGATAAAGTGTTTCCATGGAGGATCACTCACCATACAAATTTATGTAGTATGGAATTTCTCACTCTATTAAGATGTAGAGAATGTACCCTATTTCATGGGATTTTATGCTTGTTAGACTGGTCTTGGATATGTGAGTTACACCACGGTCCATCCAGTACTATTATTCCAGGTATATGTCCATTAGGAGTTCCACATGAAATTGGTTCATATAGGTGGATGAAATGTAGAACTAAACTATATATATATATATATAATTACTATATATATATAGTGACATGATCATACTGTTGGAACCAGGGTCTTCAAAGCATGATTTGGCGTATGGTTTGTATTTGTTGTCAATAATCAGTGGAAGTTCAGGATATGTACCAACAAAGAGATCATACCGTTCAAGCAGAAAACCGTAGTTAAGGTGGCGCCGTTTCCCAGTGTTTGCCAAATTTTTGGGCCTGAAAATCGGCCAATAAAGAAAAGTGTTTTTGGAAAAGGTACTTGCGCGCCGTGCTCTTGGAGGATAAAAGACTTGCGCGCCATATGTTTTTGAGGATTAGAACATCAAAATTTGGCTAAGGAAAGAAGGTCACGCAAGTGTTGGTTGGGTCGCGCAAGTGAGTTGCGCGACAGAGGTTACTGGAGACAAGACTTGCGCGCCGTTGAGGGACTTGCGCGCCGCCGCGCAGGGGGTCCAGTTTGCCTATAAATACTGGACCACCCCTTATCATTTCTCACGGAGCTCAAGACTTCGAGATTTCTCGAGCTCTCATCGCGCAGGTGGTCGAGTCGCGCAGGTGGTAGTTTTGTCGCGCAAGTAGAGCTTGTGCGCCGGTTGTTGGCTGTGCGCCCAAGGCGGTTTGGAAGAGAAAGGAAGTGGACCGCGCAAGTTTGAAGTCGGGGAAGGAAGCGTCGCGCAGGTGCGTTGATGACACTTGCGCGCCAGTTTGGACTTGCGCACCGTAGTGGGACTTGCGCAACTGTCTTGGAGAAGCGCACCTGGTTTTGCTGAAGACCACCGACCTGTTTGGAGATGCACGAAAGCCGAGAGACTACCTGATACATTCGAGGAAAAGTGATATTCTTCTTCTGGTCAGAATCGGACTTCAATAGAGAATCTACATACAACAAAGGATGCATTCTTATGCAAATGATGAAGAGACCTTCATGTCTATAAACTGAGTGGGACTTCACCAATGACAGTGAGCTAGGGGGAGTCAACGGGAGTGACCTGAGGGAAGCAGTGAGCTATCCCTGAACCTTTGTAAAGGCAGTGAGCCTGAGACCGAGTGACTGTACCCGAACCTTTGTAATCTACATCTAGTTAAGCATAGTGGATTTAGGTACGACCGACAACCTGTCGGCGTATGCTCCTTGGACGTAGCCCTTAGTGGTTAACCAAGTAAAAAGGGTCGTGTCTTCTCTGTGCATGTGAATGTTTTCTTTATAATCATAATCATCATACAGATTCAACAAGTTCCCACCAACGTGGGAACAAGATCCATCACTTTAAAAGAAAAAGTGGTCACCCTGATTCACCCCTCCCCTCTCAGGGTGTCCCGGGGTCCTACACATACTTCTATCTAGTAGGGAGCTGAAGCAGGTAGAGTCGGCCAGGTGTCCAATTGGAACCTAAGAAGACCTATGTTATTATTTTAGTATTGTTTATTATTTTATATTTCCTATACAATGATTAATTTAAAATTTCACAAAATTTATTGGTCTAGACACTGTGGGTGCTAGCCTAACGAGATTTATATCTCACTCCCTTCTCAGGATACCATTGCACTGGGGTAACCGAGTAGACCTTATGTTTGCAGGACCACAAACTATTGCTTGAGATGTATTTCTTGTACTTGGGAGTTATGATAAAAGGACTAATATGGTGTTTGATATTCTCATGGATCTAGTTATTGCGTTTTTTTATTTTATTACATTTTATTGTTATTTTTATTTTCTTTGCTTCTACTTGTTGTATCCTCTGTCATACAAGAATTATTGTAAATTGGAATTGGCCACCTTTATTAAATTATTATAATATGTATCTTCTACTAATTTATAATTATTTATTATTTCTTACACTATTTTCTACTATTTAATTTCAAGTTTACCATTATGCTACTCTGACCATGAGGGTATATTCTCCCCACTATCACCTCCTTAGACCCTCATTGTTAGTCGGCAACCTCTAGCATATAGGGAGGCATGCTTGATGCCATGTGGCAGTCTAGCTACCAATTTAATGGTCACTTAGACTGGTATATTAAAAATTATCCCTATAAGATTTTAAAGTATTCTTGAAAACATTAAGGAGTTATGAAAGAATAAAAATATTCCATTCGGTATAAGTAAAAATACATTCCTTCTGAATTTTGGAAAAAACATTTAAAAGAGTGTGATTGTTATCCAAATGTATCGATTACATGTATCATCCATAAATAAACATAAAAAAATTGAAAATATAATATAATATAATAAAAATTAATTTTACTAATAATCATATTATGACATAATCAATGGAGTATAAGTTTAAACAAAAGAAAGGAAATTGTGTTAAGAATTACCTTACCACTTTGTAATTAGTCGAACCGTATGCCCCATTAATGACCTTCAAATGAATCAATGAATAAAATTAATATAAATATATTCATGATATGATATATCAAATTTTAGTATAAATACACAAAAAAAGGAATAAGTGGTGAATAAGGAATATCTCACAGAAATAAAAGTGAGATGGGAAACCCTTACCTTATGTCTGAAAACATTATGCACTTGTACTTAATGTTCTGGATAATCAACTTTGATTCATTAATTAAATGATTCAGAACCTATTAAACATATAATTTATTTATTATAATTTTATTAAGTTCCTTTACAATCATTTTTATGAGTTATATTGTTTAATTTCGCAGATTCAGAAGCGTTTGTTTCATGGTTTTATGGTCGGTTCCCTTGAGTATAAATAGGAGAGTTCTTGTTAAATGGGAATATCTTCTCTATAAGTGAAATAATTTGGTATCAATGAACTTAAATATGTTTAAATGGTCCCATATATAATTTTTATATGGTATGAGGATGTTTCATTAGATAAAAGTTTGATGTTTTTTTTATTTTTGATGGGTTTTCCAACCTTCATGAACTAGATTCATTTTGTTTAATATTATGTCAATATATTAATTGTAGAATGTGATAACATACATAGTATATATATTTATTCCTTATTAAACAATTATAAGTGAATTTAATCCTTCTATTAATGTGTTAATGTAAAATAAAAACTCATCGACCATGAAGGCAGTAAATTGACGCACCATGGATGATGATTTCATTTTTAAGAATAAAAGGAGAAATAAAGAGGTTTTATGATGGATTTAAAATTAATATAACAAAATTATAGTATATATATTATATTGGAGTTATAATGAAACTTTTTATAGGGTTTAGGATAAGGTATAAGTGAGAAACAATTTAAAAGAGGAGGAATTTACCTCTTGAATATTTTATCCTCAAGAACCTCATTAAGGCACTTGGAATTGGTCTTTTTATGAGACTAGAAACACTAGAATGTGTAAAGAGATGAGGATAAGTGGATTTGGAAAAGTATAGTCAATTAATAAGTCTCATTTTGATGAAGTTAAGTTAAGGAAAAAGTACCTTTTATAATTGAGGTGAGCGGTAATTTAAGAATTATGTAAAACATTAAAATATAATATGACTATTATAGGGGTAAAGACTTTCAAAAGGAATAAAAGACTAATGAGATTAAATTTTTGAAAAAATATTATCATATTTGGAATTAGTCAATTTTTTTTATTTTAGAATAATTTAATAAAATATTATATTCATGAAATATATTTTTTGTCAAATTTACCACTATTCATAACTAAAACATTAAAAACATAAAAAAAGATTAAAATTTGATGCAAATATTTTATTGTATCTTATAAATTGAATATGTATCTATAAAATCCATGTATCATCTTAATTATCTCACATTATATTTATTTTAATATTTTCAATATCATTTATTTCATTTATCCATTAAGTAAATAATTATTGCATCATCGCTATGCAAGCCATTAAGACATTTATTTTTGACTAAAAATTTAAAATAAATCATCATGATTAATATAAATATTTTATATTTCTAAATAATATTTATGGTCAAAAATATTTCCTAGAAAACCATATATTAAAAATTTATACTAATTAAAAACCACAGTGTGAAAATGTTGACTTTATTTTGAATAAAATATTATAAGGAGATTAAAGTCATTAAAGTGGATCCAAAAGGACCCAAATTAGAACAAAATAAAATTATGAACAAAATTTAATAATAATAAATATTTATTCAAAACCCTTGGTCATTTAATGATCTTATAATTTTAATTAAAATCATTTTATTTATTTCTCTTCTGCTTGCATAAGAACTGCATCAGCATTGAAAAAGAATTAAATTTAATTATTTCATATATAAAAATTAATAATAAATTTATAAAATAAAAATAAATTAATTAGGTTCAATATAATATTTTATATTCATTCCTTATGTATATACTCATATCCATGTCAAGACATATTCTTTAATTTTTCAATTTGACTTTTTTTGCCTTGTGTAAGCATTGCACATTCATTCAGATATGATTAATGTTATATAGCTCTAAAATTAGAAAATATAAGGAAAACACATCAATTTAAAAAAAAAATAAATGAAAATTTGTGAAAAAACATATAGAAATTAATTATTATCTATAAAGAACCAAATTTGGCTTTGTCAATGCTGTGTAGGCACTTTATCAGCACTAACAATGATTTTTTATATGTATCATGAAAGAAATTTTAATTTACGTGTTATGAATTATTTTGTACAATATTTATATATATATATATATTATAATTCCATAATTTTGTCATTAAATTTGTTTAATAAATTTATATATCATAATTATGTTATGATGATTTCATAAAAGATACAAAATTTTATAAAAAAAACTTTATTTTTTGCTATTCACCAGAAAATGAAACATATTCGAAAAACACTAAAAATTTAACCGAAGTAAATTTTGATATTAAAATTTCAAAAATGTATTTTATTTTTTTAAATAAAATTTATATAAGTGTCAAAAGTTTGTTTTTCAAACAAGTTATCTATGAAAAGGAGGCAAAACTGCATTTTAGAAAATACTTATTTTTTATGCTTAAAATTGGATTTGTTCTTATTTTATTCATATAAAAATTATGGAATGAATTTAAAAACATTTTATTGAATACAATATATATATATATATATTTAGAGTTCATTATAATATTTAACTAATAGTGATTAATTTAATTTATTAAGATAAAATTCAATTATGGTCATAAAAATAGTTTTTTATAAAGACACATCCTTTATGTTCAATTCGTTTTTATTTTTAATTTATAAATAACTGGTAACCAATGAATTCATTTTATAATAATGTTTAAAACATATATTTATAATTTACTTAATCTCTTTAATTCCATCCATTGCAATGTCTAGGTGATAAATATTACAATTAAATAATAATATTTATCATTTGTTTAAGCTCCATGTTCTGTGTAGCATAAGCTATAAAAGAAGTTAAATTTAAAAAGTGAAATACCATAAAATCTTGGAGTGTAACATTATCCCCCAATTCAATAAATTGTGTCCTTGAAATTTTGAAATTTCTCTTTGAAAATCAAATGTTGATACTTTAAAATTCCTTTATAGGAAACCCACTTCGTAAATTGGGTTAATGAAACTTGTACATAAATGGAGGGAAATAAAATGTGATCAGCACAAAAAAAATAGGTTTCATAATAGGAGAACATTAGAGGGAAGTGAGAATATGGGCATGGAAAAGATATATAACTATCTTGTTCTGATAGAGGGTGATAGATAACATGTTCATTATAAAGTCTACCATCACAAAACCATAAACTTGTGATCAGTTAAAAGACCATTGATTTGTTAGAAAGAAAATTAAATGAATGGAATTTTTTGTTCTAAAGTACTTTTCCTATAGAAAATAAAATTACATGATTTCTTCCCATTTCATATGCACAATATCAGAATTTGGTTATGATTAGATCTATTTCTAATTTACTTCTTAAACCAAAAGATGGATATTGAAGATGAATTTTTATGTCTAAAAAAGTTTTATCAAATGATCTATAAGTCATTCATTTGGACTTTAAATGTTTACTGAAACAAAAATAGTTAGAACATGATATCCAATGTAATAAATCATACATTAACCTCAAATAATAGTATACAATGTTCAACTTAATCCATTCCATAAGTAACTAATCTTAAGAATCATCCAACATTTGTTTGTCCAAATTCAATGACCAACAATTTAGAAGGAAGATCACTAAATTTCGAAAATCAACATAACATAAGATTTACCCTAATAATGCAGCTCTTATTATCACATACCAAATATATCAATACTTTAACCACCTTTAAACCTTTATAAAATATAAATTCTTCCAAGAGTAAAATATCAGGTTGTTGAATATATTCCTTAAATCCAAATATATAGTAAACCCTGTAAAGAGAACATAAACAATTAAATCACTAACCACATTCATGGTCACCAATACTATCCCACAAACAAATATTTACTATTATCTCAACATAAACAACATATTTAGGGATATCTTTCCCAAATAACATGTTTTCCAAAAGACCAAATTACAAAAGAATCACTTCTCTTGGTTTTTGGTGCTATTCATCACATGATTCAAATTCCTTAAAGAAGAAGTATTGTATTAAAATCCCTACATATCTCCTGATTCTTATAACAATAGAATTATTTATAAAATAATAAAACAATATAATTATTGAATCCAAAAATAGGAATATTAATCCTTTCTATTCATCTGTGGTAGTAGCATAAGCTTGAATATTCATTATCTATTAGCCTGTTTTGGGTTATATTCCTTTGACACTCAAGAAATTGATTTTCATAGTGCCCCATATCATTTTAGTTGAATGATTGTTCATTTGAAACATTTTTCTTACTCTTGAAATCACAAACAAGGTGGCCTTTCTCTCCACACTTGTAACAAACTCTCATTCATTTTAAGCATGTATTAGGGTGTTTCTTTCCATAATTATCTTATTTTGGAAAATACTTTTTTCTTTTATTTAATTTATCCAAATTTATCCTAGATTTACTCTTTTTATCATTCTTCACTTTGAATCCATAAAACATAGACAATTCTTTATTTGCATCATTACCACATGATACTATGTCATTATATGATGAGAATGTTTCGGATACTTATTCCCTTCAAAATATTGGTATAAGCCCATAAAATATTTGATACTGCTTACTCTTTAGATCATATGCATTGGTGAGGTTTTAATTCCTTCTATGAGGATCTATTTCAAAATGATGAAATACACTAGATTAGATCATATCATTATGAAACACAATGTGTAATCCCAAAACTAGTGAAATACTTAACATAAATTGAAAAATTTAGGCGTAGCTAATCTCATAATCATGGTTTCTTGGGATGTTACTCTATAGTTATCTGTAATGTCTATCTTAGGGTTATGTTACCTAACCTAGGATATTCTAAATATAGTTCCGAAGGTTTATAATAAACATTCCTTGATACCAACAGTAAAGACCCAAACCCAAGCAGCCCGGGGTCGGTGCATTACATCATTACATTGACACTAAGTAATGGTGATCACATCCCAAAGGACTGAATAGTTTAGTATGTTTGAGAAACTAGATACAAATATAATTGTTACATTATAAATTTAAATTAAATACAACATGGTAACTCCATCAGAATCACCCCTATCCTCCTAGATTATCCATGCATGTCAAACATAATATACATCTTGGTTTCTTGGGAAAAAATAAAACATAAGAAATGGGTAAAATAAAATTACCATTAAGTTTAATAATAAAATAGAAGATATAATAAATTAAAATAAATAATAAGAAAAGGTTATAACTAAAAACATATTCCATTAAGACATAATCTTGAGCTTAATATGGTATGAATAAAAGATGATCAAATAATTCCATATAAATAATCACATGAGAATAAAAATTAACTATGGATATTATAATAGTCAAATAATCACATGGATTATCAATAAATAATCTCATAATTAGAGAATTCATAATGTGGGATATCATAAAAATATCATCAAGACTTCATCCAAGACACCATACATAATCAGGTAAGACATCAGCTAATTCCCAAACTAGTTTGTCTCATGAGACCTGCCGATACATCGAGGGGATATAGAAATATCCACTTGACACTTACTAATTCAAATTAATTTCTTATATTAAATGTGTGGAACAAAGTAAACACATACATTTATATTGAAAGTAGAATATGAAATGTAAATAATTTTCCCAATTAGTAAACATAATCATAAACTATCTAGAGTAATAGAGAGAATTGTATCAATATAGTACATCCCCAAAAAATGATCATAAACCACTCAATAAAATATTATAGATGGTATAATAAGATATAAACATCAATTAAGAATAATATTCAACAAAGGTTGTAGACATAGATGAAAATACTCAAACAAAATCATTGAATATTTATTGAGAGAAATACCATTTTTTACTTTATAATCATTTATTTAAAAATCCGCACGATTAAAAAAGAAAAAAATTTCTTCAAAAGTATCATTTTAAACTTGTGAAATATTATTGAAAAAATTAAGGCATTATAAATTAAGGAAAATCCACTCATTCGGTATAAGTAAAAAAACATTCCATGTTAATTTTGAAAAAGAAACATTTAAAAGAGTATTTTAAAATAAAGTGTGAGCATAAACCAAATGAATAAATTACATGTATCAGATATAAATAAACATAAAACAAGTTTATATATAATATATGATAATAATAATTCATTTTACAAATAATCATAGAATGACATAATCAATGGAATAGAAGTTTAACCTATAAAAAAGAAATTGGGTTTAGAATTCCCTTACCACATTGTAATCAGTCAAACCGCATACCCCATTAATGTTCATAAAATAAAACCTTTAATACCATGAATATAAATAGATTCATGATATGATATATCAAATGGAAACATAAATACACCACACATAATGAATAAGTGGTGAATATGGAATATCTCACAAAAAATAAAAGTGAGATGATAAAACCCTTACGTTATGCCTGAAAGGGTTCTACGCTTGTACTTAATGTCATAGATAATCAAATTAGATAAATTAATTACATAATTAATAATCCATTAAACATAAATTTATTTATTTTAATTTAATTATGTTTATTTATGGACATGTTTATGAGTCATAATGTTTAATTTCGATGTTTTGGGAGCATTCGTTTCATGGTTTAATTGTCGATTCCCTTGAATATAAATATGGGAGTTCTCTTTCAAATGGGAATAAATTCTCCAAAAGTGAAATTATTTATTATTAATTAACATAAATAAGATTAAATGGACTCATATATTATTATTTTATATGTTATGGGGATGATTCATTGGATAAAAGTTTGATGAAAAAAGTTTAGTTTATTTTTTTGCAGGTTTTCCGAATGTCACAAAGTAGTTGCAATTTTTTAATATTATGGCCATATATTAATTAAAGAATTTGATACCATAAATTGTATGTATATATTTTTC
Source organism: Viscum album (assembly GCA_963277665.1). NCBI lineage: Eukaryota > Viridiplantae > Streptophyta > Magnoliopsida > Santalales > Viscaceae > Viscum > Viscum album. The sequence goes on along the minus strand of OY728163.1, from coordinate 378,393,833 downwards.
CATATTAAAAATTTATAAGTGAATTTAAATTTTCCATGAATGTGGTAATGGGAAACAAAAACTCATTGTTCATGAAGGTGGTGAATTGACACACCATAGATGACAATTATATTTTTAAGAATAAAAGGAGAAAATAAGAGATTTTATGATTAATATACAACTAAACTAATAAAATTATAGTATATATATGATTTTGGAGTTATATTGAAACTTTGGATATGGGGATAGGATAAGGTAGAAGTTATAAAGAATTTGAAATAAAGGAATGAGGAATTTACCACTTGAATATTTTCTCCCTGAGAACCTCCTTAATGAACATGGAATTGGACTTTTTCTGAGACCATCAACACTAGAATTTGTAAAGGTATGTGGATAAGAGTATTTTTTTATAGTATATTTTATCATGTAAGGTTAATGTGATGATGTTAATTTAAGGAAAGTGTCCCTTTAATAATTGATGTGAGGGGAAAATTAGGAATTACATAAAATATTAAAATCTAATATGGCTATTATTGGGGTAAATAATCCCAAAAAGAATAAAAGGTTAAGAAGACTACATTTTTGAAAAGATATTATCTTATTTGGCGTTATTAATTATTTATTTATATTTTTAAATAATTTAATAAAATATAATATTCATGAAATATAATTTTTTTCAAATGTTACATTATTAATAACTACAAAATTAAAAACATAAATCAAGATTAAAATTAGAATAAAATATTTTATTATATATTATACATGTCATAATTATCTAGAAAATTCATGGATCATATTAATTATATAAGATTATATTTATTTTAATATTTTTAATATCTTTTATTTTATTTCTCTATTAATTTAATAATTACTATACCATAATTGTGCAAGCCATGAAGGCATTTATTTGTTGGCTAAAGATTAAAAATAAATTATCATGATTAATATAAATATTTTATCTCTCAAAATAATATTTATGGTCAAAAATAGATTTTTGAAAACCATATATTAAAAAGTTATACTAATTAAAAATCCTAGTGTGAACATCTTGACTTCCTTTTAAATAAATTATTTTAAGGGTCCTAAAGTTTCCCAAGTGGATCCAAAAGGTCCCAAAATAGAACAAAATAATATTATGAACGATTATTACTCATAATTTTTTTTTAAATTTTTTTAATCATTTATTGGTTTCTATAAATTTAATAAAATAATTTTATTTATTTTTCTTATGCTTCAACAATAATTCTATCAGCATTGCATATTCATTAAATTTAATTATTTCAAATATAAAAATTTAAAAAAATTTCTATCATAAAAATAAATAATTTAGGTTCAATATAATATTTTATATTCATTTATTACATAGATTTCCTCATATCCATGTCAAGACAACTTCTTTAATTTGTTAATTTAACTTGTGTTGCCTTGTGTAAGCATTGCACATGCATTCAGATAAGATTCATGTCATATAACTATAACATTATAAAATATAATACAAAAAAATAAATTATAAATAATAATTAAATAAAAACCCATGAAAATACATTTATAACTTAATTATTATCCATAGAGAACCAAATTTTACTTTGTTAATGTCTCTCATGCACTGTGTCGATACAAATAATGGGTTTTTTATACTTATCATGCAATAAATTTTAATTTGAATGTTCTAAATTATTTTGTACAATATTTATATTATAATATTATAATTTATTCATTCCCTAAGTTTAATAAATCTTTTATTTCATAATTATGTCATGAATATATCATAAAAGATATTGTATTTTATTAAAAAATGTATTTTTTTTACTATTCACAAAAAAATGAAACATATCAGAAAAAAATAAAAAATTTAATCAAAGTAAATTTTGATATCACTCTTTCAAAAATAAATTTTATTTTTTAAAATAAAATTTATAAAATACTTAATTTTTTTATATAAGTGCACCATCAAAAGGTGGAAAAACTGCATTTTAGAAAAACATAGCTTTTTATGATTAAAATTGGATTTGTTCTTATTTTATGCCTATAAAACTTCTCGGATGAATTTAGAAAAATTTTATTTGATATATAATATATAAATTTTATTATGATATTTCAATAATAGTGATTAATTTAATTTATTAAGATAAAATTCCATTGTGTTCAAACAAATAGATTTTTTATAAAAACCTATCCTTTATGTTAAATTTGATTTTTTTAATTACTAAATAATCGGTAAATAATGAATTCATTTTATATGAAAATTTAAACAATATTTTTATAATTTACTTAATCTCTTTCATTCCCACAATTCCAAAGGGTAGGTGATAACTACCATAGTTAAATAATAATATTTAATCATTTTTTTAACTTTGATGTTCTTTGTAATGCAAGCTATAGAAGAATTTAAATTTTAAAAGGGACATACCATAAAATAATGGAGTGTTAAAATAGAATATGTTATCAGAATACATATTTCATGTTACATTAAAAGATCTTTTGATATGGAGGACATTGTAATACATTGTACATCTAATGCATTTTCCGTATTCTTCAAACAGAGAGATACCTCTTCCTCATTAGCCTCTCTATAAAGTGACTCAGGAAGTGGGGTTTCCAACACATACAATTTTTTATTTGAGGCATAATATAACACATAAGCACCTAAACCATTTCTGGAAATATACACCGGTGATAAGGTTATCCTTCTATAATATGGATCATAGTGATATTGTTTATGTTGTTCGATTTTACATTTATACAATTTAAGAGAAGAAAATTAGTTCTTGTTTTGATTTCTAAATAGATTAATAAATTTAAAATTAATTAAATTATTATTAATATCCCACTATTTTTCAAAAACTAATATCCTTGACCATATATTTCATAATATCATGTTTTCTAGATATTCCAACGTAAAGGATCTATATTCCCTTCTCATAACCCATAATTTAGCCTAACAAGCTATTTAAAGTGTTTTAAGTAGGTGTAACTTTCCAACTACATTAACTCATAGTTATTTGATTTGTTGAGTGGACTCCCTAATCCTAAAATATTATTTTAATATTTCCAAAACCTTTTACTTTTAGTCACACCAAGTACTACTTGAGAAGTCAACCCTTGATGTAAACTATGTTAAGTCAACCCAAAAATTCAAACTAAATTTTATTCGATAATTGAAAGCACCCCAACTTGGGCTAGTCAAGTACATTAAACTATGAGGTTGATTCTAACTTAAGTAGTGGAAGGCTAAGACAACTTAATATTTTATTTGATGGATTTTTATCCTTATTCTTGAATGCCATTTTATCCTGTTATATGTCTTGTTAGTATTAAATGAATTTTACTTTAGTGATTAACCATGTTTTATAAAACATTTATTCATAATCCAGTTATATTTTATTCCACTGTTCTTGTTTCTTAATTAATTTATTTAGGTTATTTCACCAAATTCAAAAACATATATAATCAACCATGAAACTAATAGAAATATAATTTAATTGGAATGATCAGGATTTTTTTTCATGTGGCTAGTTTATATAGTGGATTATAAACTAATCATCAAACCTATGAGAAAACAACTTGAACTGTAGCTTGGTTCTTGTTGTAGTATTCCACCTTGTATCCTATGAATCTCCTCAATTGGTCTCACCTTAGACCTTTGACTTGGATCGCCTTCACTCGCTTAGGAGTTCCATCATTACATAATCTTTTACTCAAATGTAGGCGAGGGGATCCAATGGATTTGGATAAATGTGGTTTATATAAAACTAATCACGAGCATGCAAACCCTTACATAATAATGAGGTTAGGATGAGATGTAGGCCATTAAAAATAATTTAACAATAATAAATTTAAAGAAACCAATCACACACTAGACTTTTTCTGATCTCATGATCATCCACACATCAAGAAATAAGAATGTATTTACAATCTTGTTATAAATTACTTTGATTTATCCTTTAATTAAGATAACGTGTCATGAATTAGTCCCATTGATATAATTTATTTTAATTCCATCCAACCATAATTGAATAACCATCATCTATAATTTCTAAAAATATTAATTTTATTTAAAATTATTGCAGTATACAAGTGTACTCAGAGGAAAATTCACATATTATTCAATTTTTTTCCACATAAATTAATTTAATATATAATTTTTAATCCTAGAACATGGAATGTACAATCAAATGTATGACACATGGAACAAATAATAAATTCGTTTAATTATAAATTTAATTATTCTTTCTGTGAAAATTCGAGAACAATATTATAAGAAGAATACAAGACGTGTAGTAGTTTACTTGGTTTGCACTTATCTTCTAGCAGTGTCCAAAACATGTCATTCCCCATGTTGTCTATCTAATATGTGGAATTCTTGAGAAACCCCATGTATTATCCAAATGATTCTTAATTTTTAATCATTAACTGATTACTGATTATGTTATCAAGAATGAATAAAAGAAGTGATGATGATGTCAAATTTTTAAAATGAATCATTTTAAGTACAAAAAACTCAAACAAATTAAATAAATCAATGAATAATAAATAATTATAATTTAAATATGTGACTGCTTTGATACCAATTGAATGTTACAGATGCAGTGGAAGTTTCCATTGATGGTATGAACAACTCGAATTTCAGTCTTAAATTACATGTAATCATTTCTTTACATGATCATGTAATCATGTACAATGAAAACTATATATTAATGAACTTAATTAATATAATGAAAATGGAGGGAGAATATCTTCACATATAATTTATTATTAATTTATAAACAGATAAATAAATACCTCAACTTGAAAGGCCACTTTCATTGATGATCCTATGGAATATATACTATAATTGTACTACAAGATTCAAGTGAAGAATACCTTTAGTAGTGATCCAAACGCGAACAAGAAATCTAGATCAATGCTATATAATCCCCAAGTGTTAGCTTGAATGATCCTAATTGATGGCATTTTTCATGGTTAAACACAAAATTTTTCTTCTCAAACAGGTTGAAATCTTGGTTCTCTCTTGAATATGTCAGAGAGTAGAAATAGTGAGATATTTATAGAACTCTATATATATCTATCTAGATATATCTCTAGATATATATCAAGATATATCTATCTAGATATATCTCTTTATATCTTTCTATATCTAACTCTCTAAATATATCTATAGATATCTTTATAGATTTTTCTATTTATATATATTTCTAGATACCTCTCTTATCTATTGCACACACCTAAAAAGTCCCTTGAAAAATTGATATATTTAGATATAATTATATATAATTAAATATTTATTATGTAAATTTTAGGGTTTAAAAATTTCACATAAGAACTTAACCATTTATAATATTCTTAATTAACCCCATGTCCATTAATAATAAAAATATTATTATTATTAATTACTTGATGTGTGAAACACATTAATAATATAAATAAATATCAATTATTTATAATTGGACCATTAAACTCAGTCTGATTTCCCTCCTCAACATTCATCGATCCTCTAGTAATAACTTTTTAATTAAATAAACGTTACTACATTATTTCTATAATAAATAAAATAAATACTAGATTCACCTAACATTGAAACTAATATTTAATATTTTACTCACTTTATTATTTCAAATAAATAAAGATTAAATTATAGAAATCCACCTAAACTAAATATATATTATTTATTATAACTTATTAAATTCATTACTTGGATTTAATTGATATTGTGGATGCTCTTAGTGAACGAACCTCTAGGCCTCCTTTTCAATGGAATTAGGCATAATCGCCTAAAGTCAATGGTTAGTGTTTAGAAACATTCCAATTCACCCATAGAGGAATAAGTTAATGTCACAATGATAACCAACCTCTTATGAATGTTTATCTTGTAATATAATCCTTTTATTGCGATATCTCTAATCAAACATGTTGCATTATGGTTCCATCAACCTCTATAATTTATTTCTAATTATTTGAGTTTCTAAAAATGAACTCACCCACTGAAACCCAGGGACATGGATTTATACAAGTAGTTCTTCTCCATTAAAGATTCTGAGATATCACCTTCCATTATAGGATAGAAGGTATACATACTTTCTCTCATTATCCATTAGTAGAATATAACTCACGAGGAACCCAACATACCATATCTGGATGTGAATTTATATCATCATAGTCTTTTTCAATACATTAAAGTGTGTGATTCATGAAATCCATTAATGATAATATTAAATTCTAAAGACCAATACAAATTTACTCCTATCGGAATACCCAATGAAACATAGAATGTGGATTTTCTATTTGATGGGTCTGTTCTTATAACCTCATATCTTGGAGATTACCAAAAGTGAACATTATAAGAAGGTATCTCAATGTATTACGATCCTCCTACCCCTAATATACTATATAACATGTGACCCATAATAAAATATCAGTCATCCATAGAACATGATTCATGAATAATATCGTGGAACCTCTTGGTTCTCAATATAGTGGGGAACTGCAATAACCTTTCAGTGAAACATATATTCTTTGGACATTATCACATAAAAATATCATGCTGAGATACAATAATAATGTGATAAGAAAACTTCATTAAAACATGAAATAAATTACTAAATATATTGGTTTTAGAGCACTAAATCCAAAAAAAGTGACATTCACTTTTTATTTTGACCAGTATAATATTTAATTACTTTGAACTTCTCTTAGTCCAAATATACTCCCAATATCCTATTAGATTATATATTTTGTTATGAATATCATGCTAAAATAAAAAAATCATTTGTGTTTAGAAAATATTAATTATTTCCCTTAGTGTTAATATTATAAAAATAAACTATTTTATCCATAACTTTATACGACATTTTATGTTTATGGATTAGTATTATAAAAAAGAAGACTTAATTATTTAAAATATTCCACAAATGAGTGGTAGGGTCACATCCCTCATATTTTACAAATTAACTAGACAAACAATTTTATTCTTTATAAAACATATTTTTATCATTATCGATTTTTCATAAATTTAATAGAAATGTATCATAAGAATAACATGTTTCACAATAATCAACTCATTTATTGATAAAAAAATTTATTTATAAGGAAATTTCCAATAACATAATAAGTAAAAATAACGATAGTAACACCATATTTATTTTGATTCATTTGAGCTTTAAGTAGTCCACTAAATCCAACACCTTGATGTATGGACCCATTTTCTCATCAATAAAGTCCATACTTTAATCTTTAATATTCAATATTACATCAATTTTTAAACTTGTATATATTTACAACAATTATGAAACATGCAATTGATAATTTATACCTTTAAAAATAAAATTATTGAATTATATGACATTAATACCTAATCTGGAATCTAAAAATAGTTTCTTATTAAAATCCATGAATTTTGGATATCTCTTTCTCTAGTGAATAGATTGACCATAATAAAATCGCTACCCTTACTCCACTTTCTTCAGTTTATATGGAGGTGTGGAATCTCTACAAACTATCTTATTTTCCTTATAGAAATTATTTAACCCTTTTATTTTTGAATCATAAAAATAGTACTTGGGACTGGACCTTCCATGCCCTTATAATGAATCCTTAACATATTGAGTATACTAGGTATTTTTGAGATTATTCATAATCTAATTCACAATAAATTTTTGGAACATTTTTGAAAATGATTGGGGAATGCATTATATGGCCAGAATAATCTTGAAAGGATATCCCATTCTCTTCAAGTCATTGTCACACCCTATCATATTGAGTAAATGAGTGTAAACTGATGTACCTTATACTATCTTTCACTGAAATAAATACTTTTACACCTCATATATCTTATTCCTTTATTCTTCCTCATAGAGGATTTTTAGGTTGTCTATCATCTTGTATGAAACAATGCTTTCATATTGCTTATAGAATTTAGGTTCCATGGTTACGAACATGAGAGTATATTCTTATATTGAATCCATTAGATATTTTTCATAAGTATATATGTATTTTTTTAAAGAGATTCGCAAGTTGGTTTTCCGGAATGGGGTTTTTGTAACATCTAGAACTTCCTGTGTTTCTTAATAACTATTCTTAAGTTTCAATACCATTCAATGAAATTAATTATATTAAATTTTTCCTTATCTAAGATCACAATGTTAATCTCAAATATTATGATGATTCCAAAATATCGACAATATAATCTTTTTTATATGAGTCTCATATTTATTTAATAATATATTTTTTAAATGACCGCCTACTAAAATGATGATCTATTTTAAAATTAATCATATCCATTAGTGGTACAAAAACAACATTTCACTATTACATGACCCAGATTTGGGGTTAAACTCATCACTTTAGTTTCTTTTTCAATAAAATAAATTTAGTTATATAGGTATGGAATCAGGTCAGTCATATTGGATATAACTCTTGGAATGTTGGGAAAAAACTATTTCCCCAATCCATCATATGGATAAAATCAATACTATTTCTATATTATCCCAACTCTCTAGTTTTCCTAGATAATAGTAACCTAAAAAATCCAAAAAATGAGGTACATAACTATTAGGGTCACCTTATTACATTGTTTGAATACACAAGGTAACCTAGGGTCAACCTAATTTTGTATGAACCTACCTAGTTGGATGATCGAGGCATTGAAAATATTTTTAGTTGGAAAGAATATAACACTTATAATTTTTAATGGGTATTTTATCTCATAATCCTATATCATTTTATTACCTTCACATTAATTCTTTATTTTAGAATCCATATTCCTCCCAAAAAATCAACATGTTTAAACTATATTGACTAGCAACCCTTTACACAACCCATAACCCATGTTACTAACATAAATTAAAATTCATATATATTTATATACCTCAAAATGAATCCCATGACTATGGTAAATTAAAACCTTTCACATAATGTATTGGAATCTTATGAAACCAATAATCCCCATAAAAGTAATATTAGAGAATCAGATTGACAACCCCAAATTTTCTTGGTAAGGAATAAGTCTAATGGGTAGTGAGAAGTTTGATTGAAAGTTCCACTATATAAGGATACCCTACTAATGGGAGAAATCTTATGAAATCAATTGTGCATTTCACTGAGCATGGTAATTCTTGGAGGGACACCATGTTATGGTTACCAAGGGATAAAATGTGGAATAGGGGAACCACAACATGGGTAGTCCATCCATGGTGTAAGAGTTTAAAGTGGTTCTGAAGTCCTGGGTGTTGTGGTATAGCCTTGATCACCACGTCATGGTGTTGTGGGCCACAGTGTAGTGATATGGGAAACCCAAGTATTTTTCCTTCAAAGACCTTCATTCCACATAGTGTTTAGGCCTACGGGCTTTGTAATGGGTTTCCCCTCAGCCTTGTTAAAAGGGGATTAATTTTATAGTAAAAGGGGTATAACCCCATACTTGTTCTGATAAAAACATTATATTTTTGTTAAACATTATGGACATTCCATAAGTAAATAAATATAAGAACATTATATTTATTTCCAATACATACTCTTTCAGATTATAATTTATATAGAATTTAACTAAACATATGATATTAAATGAATTATAAAAACTTTATATTCCAATTAAATCTTTAAAAAATTTACAAAATCTAAATATCACATATTTAATATTATTTAAACTTTGATAATATAAATGATCAAAACCCCTCTTTATATGGTTATAATAACATTATCAAATATTATTTTTTAATTTTAAGAACTAAAATTAAATTATTTTTAATAAGTCACAACTTTAATTAAAAACTTTTATATGTTTTTCCTTATTTTTTTAATTTATAAAATTTTTATTAATTACATATATAATTTCTATATAAAAAATTTATATCAGAATTTTAATTCATACCTTATAATTCAAAAAATATTCTAATATTAACATTTAATATTATGGATATTTATTTATTAAATGCTTCATAAAATTTTAATAATTAACTATAAACATTTATAATTAGTTTATTTATAATTTTTTTATAAAGTTATAAAAAATCACCAAACATTCTTTGTCATAAATTATAAACAATTTATAAATTATATATTTTAATTCATAATTTAAAAAATGAAAATTTTAAAATTATTTAAGAATTTCATATTTTCTTATATCTCTATATCATATGAAACAATAGGCTATAACTTATATAACATTTTACATTTTATATTCAATAACCCATGAAAAATAATACCGACACTACCCATCATTATATTTGATATACATTAACTATCATAACTAGCGACACCACCTTCAGCTATCCACTAGTCATATTTTATATTTATATCACCATAGTGACACAATACTCTAATATATTATTATGAATACAATAAAAAATAATGATATCGTATCCTATGAGAAGATATATCATACCCTACAATAGATCAAAAGGAAAATATTTACACTATGCATCTTGTTAAAATATTCTTTATCACACAATATGATGCTATCATATTTTATGATATAATATAATGGAAAACCATGAAAAATTAAAATTTTCAATCTTTTCTTTTGATAGAAATTATGATATGAAATAATATTAAGGATTTATTTATTTTTCAACACAATTTTGAGAATCATGAAGAATGAAAAGGCACTAATACTATTGTTAGGTTTCTAAGGATATAATAAAACTTATTCAATGAAGTATAATACATTAGAAATGAAAAATACCAAGATCGCCATGAATTTTAGCTAAAACCATGTTAACTATAATTTAAGAACATTATAACTTCAGTATAGATACTATTCAACGGTCTTTGATCAATTTTCATGAGGATCAATAGGAATAGCCTATGAGATCACCCCTTCATGGTGTATATATGGTATAATATTAATCACCCATTTCATGTGAAGAACCCTCCTCACAACCATGGTATAATAATATCTCATGTGGAAAAGGATTAAGGAGGATATATCTTGAAATAGAATTGATAAAATCTTTGGAAAGGATCGAGCGATTGAAAACTTTATCACAATTCCTTGGACTACTTATATAGCCTTTTGGGCTCTCCCTAAGTGTGCATGAATTTTCTCATATGTTATACAACATATGAGTAAATGGACCCGATTAAAACTCTTATAAACCTTCACCCATCCAATCATTCCATATGTTTCATCTTATAAAATGGTTAATCAGTGACTTGATAATGTGGAATATCTATTTGAAATTAACACTTAATGTTTAAATTCACATAACAATCTTAGAGTGTTTGTGTTAATTGTACAACAAAATTATTTAAAAAACACATACATATGATATAACCCAATCTAAAAATGAAATTGGATTTGGGAAGTATTCCTTATGATATCACATATATCATTCCATATAATATATCAAGTAAAAATTATATTTATAAGTATTTAAAGGAAATATATCCATGACTAAGTTATGTGAAAACATGATTCCATAAACTACATTTAAAAATATATATTTAATTAATGTGATAAAAAAATCATGAATAAAACCATTATGTAGACTTTAGAATAATATTTATTCCAATAATAAATTCAAATATAATTTAATTAAGATCAATGGAAACACTTAGTATGTGACCCTATATGCCTCTTGCTCATTAGTATTAAGCAGTCATTCTAAAATTAAAATATTAGTATCTAGAAATGGGTCAAGTCACCTAATAAGAATATGTTAATGTCACAAAATCAAAAACCACTTACGAGTATACACTGTGTAGTATAATACCTTTGTCTCAAAATCACATCATACAGGTTATATACAGGTTTCACCAACCTTAATGTTTGATATATCATTCTTTGATTATCTAAACTGAACATTTCTACATCACCATGACCATGAAACTTATTTTAACTGTTCCATTGTAACCAAATGGATGAGATATTAACTTTTATAAATAAAATGTAAAAATCATTCCTTGACTTATTCATTAATAACATACCAATCATGATGTACCCAACGTATCATACTTATCATGGACATAATGCATCACATGTTTCCTTAGTACATATAAGTAAATGAGTCACAATATGTAATAATAATAATCATTATGTCTAATTCTCATTATAAATTCTCATAGATAAGAATATCTAATGATACAAAAACATGTATAATTCATATTAGTGGATCTATCCTCATAATCTCTTATCACGGAGATCACCAAGTGTATCCATCATGAGGTAAATCCCCATCCTCTTATGATAACCCGCACCTCACCATCAAAAAACTATATACTCCATTATAGTTCATAATACTAACCATTGGAAAAATATTTAGGAGATATCATCATAGAATCTCAAGGTTCTCATCATAGCAGGGAACTATTATGAACCATTTTTATGTGACTAACACCCTATAACATTATCACAACAAATTCTTGTGAAATAAAAATAAATATGTGAAAAGTTATCTTTAATATTAACTTATTTGAATATATTTTTTAATTTAAAGCACAAAACTATTGGTTATAGGAAACCAACTCTAACGAACTCCCACATAAAAGGAATATATCCTTAGTTTTCAATAGATAATTATAGTTTTGAGAACCCTCCAATGGTGGTCTAATGGATCTACCTTATATCCTCCTATTAAACATAAGGTATAAGAAAGATCTATCCTGGTAGATAGTATGACATAAATGATTGACCTAATTGATGACACATATAGAATCCTTTCCATTATATGACTCTCATCATGTTTCCAAGGAAACATTTTCGTATAAAGATAAATACCATGTGACATAAGCAACATCCCCTGTTGGATTTTTCTATATAGAATCGAATCACTATATTTTCAATATATATGCCCTAATATAGACTGACCAATCTCTTGTATCTTTTATGATATATCTTGATCCCAATAACATATACTAGTTTTCCTAACTCTTTCATGGAAAAGAATGCATTTATTCACGTCTTAACAGTCTGTAGTACCGGTATCTCATTTCCAATGAATAATGTATCATCGACATATACTATTAAGAAAATGACCTCACTCCAACTGAACTGTTTATATACAAAAGTGTCATGACCTGTCCCCTAAGGCCCATGCCGTGACTAACCAAAGCTCACCTTCTATAGGCCAGGGGATGGTGACTAGCATCGAATAGGCATATCCCAAAGAGAAGGAGTTTTAATTTAAACCTATAAACACACAAAAAGCTCAAACTGTGGAAAGTGAACAGAAAGTAAACCACAATAGTCATTGAGATAACTATTGAGAGTATAGTACAAAATTATTGTAAGAAGGGGCAAGAATACAATCCCAAAACAACAAAGGAAAGTACAACTGCCATGATCCATCCACTTGAGACCCCAACTATAGGTTAGGTGAAGGGTAGCTACCTATATCCATAGAAGTACGCCCATCCGCCCCATATCACTAAGAAACATCTCGTTCCAGACCACCAAGGTCTCCATAGAAGCGTCCATCCATCCTGCCTTACAGAGCACCACCTGGTCCTGGACCATGAAGTCTTTTTTTGAAGCGTTAATCACCTTCACGGGATGCGACATATGCGAGCAAATCCTGTGCATGGCTAAGTAAAAAAATACTCAATAGGGACCTTGAAACATAAGGGAAAGACCAAAAAAGAAGATATGTACAATGTACTATCAGCTCACACAGGTATAATATGAATTATGTAAATAAAACCTATTAGTCATACACAGAACTCCTTGGACTGCTGAGGTACTCATCCATGATGAGTACCGTGGGTCCGTAGGTTCACACAGAGCTTCTCCCCACTGTGGGCCTACTGGGTCATACATAGATGCTTCCCACATAGGCCATCATAGCTGTTCCACATATGACCTCTTATAGATGATCCACACAGGGTCGCTTGTAGCTTATCCACACAGGGTGCCTTGTAGATGATCCACATAGGGTCACTTGTAGCTGGTCCACACAGGGTCTCTTGTAGATGATCCACATAGGGTATCATGTATTTGATCCACATAGGGTCTTTTGTTTCTGTTCCACACAAATCCTCTTATCATCTAGGGCAGGATGGTCATTTAGACCTGATCATCAGTAGTTTTCGGGTCTCAACTAGCTGCTGGATTCACGCATGCAGTGCACTGGACTCTAGGAGAATCCACTCCTGAATCCATTCGTAATATATCAACATATATTAAAGTCTCCTTAAATAATTCCAAAATAACCTTATTGTATCAAGGGTTCTAACTCTACAAACTATTCGACAATTGGATACCCGGTCTGAAGGATATCAATGTTTTAGTAAATAGGGGCTGGTTGTATCCGGCACCGGTACGACGTAGTCGGACTGACCAAAACAACCCGACCTATGGGGTCCCTCATGAACTGGTCCTATTTAACCAACTTGACCCAACCTATCTTGGGTTTGGGCAGGGCCGGTCAGGCCTGACCACTGGGCCAGACCCATTGGGCCTTAATGGACCCGACTCGATTCAGCCATGGGTCCAGCCTGTCGGGTCTCTTAGCGACCCAGTTCCATCCAGCTCCACCCACAATAGGCAGTCCGGTTATTTTCTAGCCTGAGCTTCCCTATGGCTTCGTTCGCCCCCCCCCATTCCGGCCCACATGGCAGGCTGGTCTCCTCTAACCCAGACATCTGCTGGGCATCCAATTCAAGAGCACATGGATGAAAGGAGCCAGGCGCCCCTTGTCCTGCATGCGGTCCTCACTGGACAGTGTGCCATCACGCTGCGGACCGCACAACACGGGACGCTCTACTGACATGACTGGGTGGCCGTGTATTCTGCTTCCATCCACCGACCTAATACCGGCGGCCCCTTACTGCACCGCTATAGGCTCAGCTGGCCGCAACCTCCACCTCATCTCTCCATCATGGTTCACCGCCATCTTCCTGCGCCTCCAGGATCCTTGGGGTGCCATCTTCCCTACTGCGGCCTCAAAAATCACTACACTATCAATTCGGAGGTACGACCATGAAGAACACATGAACGCCCAAGGATGGAGGAATCAGGGCATTGTTCAGGTCAGTCCAATTCCTCCGCGTTAGTGTTTTTAAAACATGGGATTTGGGAGGTTCAATATTCGGTCTACAATGTAATGCCCTGACCCCAATTACCCAGAGTCGGTGCATTATTACATAACATTGGCATGATCACAAAAGATCAAGTCTCGAAAGACCTATTAGTTTAGCAGCGTTGGAAACACTAGATATGTTCATAAAGTTTACATTAAATCAATAAGTGAAAAACTACAACAACATATTGTCTTCATATCCCCTCATACTATCCCTGTAGGTCATTAATAAAATACTTCTTCACATCCTGGGAAAAATAAAACATTGAAAGGGGTGAGCTCAGATGCCCAGTAAGGATAACAATATAGTGGAAACTTTCATAAATAAACATAAAAATTTAAGGCAATGTATAACTAAAACAAAAGCCTTTTAAACTTGAACTTCAGCATAATATGGAAAGGATAAAATGAAATAATGCCATTTAATTATTCGCATGGATATTCTACAAGTATAATAATCACATGAAAATATCAATAACCACTTTCATAATGAAGGAATGCATAATTCCATACTATCATAACCACGTAGCCAAGACCTCGTGCTGAGACTACAAATAAGATTTTGTCAAGGCCTCGTGCCAAGACACTAGTTTGTATCATGAGACCTACCGATGCATCGAGGAGATATAGAGGGCTCCACCCATCACATACTTAGTCCAATGCATTCCTCATATAAAAAGTTTGAAATATAACATAAACATTCGTATTAAAACTAGCATATGAAAAGTCAATACTTGATCCACAAACAATGAATGGTATAAAAATATCACATTCACAGTCAAACATAACTCATTCGATATAATATGGAAGATTTTATTGTATCAAATTAACCTCAATCGAGAATAATGAAGTATATTGACATAGATGAAAATAATCATCAAAACTATTAGAGAGAAATATCCCCCTTTTTCATGAAATCATTTTAAAGTCACACTATTTGTCAAGAAGCAATTCAAAAATAGATTTTTGAATCAAAGTTTCCCATACCACTTTGAAACTTTTAAAAAGAGTTTTAATTTTAAAACTTTAATGTCCATATAAATAAATCCTTAAAACAATTTTTAAAACATGGACATTAATGAGAAATATTTAGAAGAATAAGTCTTTAAAACATTTAAAAATGATATTTTAGTTAGAGTTTCTAACCAAAAGAGAGACACTTGAATAAAAATAATTGAGGTAATAAAAAATTCGTAATATCATGAGAATAAAGGGATTCATGATATACTATGTCAAAGTACATTATATACACCACATAAAAGTGATTTGGTGTATAACAACAAAGGAGTCTCAATGGAATGTAAATTGAGATGAAATCTCTCATAAAGGCTGTATCATTAGGTTAAGGATAAATCAAAGACATAATTATGTGTGAAAAATAAAAATACACTCAATATTATTGGATATTAAGTATAAATCAATCAGTGGACATTCACACATATTCTTGTAAATACAACACCAATGAATTGGATATTTAACACAACAAATGGAGATTGAGTTAAAATTACTCTTATCAAGTTCATATAGATGACTTGAGAAATTATAAATGGAGTGATTATGTGTATCAAAAGTATATCCACAGAAAGGGGAGTGGAAATTATGACATAAGCAAATGAATAGTTATTCTACACATAATCATGGAGTAAAATAATCAATGAAGTATGCGTAAAGCCGAATAAATGAAAATTGAAATTTCAAATTCCCTTATCGATTTGGTAACATATGAAACATACACCCACGAAATAAGGATCATAAAATGATGATTTATATATACACAAATTAAAGTATATCACACAATGAATACAATCATGGGCAGTACACACACCACATGCAATAAATAAGTGGTGAACAATGGAAATCTCACGAAATTAAAAGTGAGATAAGAAACCCATTAATTTGTACTTTTTCCTTGGTCGATGGTAGGTTAACCTCCTGTATAATGGTGAAATAATTGTTATTGAATTATACAAGAATCATTTACATTAATATGATATCATATATGATCTTTTAACATAATATCTTAGTATTATCATCATTTCAGGTGTTAACTTACTCGTTTTCCTTTAAATTCTTTGTTACGTAAGCCATGTTTTTTATGGATAGGTTATATCTTATTTATATACATAATGATATCAATTCCTTAAACATTATTTTTAATCATTAAATGAGAATTAAACTCAAATGGATATGATGGGGAATGAATCTCATCGCATTCGTGGAGACGGTAGTCCGTACCTATGCACGAGCGACAATATCATTCTTTTGATTTTAAAATAATATATAATTGGATAGTATATAATATATAAAGAATTATTATCATGTTATATTTATTATTTAAATGAATTATACATCATTATTATACCCATATAAATAATAATATATTGAATATCAATTACACCACAACGTGGAGACGGTAGGCCGTACGTACGCACGTATGGTGACATGTCATTCAAGGGATGGATAGAATAATGAATTTGTTTGTTCCATATTTATAATAACATCACAGTATTTAGAATATACTGGAGTTATTATTCTAGAATAGAAATAACAAAGAAATAAAAAGTTGAAGAAGAAATGAACATGAAAGAGGGTGGTGAAAACATTACCTCTTCTTCGGGTTCTTCCTTTTGATTTGATCAAAAGGGATCCTTAGGTTGGATTTAGGATAAAAATAATGCCTATAGGTTTAAGTGAGGGAAGTTGGGAGGATAATTGGGCAGAGGTTGGCTGGGAAAAATGTCTTTTAAGGTGTGAATTAATGAGAAGGGGGAGTTCCCTTTTATAAGAGGGGTGTGGGGCTCTTTTAGAAAAGCTAGAAATATTATTTTATAATAAATCCATATTCGGTTTCTAATGGATCCGAAGTAGATTATTTAAAGGTTAAGGTGGGGATAGGTCGAAAAAAACTCAACAAATGTATTTTAGACAGGTTTGGGTCACATTATTAACCATATCTTTTAGTTTTAACTCTTAGTTAATTAGTTTGACATTTACCATGTCTCTTTGTATTTTTATATTATATGGTTAATAAACTTACTATAAACTTCCAAGAGACCCAAAAGTGGTCCATTAAAGATAAAACTATCATGATACAAGTTCTTTGGCCAAACCTTAGATTTTTAGGAATAGAATATGAATTAATAGTATAATATTGTTTTTAAAAACTCTTTTATGTCAATTTTGACACTATTTAGAATTTGATTTTTTTTGAAAATCATAACAGCATGATTACTTCGAAAAACGTTAATTAAATCAATCCTAACATGTCAAATTATCCTATAAAATTATTTTAATTAATAAAAGTCTCTAATTACATTTATTTTGATATTTAAAATATCAATTATTTTAATATTTCATTAATTCGGTAATTACTGCATCACCATTGTGTTATACATAAATTAAATTATTTAATGTCTAAAAATTATAAATAAAATACCATTATGTAGGAAATTGTTTTATCTTTCTGATTATTATTTACAATCAAATTTATCTTATGTATAAACTTACATTAAAAATGTTTTAGCAATTAAACTTTGATTTTAACTCTTTTAACTCTTCTTTGAATTAAATAATAATAAATGTCCTAATCTAATCCAAGTGGACCTAAATGATAATATTTTATTTCTAAGGTTTTTTTTTGTTGAGATAAACTTTTCCAATAGAATTAGGACATGTTTTAGGGTAATATTAATATCATTTTTACCCTTAATTACCCTATTTACTTTTAACCGTGGTAAATAAAAGTAAAAATTTACTATTCACCAAAAATTATTTTTTATCTCATTGAACCAAATTTTACTCCTTTATATTAACCGTGTCTCTCGGAGTTTCAAAATTCCACTCATAGAAGCGGTAAAATTAAGTTTTATATAAATTTACAAATTCTCCTAGGAGATGGGTAAAAGACAGTGAAAAGTTAAATAAAATTTTTATATATCTAAAATTATTCTAAACTAACTTCACTGAATTACATTGAACTCATATAGGTATTATGTATCTATTTTGACCTTAATTAAATTTAAATAAAATAAATAATTATTTAAAAAAAATTTGGTTTTAAACTATAACTCAGTATTTTTCACAATTCATCAAAAATTGAATGTTTTCAGAAAAATATCAAAAATTCGGCCTAAGATATATTTTATATTATTAAGTCAAAAATTATGTCTATTTTACCCAATTCAAAACATATAAGTTGCATTAATTAATTTAAAAATTAATTCCCGTTGTCAAAACAAATAGCGTGTTTTTAAGAAATAATAACTATCAAAAGATTGACACTTGTTTATGTCGGGTTTAAATGTGAAATTACGTCCAACGACCAACATTGTATTAAATGGTAAAAATATATTCTAAATATACTTTAAAACCACTCAAATTCATAATTTATCACTATTAATTATTTCGATTAAAAAAGTTGTTTTTAATTAAAATTTATTAATTTTCACTATTCATCAAAATATGAAAGTTATCCGAAAAGTACCAAAATTTCACCCTAAGCTAATTTCAATATTACGAATCCAAAAATGAAGTCCATTTTGAAAGATAAAATTTATAAAATTTCAAAAAGTAGGTATTACTATTCATAATGGCTAGTTTGATTGTTTGTGGTGTGTTAGAATCTCGAAGTTGCATACAATGCAAGCCATTGCATTATTCAAAGGGAAACGTACCGTGGAAGCTTGGGGTGTTACATTCTACCCTCCTTCAATAAATTTCATCCCCTCAATTTTTAAAATTGGGCTTGAGAATATAATGGAAAGTCCCACATCGGAAAAAGAGTCAATAAAACTATCACTTTAAATGAAAGAAATAGAGGTATAAAGGTCACCCAAGATAACCCATACTAGGATTCCATGTAGGAAAACATAGATATAGACGATAAACTCAAGTTCTGATGGAGAGGGATAGAAAACATGATCAGGAGAAAGTTAACAACAAGAAAACCACAAACTTGTATTGGGACAAATGGTCATTAGTCTCCCAGTAGGAAAAGTAAATGGACAACATTTTTTGTTTTAAGTTACATTACATAAGGACGAAGAATTCATTTATGATATTGAAAAAGAACATAAAGAGATATACTTACTTTTTATGTAGAGTTTCATTCTTTGATAAATTTCTACCACTAACTCATTTTTTTTGAACAATGAGTATTCAAGAAGACTTGGTCACACTGGAAGAGCTATAATAAACTTCTATAGAATAACATGATCCACATAGGATAAACTATATATTTACCTTGTCTTTAGATATTAATAAAAACCAAAATGGGTAGTATAAGATCTGATGATCCCCCAAATGGATATTCCATTAGAGAAAAAAACACTAATCTTAATTCTAAAATTAAACCAACAATACCCCAAAGTTAAATAAATACCATTCAATAATCAATTGTCCTTAAAATCCTTCAATATAATCCAAACTAATATTGAAACCCAAAACTTATAAGAATTTGGTAATGTAGTCTTCCACGCTAAATTGTATCTCCAAATGACATCAACTACTCCTAAAGTCACATACTTAAAAGTAATTAACCTAATCAAATATTCTTTATTATAGGTTAATCATTTCCATAAATAACCCAAATCACTATAAATCCACAATAAAAACATAGATAAAAATACACCATTACTCATCAAATAAAATCCCATAGTATTCTATTTTCCTTGGGCATATAGTGTTCCCAACAAAGCAAACATCTTCCAAAATAACATTTATCACTTAATCACCAAATCATTTTCCTATACTAAGGGTATTAATTTGGTAAGACATAAGATCCCAAATCAACTTATTATTGATTAATAAAATCATTTAACTAAAATAATAGTCACACTAACCAGAGACTTCACATAGTCCAGTGGTAGGCGATAAATCCCAATCACACTTTGGTTGTGGGTTCGATTCCCACAGCTTTGTCCGACGCGACGGGTTGTCACACGGTCGGCATGTTGTCCCTTTTCCAAAACTATATTTTATAACATTACCAAAATGAGATAAATTACTCAAAATAACCATAACATAAATTAAACACAAATGTTATCTCATAACTTTCATTTTCATCCCAAAATAACTTGTAATTGACTCAAACCCAATGATCATATAAAACCAAATGGTTATTTATAACTATATCCACAAGAGAAAAGATAATTATTCCTCAAATATCATTCTCGCATGAAAAAATGCAGGGTTACAAATACAAGAGAAAATTCTTCCAAAGTAATCCCATAAATAAAGAGCACTAACACTTTTAAACATGTCACCATCCATTTACTTCCACATAGGTTCTTTCATCATATGTTCCTCAGGTTCCCACATTGTCTCTTCCATCTTATGATTTCTCCATAGAACTTTTACCAGATGAGACATCCGGTTTCTCAACACTTGATCTTTGGTATGAATAATTCTGATAGGCTCTTCAAAATAAGATAGATTGGGTTCTAGTTCTAATTCTTCATAGGTGAGTACATGCGTTGGGTCAGGCATGTATTTTGTCACTAGTGATATATGGAACACATCATGAAATCTAGTGAGACTAGGCAGAATTTCCTTTTAGTAGAATGTGTTCATGTGTCACAATGGTAACTTAGGAATTTTTCAAAATAATCTACTTCCTTTACCCAAAAACTCCTCATCCATCTAGGATTATATCGATGGAATCATCAATGCATCATAAAAAATAAGAATTTCTTATATATAATTTTGATACATCATCTTTAACAGGTTTTTTTAGAAAAATTCTTACAATTTCATCTTCAAATATTTCAAAATAAGGTTTAGGTAAATCAGTTTCTGTATATCCCAAAAGACATAAATATATAATTTGAAACATATAGGCTGCTCGATGTTCTCCCTCTTCTGCAGCATCTAGAAAATCATTTAGTGCATTGTAATTTTGAGATAAAGTGAAGAATTTGAAAAGACCCTGATGGTACATCCCACGCTTAGCATGGTAAGAAATTTGAGAGTGCAATATTATCCCATAGTCGGTACTTGATCCTTGAAATAATCGTGCAATGCTAGAGGTATTGGATGTCTCATAAAGTTGTCTGCATGTAACTTGGACATTTGAAAAAGTTTTAACATCATCTGCGCATGACTTTTGGATAATAATTGTAAGTAGTTCTTAAGGAAGAGAGAGAAGATTTGTTCGTGATCTTGCTCCCTCCATGTTTTAACAACCAAAAAGAAAATACAATTAGGGTGTTTGAATACTTATCTAATAAGAATGTAAAAAAAATTAAACATAATAGGATAATCTTGTAATTGAACAATATATCCTAACTTGGGGTACCCTTTGTTAAAATCTAGGTTATCCACTATCTATTTCCTGACATATATTTTTAAGGGAATTTTTTTATTCCCTTTATAATGGTTCATACTAATCTTGTGAATTTACCAAATCATATCCCCCGGGAGTGTCATAACCAAGAGTGCAGCAAGGCCTGTTGTCGTGCAACAGTTCCCGTTCGAGTCTAGCTCAAAGTGGTATTTTTGGGTTTTACCCCTAGGTACATCTGTGAAAGAGCCTCCTTTACCTGCTCATTTCCAGACAGGGATGTATTGCTCGGATAACTCACAAAATATCTACAATAACAAAATTCTAGTATGTTCTTCTTTATTAATCCTAAAAGTCTATCTTAGGGCTATGTGATCTAATCAGAGTTTATCTAAATCTAGTTTCCAAGGTTTGTACTAAACTTCCTCTGATACCAACTGTAACGCCCCGACCCCAATTACCCAAAGTTGGTTCATTATTACATAACATTGGAATGATCACAAAAGATCAATTATTGAAGGACCGATTAGTTTAGTAGCCATGGAAACACTAGATATATTCATAAAGTTTACATTACATCAATAAGTGAAAAACTACAACAACATATTGTCTTCATATCCCCTCATACTATCCCTGTAGGTCATTCATAAAATACTTCTTCACATCCTGGGAAAAATAAAACATTGAAAGGGGTGAGCTCAGATGCTCAGTAAGGATAACAATATAGTGGAAACTTTCATAAATAAACATAAAAATTTAAGGCAATGTATAACTAAAACAAAAGCCTTTAAAAACTTGAACTTCAGCATAATATGGAAAGGATAAAATGAAATAATTCCATTTACTTATTCACATGGATATTCTAATAGTCGAATAATCACATGAAAATATCAATAACCACTTTCATAATGACGGAATGCATGATGCCAGCCTATCATAACCACGTAGACAAGGCCTCGTGCCGAGACTACAAATAAGATTTTGTCAAGGCCTCATGCCAAGACACTAGTTTGTATCATGATACCTACTGATGCATCTAGGAGCTATAGCGGGCTCCATCCGTCACTTACTTAGTCCAATTCATTCCTCATATGAAAAGTTTGAAATATAACATAGACGTTCGTATTAAAACTAGCATACGAAATGTCAATACTTGATCCACAGACAATGAATGGTATAAAAATATCACATTCACAGTCAAAAAAACTCATTGGATACGATATGGAAGATTTTATTGTATTAGATTAACCTCAATCGAGAATAATGAAGGATATTGACATAGATGAAAATAATCATCAAAACTATTAGAGAGAAATATCCCCCTTTTCGTGAAATCATTTTAAAGTCACACTATTTGTCAAGAAGCCATTTAAAAATAGATTTTTGAATCAAAGTGTCCCATACCACTTTGAAACTTTTAAAAAGAGTTTTAATTTTAAAACATTAATGTCCATATAAATAAATCCTTAAAACCATTTTTTAAACATGGACATTAATGAGAAAAATTTAGAAGAATAAGTCTTTACAACATTTAAAAATGATATTTTAGTTAGAGTTTCTAACCAAAATAGAGACACTTGAATACAAATAATTGTGGTAATAAAAACTTTGTAATATAATGATAATAAAGGGATTCATGATATACTATGTCAAAGTACATTATATACACCACATAAAAGTGATTTGGTGTATAACAACAAAGGAATCTCAATGGAATGTAAATTGAGATGAAATCTCTCATAAAGGCCGTATCCTTAGGTTAAGGATAAATCAAAGACATAATTATGTGTGAAAAATATAAATACACTCAATATGATTGGATATTAAGAATAAATCAATGAGAGGACATTCACACATATTCTTGTAAAGACAACCCCAATGAATTGGATATTTAACACAACAAATGGAGATTGCGTTAAAATTACTCTTATCAAGTTCATATAGATGACTTGAGAAATTATAAATGGAGTGATTATGTGTATCAAAAGTATATCCACAGAAAGGGGAGTGGAAATTATGACATAAGCAAATGAATAGTGATTCCACACATAATCTTGGAGTAAAATTATCATTGAAGTATGCGTAAAGCTGAATGAATGGAAATTGAAATTTCAAATTCCCTTATCGATTTGGTAACATACAAAACATACACCCATGAAAGAAGGATCATACAATGATGATGTATATATACACAAAGTAAAGTATATCACACAATGAATACAATCATGGGCATTACACACACCACATGCAATAAATAAGTGGTGAACAATGGAAATCTCACAGAATTAAAAGTGAGATAAGAAACCCCTTACTTTGTACTTTTTCCTTGTTAGATGGTAGGTTAACCTCCTATATAATGGTGAAATAATTTTTATTTAATTATACAAGAATCATTTACATTAATATGATATCATATATGATCTTTTAACATAATATCTTAGTATTATCGTCATTTCGGGTGTTAACTTACTCGTTTTCCTTTATATTCTTTGTTACGTAAGCCTTGTTTGTTATAAATAGGTTATATATTATTCATATACAGAATGATATCAATTACTTAAACATTATTTTTAATCATTAAATGAGAATTAGACTCAAATTGATATGATGGGGAATGAATCTCATCGCGTTTGTGGAGACGGTAGTTCGTACGTACGCACGAGCGACAATATCATTCTTTTGATATTAAAATAATATATAATTGGATGCTATATCATATATACATAATTATTATCATGTTATATTTATTATTTATATGAATTATACATCATTATTATACCCATCTAAATAATAATATATTGAATAACAATTACACCACAACGTGGAGACGGTAGGCCGTACGTACGCACGTATGGTGACATGTCATTCAAGGGATGGATAGAATAATGAATTTGTGTGTTATTTATTTATAATAACATCATAGTATATATAAGACACTAGAGTTATTATTTTATAATAGAAATAACAAGGAAAGAAAAAGTTGAAGAAGAAATGAACATGAAAGAGGGTGGTGAAAACATTACCTCTTCTTCGGGTTCTTCTTTTTGATTTGATCAAAAGAGCTCCTTAAGTTGGCTTTATGATCAAACTAAGGCCTCAAGGTTTAAGTGAAGGAATTTGGGAGGATATTTTGGCAGAGTTTAGCCAAGACAAATGGCTTTGAAGGTGTGAATTAACGAGAAGGGGGAGTTTCCTTTTATAAGAGGGGTGAGGGGCTCTTTTGGAAAATCTAGAAATATTATTTATAATAAATCCATATTCGGATTAAAATGGCTCCAAAGTAGATTATTTAAATTTTAAGGTGGATATAGGTCGAAAACAACTCAACAAATAGATTTTAGACAGGTTTGGGTCACATTATTAACCTTATCTTTTAGTTTTAACTCTTAGTTAATTAGTTTGACATTTACCATGTCTCTTTGTATTTTTATATTATATGGTTAATAAACTTACTATAAACTTACAAGAGACCCCCAAGTGGTCCATTAATGATACACCTATCATGATAAAAGTTTGTTGTCCAAACCTTAGATTTGTAGGAATAGAATATGTATTAATAATATAATATTTGTTTTAAAAACTCTTTTTTGTCAATTTTGACACTATTTGGAATTTGATTTTTGTGAAACTCATAACAGCATGATTACTTAGAACAAAGTTAATTAAATCAATCCTAACATGTAACATTATCCTATAAAATTATTTTAATTAATAAAAGTCTCAAATTACATTTATTTCGATATTTAAAATATCAATTATTTTAATATTTCATTAATTCGGTAATTACTGCATCACCATTGTGTCATATATAAATTAAATTATTTAATGTATATAAATTATAAATAAGATACCATTATGTAGGAAATATTTTTATCTTTCTAATGAATTTTTACAATCGAATATATCTTATGTATAACCCTATATTAAAAATGTTTTGGCAATTAAACTTTGATTTTAACTCTTTTAACTATTCTTTGAATTAAATAATAATAAATGTCCCAATCTAATCCAAGTGGAAATAAATGATAATATTTTATTCCTAAGGTTGTTTTTTGTCGAGATACACTTGTCCAATAGAATTAGGACATGTGTTAGCGTAATATTAATTTCATTTTTACCCTTAATTACCCTATTTACTTTTAACCGTGGTAAATAAAAGTAAAAAGTTACTATTCACCAAAAATTATTTTTATCTTATTGAACCACATTTTACTCCTTGATATTAACCGTTTCCCTCAAATTTTCAAAATTTCACTCACAGAAGTGGTAAAATTAAGTTTTATGTAAATTTCCAAATTCTCCTAAGAGGTGGGTAAAAGACGGTGAAAAGTTCAATAAAATTTTTATATATCTAATATTATTCTAAACTAACTTCAATTAATTACATTGAAATTATATAGGTATTATGTATCTATTTTGACCTTAATTAAATTTAAATAAAATAAATAATTATTTAAATAAATATTCGGTTTTAAACTATAACTTAGTATTTTTCACTATTCATAAAAAATTGAATGTTTTCAGAAAAATACCAAAAATTTGGCCTAAGCTATATTTTATATTATGAATTCAAAACTTAATACTATTTTACCCAATTCAAAACATATAAGTTGCATTAATTAATTTAAAAATTAATTCCCATTGTCAAAACAAATAGCGTGTTTTTAAGAAATAATAACTATCAAAAGATTTACACTTGTTTATGTCTGGTTTAAATATGAAATTACATCCAATGACCAACATTGTATTAAATGGTAAAAATATATTATAAATATACTTTAAAACCACTCAAATTAATAATCTATCACTATTAATTATTTCGATTAAAAAAGTTGTTTTTAATTAAAATTTAGTAATTTTCATTATTCATCAAAATATGAAAGTTATCCGAAAAGTACCAAAATTTCACCCAAACAAAATTTCAATATTACGAATCCAAAAATTAAGTCCATTTTGAAAGTTAAAATTTACAAAATTTTAAAAAGTAAGTATTACTATTCATAACGGCTAGTTTGATTGGTTGTGGTGTGTTAGAATCTCGAAGTTGCGTACAATGAAAGCCATTGCATTATTCAAAGGGAAACTTACCATGGAAGCTTGGGGTGTTACATAAAATCTAATCCTGAAGAAAAAAACTATAGATAAAACACCCTCCTACAAGAACAAGTGACCCACAAATCAACCTGTTCATGGGTCGATCCATATTCGTTGGTTTAGAAATAAAAGCATGTTAAAGAAAATAAAAAAGTAAACCACTTCTTGGAGAATCTTCAATCAGAGGGAAGGCTCATTGCTGGTGGCGATCTGTCTGTAGGGATATACGATTTTTTCGAATCTATTGGCATTCGTCAATCTCCAGTCCCAATTCCCTCTTCAAGGGTATTTGTATCCGCTTTAAGATTTGTTGACATTCATCATTGGAGAGTTTTCCTTCAAAGAATATGAGGGATTTTCAAGATCGAAATATGATCTCTAATTCTTATATCCCATTAAATGGGGAAAATGCGTTATAGCATTTCTATTACGTTGAGTCACAATCGTTATGCTATTTCATTTATGAAACAAAATTTCTAGTACTTTTCATTGCAGCATCATTACACGATTCCATTTATGGAATGAAACATTCGGCTCGTTGCTGCATTGTAGCAAAATAATTTTGTATTAAATAATTTTTTAAAGTTTATTTAATTTTTCCTTAAAATGTTTGAAAAATAAATTTTTCCCTCAAACTTCACCGGTCGAGGTTAAGTCACTATTAAGGAGAACATCTCATTACAAACTCAACAGCTGTCTTGGTGTTTTAATCTGAGTTACCGTTTGTGAGTTATGAGGATTAGAAAATAAAATAACTTTTATTTAAATTATTTTATTTATAGTTATATCCCAAAAATCAACATTCACAACACTACTAGAATTAACCCCATTAGCGACCGCCAAAAGCGGTCACTAAAGGTCTTTAGTGGCCGCCTTGCGACCGCTTTTGGCGGTCGCTGTTGCATCGTCGGTAATGACCAACAGCGACCACCAATGGCGGCCGCTAAAGTTCCATGGGTATAGCCGCAGTTTTATGCGTGGGGTAATGCGGTATAGCCGCGGTACTGACGGAGGAAGGTGTAGAACTTGTGGCCGCCGGCCATGGCGGATCCACGGTGGCCGGAGGGAGGGTCCGGTGAGGGTTTAGCGGTGGGTGAGGGCGCGGGTGGCGTGAGATTCATCGGCGGGTGAGGGAGGGCCTACGGGAAGCATCGGGGGTGGCGACGAGGGTGATAGAGGGGCGACGGGAAGCATTGGTGACGGCGGTGGGCGGAAGCACCAACATCGGCGGCGGCGGTGGGAGGAAGCACCGAGTTACAGAGAAGACAGCGCGACGGTGGGGCGGGAAAAATCCCGCCAAATTCATTTTAGCAGTAGCGACCTCCTTTGGCGGTCGCCCGTTCCGATAGACGCAGAAAGCATTTTTTCTAGTAGTGCAATCGGCCTGCGCTGGATGATGTTAGGCTTCTCCTAGGGGAATCATACCCTCACAAAGTCAATGGTACTCTCAGATTTCCAATCTGAGTTACCATTTATGAGTTATAAGTATTTGAAAATAACACAACTTTATTCAATTACTTTATTTACGACAAAAAACTACATTCCACAATTAACCCATACCGACCAATGTTATGCTCTAACTAAAGAAACTATACCCTCATGAGTTCAATGGAGGTCTCTGATTTTCAATCCAAGACACCGTTCTAGGAGTTGTAAGGATTTCAAAACTAGAATAATTTTATTTAATTGTTTTATTTATGGGTATTCCAGTTTCAGGTTATCTCATTGGAGGCCCATGCTGACTAAAATTAAGTCACTACTAGGGTAAACCCACAATCCTTAATGCAACGGTGCCCTCAGATTTATAATCTGGGAACCCATTAAATAGTTATTCCACTTTTTCTTGAAAACCACTTTTGTGCACTATTAAAAACATAACATTTTTTAACAGATCGTTCTTGGAACTCTGATCCTCGAAATTACATTCCATCGCCGCACCTGGGCTCCAAATAATCTCATTTAATTTTTAAACAAATATCATGGAATTATAGGGTATTACATTACTCCCTCATTTAGGGATTTACATCATCATAATCCCAAACAAGGGCTAATAAACAAAAAGGGGCTACTAAGCAAGAATCATAGCCTCCTGCTCCCTTGTGGTCTCTAGGAGATTCCTATGTTGCCAACGAACAAGCACTAGAGGTATCGACCATCCAAAAAGGATCCTCTCCTATCGATCCTATATCTCCTCTAGGTACTCCAAAAATGTTGCCCTGTCGTCAATATCCAACTCACCATGGTCGATGACGTGAGAAGGGTCAAGCACATATATCCTTAGGTGAGATACATAGAAGACATCATGAACCCTCTTTAATAGTGGCAGTGGAGCCAAGAAGTATGTCACCTCGTACACTCTACATAGTATCCTGAATGGTCCAATGAACCTCAGAGATAACTTTCCTCCCCAGAAAAATCACAGTATCCCTCATCGAGGAGAGACCAGTAGGAATATGTGGCCCCCCTCTTCAAACTTCAAGGATCTCCGTCACCTATAAGAATAGGAATTTTTTTAGCTCTGTGTAGTCTTCATTTTATCTCGTATGACCTACACCTTCTCAGTGGTATCCCATACCATCTATAGACCCCTAAGTGCTAACTCCCCTGGGTTCGTCCAACATATAATTGACCTGCATGGTCATCCGTAAAGTGCCTTGAATGGTTCCATACTAATGGTGGAGTGGTAGCTGTTGTTGTATAAAAATTTTACCAGTGGTAGGTGGTCCTCTAAACTACAACCAAAATCCATAACTCAATTATGAAGAATTTCTGCCATGGTCTGTATGGTTTGCTCTATCTGACCATCCATATGTGGGTGAAAGGGTATGCTCAAACACAGTTGAGTCCCAAACGCCTCCTATAATCCCTTCCATAACCGGGATGTAAATCATGAATCACTATCTAAGACTATTGTAGATGAGACTCCATGGAGGCGAACTATCTCCTATACATAGATTCATCCAAAAATATCTACTAATCCCTGTTATCAAATGGATAAGAAGTGGGTCAACTTGGTGAGTTGTTATATGATCATCGAGATGGTATCATGCCCTCTGGACGTATGTGGTAATCCCATAACTAAGTCCATGGTTATTCCATCAAACTTCTACTCTAGTACCTCAAGGGGTTGTATCAAACCTACTGGAACGTGGTGCTCAACCTTCACTTACTGACAAGTGAGAAATCTCAAGCCAAACTCTGCCACTACCTTCTTCATCCTCGTCCACCAATACTGACGTCAGAGGTCCTGGTACATCTTCTTCACACCTGGAGGTACCACCAAAGGGGATTTATGGAACTCCCTCAACACCTCCTCCCACAGCGCCACTAGTACTACAGTGCATCCTTTGAAAATGATGACATGATCCCCACCGTTAGAATATCCAGCAGGGATAAGCCCTATGGACATCTAGGCATGTGTAGTCTCACAGTTGGAATCTCCGAGTCATGCCTCCCTAACTCACTGTAAGAGTGGAGGGAAAACTACCATCAACTAAAGATAAGATGCTTCATATCAAACCACAAAGTATATCTGATGCGTGTCCAACTTCTTTGAGGCCTTGTTCAGTAGCTGTGAACTTGATCTCCTACTGATATCATCTTCTACCATGCTCCCCTTATTAATAGTATAGACTATCTTGAAGTTATAGTCTTGGAGAAACTCTAGCCAACATCATTATATCAGACTCATATCCTTATAAGAAAATATATACTAGAGACTCCTATGTTCAGAGTAGAAGATGAATTGTTCACCCATAAGGTAGTTTCACCACATCTTATTGCAAAGACAACTGCTGACAACTCAAGGTCATGAGTTTCATAGTTCTATTCATGCAGTCTCAAATTTCATGTGCCATAAATAATCAATTCTTTCCATTACATCAGGAAACAACCAATCCTGGTTCCTGATGCAACATAGTACACTACGTATTCAGCTCCCTCCTCTGGTAACCTCAATATAAGATCACTAATCAAGATCTGCCTCAGCTGATGAAAGCTCCGATGTCATCCTTCTATCCATATGAAGGGGTTTCCCTTCTTCTTCAACATCGTCATGGGTGCTTCCACTCTAAAGAATTCAGGTACAAACCTCTGATAGTACCAATCCAACCTAAAGAAACTCTTCCCCTCAGTAACGCCCTTGGGTGGTTCCCAAGAAAGTACTGCCTCGATCTTCACTGCATCCACCGTAACTCCATCCACTAAGATAACATGTCATAGGAAAAGGAACTTTCATATATAAAACTCACACTTTGAGAGATTACCATAAATCTAGTGCTCTAAGAGTGTGTCTAGAACCATCCTCAGGTGTATCACATTCTCCTCCTTGTACGTTGAATAAACTAAGATGTCATTAATGAAGAACACTACAAACTGGTCTAAGTATAGCTAGAAGATCCTATTCATGAGTCCCATGAACACTGTTGGGGAATTCGTCACACTGAACGACATCCCTAAGTACTTGTAGTGGTCGTAGTGACATCTAAAAGATGTCTTCGAGATGTCCTCATATTTTACTCAAAGTTGGGGATAACCTAATCTGAGGTCTATCTTCGAGAACCATCTCACTCCCTTCCACTGATTAAAGAGTTCATCAATCCTCATTAAATGATACTTATTCTTCACGATCACCTGGTTTAGGCAACTTAAGTGCACACATAACCTGAAGCTTCTGTCTACCTTCTTGGAAAACAACACTGGGGTTGCCCATGGTGAAACACTGGGCCTTAATAACCCCTTCCTCTACAAATTCTCCGACTGTACCTTCAGCTCCTGGAGCTCTGCGGGAGCCATTAGATGTGAAGGTGTAGATATCCGTTCTATCTCTGGGTATAGATCAATGAATATGTATACCCCTCTATGAAGAGGTAGTCCTGGAACATCATCTTGAAAGACGTCCTCATACTCATCCACCACTGTAGGGAACTGGAAACTCAAAATATCTACCGCTATGTGGGTAAGGATGGTCGCATGATGTTACCCCCTTCCCGTATCCTCCAAACCCTTGAGCCTAGTGTAGACTAAATTGGGGGGGGGGGGTATTAACATGTCAAAATTTGTACCACATCCTGCTAGTCTCTCATATCCTCTTCCATGTTTGATGGCTTGCAGAAGGCTTGCGGCTAGAACCACCATCTAGTCAAGTGGCGTCCTCACTAAGTGGAAGACTCACATCATCACACCCAGCCAATCCTCAGTGACCTAAGGATCTATCTCTCCCCTGAACCTAGTAGTTCCCTATCATTGGTACTCGTGTAAGGAACTGAGCCTAAGTGATTCCTCTACCAGTAGCACTGGTAGTAACTGCTGACCAATGGGCGATGGTATTGGCGGGACACCGCCCGAATGTACCATCTCGGGCAACGGTCCCTGTACCTAATTATCATCACTCTATGGACCATACTCATGGTCACACACTGGAATCATGGATAGTTGTCAGCATAGAGTAATCTTGAAAGAGAATCAACATAAACCACAATAAATTTATTATACCTGGTGTGCTAAACTTGACTCAAAAAAGATCATGGGTAAACACTCAAAGATGCTTGAAACCAGTGTACTCATGTACCATGTTGGAAAATAGAATTTAGGGTCCTAGTGTATGGATATGTCATCCGCTACACCAACATTGGACTCCTAAGCCTAAAATCCGAACTCCAAACACTTAACACTGTTGCCCTATCAAAATTTTCAGACTCTTAGTTCTTCTGGTAGAACTAACCTCCTCTGATATCACCTTGTCATGACCCATCCCCAAGGGCTCATGACATGACTACCCCAAACCCTCCTTCCACAGGTTAGGGGCTAGCGAGTAGCACCAAATAGGTATATCCCAAAAATAGAAGGCATTTGCCTTTAAAACTGTACACACACACAAAGCTCAAACTACGGAAAGTAAACACAATGTAAACCTCAACTATCACTAAGACAACTACTGAGTGTACAATAAAAACTAAAAGTACACAGGGGCCAGAATACAAGCCAAAACCACAAAGGAAAGTACAACTGCCATGGTATGTCTCTTCAAGACCCCACATAAAGGGTTGTTGAAGGATAACTGCCTATAGCAATAGAAGTACGCCCGTCCGTCCCATCTCACAGAGCACCACCTAGTCCCAGAACACCAAGTTATCCGACGAAGCAACTTTCTGTCCCATCTCATTAAGAAACACCTAGTCCTGGACCACCAAGCTCTCCTTCGAAGCATCAATAACCTACACAGGACCTGACATGTGTTGGAAAAGCCCGTGCAGGGGTGAGTAACAAAATACTCAGTATGGACCCCAAAAGAAAAGGGAAATACCACACAATAAGATATGCACAAGGTACTATCAACTCATACAGGTATAATATTAATTATGTAATGAAAAAATATTAGTCATACACTAAACACCTTCGACTACTATGGTATTCATCCCTGATGAGTACTATGGGTCTGTAGGGTCACACAAAGCCATTCCCCACTATGGGCCTTCTGTCTCAAAAAGAGTCATTTCCCACTTAGGCTATCATAGTTGGTCCACACAGGGATTCTTATTGATGATCCAAATAGGGTCACTTGTAGCTAATTCACACAGGGACGCTTGTAGCTGATCCACACAAGGTCGCTTGTAGCCGATCCATACAAGGTTGCTTGTAGATGATCCACATAGGGATGCTTGTAGATAGTCCACATAGGTTCGCTTATCATCTAGGCATGAAGGGTCATTTAGACCTGCTCTTTAGCAGTCTTCTGGTCTCAAACTGCCACTCGATTCCCACACATAGTGCACGTGATTCTGGGAGAATCCAATCCTCAAGCCATTTATCATATTTCAACTTCCATGAAATTCTTCTTAGATCATACCAAAAGAAATTCCTCATCATGTGGGTTCCAATGCTGCAAACGAATCGCCAATAGGATGCCCGGTATTAAAGATATTGGAGTTTTAGTAAACAGGGGCTTGTTTTGTCTGTGACTGATCAGACCTGGTTGGACCAACCTGACCAAATCGGCCTGAGGGTCTCGCGTGACCCGGTCTAGTTCGATTGACATGAACCAACCCTATTTGGGTCTAGGCCGGCCCAATCCGGCCTAGCCACTAGACTAGTCCCATTAGGCCTTGCTGGACCTGGCCCAGTTCGGCCGTGATCCCAATCCATTGGGTTGTCCAGTGACCTGGTTCTATCCGGACCAACCCGCAACATGCGGGCCGGATCTTTCTCAGCCTGGACCACCCAACGGTCCAATTTTATCCTACTGGCCTGACTTGTAAAAGCGGACCGACTAGTGTTCTAGCCTAGGCCGCCCAGCAGCCCGGTTCATGCCCCCCAGCCCAGACCGCACAATGGGCTGGACTCCTCCATCCCATATGTCCACTAGTTATCCGGTTCAAGCGCACACGTTTGGGAGGCACTGACGACCCCTTGTCCCACACGCGGTTCCCGCTGGACTGTGTGCCCGTGCCCCGCAGCCCGCACGATGTGGACCACTCCACCGATGGGATCGGGTGGCCGCGTCTGCCTCTGCTAGCCGCCAAAATGCTTTCGGAAGCCCCCTACTACACCACCGCGGCCCCAACCGACCGTTGACTCCACCTCAACATGCTGTTATGGCACGCTGTCACCCACCCGTAGCCACCACCAGTCGCCGGTGCCGCCAACATGGCCTTTCGCGAACCACCGAGTTTGCTCTTATGGTTCGATCGCCGAACCACCCGCACCTCCAGGATCCTTGGGGTGCTGTCTTCTCTGATATAGCCTAAAAAACACCTTACCATCAATTTTGAGGGGTGTCCATGAATAACACATGAACTCCCAAGGACAGAGGAATCATGGCCTTTTTCCTGTTAGCTCTATTCCTCCGAGTTAGAGTTTTTAAAACATGATAAAGGGGGGTTTCTAGATTCGATCAACAATTTAAACCTGAAGAAAAAACCCAAAGATAGACCACCCTTCCACAAGAACAAGATACCCACAGATAAAAATGTTCATGTGTTGATCCATGTTTGTTATTTTTATAAAGAAGAATGGGGAAAAACAAATCAAAAAGTAAACCCCTATCTGGAGAATTTTCAAACGGAGGGAAGGCTTGTTGTTGGCGGTGATCTATCTGTAGGGATTCACTATCCATTTGAAACTGTTGGCATTTGTCGATATCTAATCATGATTCACTCTCTAAGGGTATCGTCTCCACTTTAATATTTTTCAGTGTTCGTAATTGGAGATTTTTCCTTCAAAGACTTAGATGGATTTTCAAGATCCAAATATGATATCTAATTATTATTATCTCATTAAATGGGGAAAACTCATAGCAACATTTCTGTTACGTTGAGTCACTACAATTATGCTATTTCATTTATGAAATAATGTTCCTAATACTTTTCATTGTAATATCATTACACGGTTCAATTTTTGGAATTAAATAGTTGGCTCATTTCTATGTTGCAGTGAAACAATTTAAAATAAAATAAAAATTTTATTTTTATTTTATTTTTCCTTAAAATGTCTAAAAAATAACTTTTTCTCTCGAAGTGTGCTGGTCGAGGTTAAGTCTCTCTTAAGGAGAAAATATCATTACGAACTCAATGGTGGTCTTAAAGTTTTAGTCCAAGTTACCATTTGTGAGATATGAGGATTCAAAAATAAAATTACATTAATTTAAATTATTTTATTTATGGTTATCTCCCAAAAACAAACATCCATAGCCAGCCCACACCAGCTGATGATAGGCTCCTTCCAGGGGAAGCATACCCTAATGAACTCAATGGTACTCTCAAATTTCAAATCTGAGTTACTATTTATGAATTATAAGGATTTGAGAATAAAATAACTCTATTCAATAACTTTATTTATAACCAAAAACAAATTTCCACTGTTGACTATAGATGGCCAATTTGTGGATTTTCCTAAGGAAATAATACCCTCATGAGTTTAACAATGGTCTCAGATTTGCAATATGAGTCACCATTTTTGAGTTATAAGGATTTGAAAAATAAAATTATTTTATTTAATTATTTTATTTATGGTTATGCCATTTTAGGGTTTTCTCACTAGAGTCCCACACCGACTAAACTTAAGTCACACCTAGGGTAAAAAATCCTTCTTGAATGCAACAATTCCCTCATATTTCTATTCTGAGAAACCATTTAAGAGTTATTACACTTTTTTAGGAAAATCACTCACAAATGATATTTAAAACATAACATTTTTTGACAAATCATTCTGGGCATTCATGGGCCTCAAAATCACATACCGTCTTAGTGCATGGTCTCAAAATAATCCCATTTAGTTTTCAAAAACAAATTCATGGAATTATAGGGTATTTCAACAAGGCTCAAAATTATTTCTAATGGAACCAAAATCCATTTTGGATTCATCAAAATTAATGTTCCATGACCTATATTCTTGCTTCAATCAATATATGGAACTCTGTAACTTGTAATGTTTATTTTCATTACCTATAGTCACATATAATTTATATTGTTTCATATAAAATTCTTTTTGAAGGTTCTCTTTAAGTAAGGCTATTTTGATATCCGTCTAAAAATATCATAGTCATGGTATGTTTCTAGGGAAAGTATAATTCTAATGGATTTAAGTATAGTAACTGGTGAAAAGGTTTCATTGCAGTTGATGACATGAATATTTTTGTACTCTTATGCGACCTATAGTGATTTATAGGTACATATTTAACAATTTATGTCTAGTTTCTTCATGAATACCAAATTATAACCAAAGGAATTTATTTTAATGGAAGGATACACCAAAATCCAAACTTGGTCTCGGTACATGGAATCCATTTTAGAAATCATTTCCTTTCCATCTGGTAGTATATTTTTCTTTAATTTCTTCCTTGTAGGTTTGATGATCATTATTATTTAATAATAACGAGTCACTATTTTTAGAGTTGGTGTCCTAGAACCAAATTGTTTTACTTTGATTACATGAATATTTGATGTATTAAATATTAAATTAAATATCTTATTACATATTGTTCATTGTTTTTCATGACCATAATATAATTATGTCCAAATGTATTTGTTATATTGATAAGGTCATAGTAGTTCCCCACTATGATGAGAACCTCAGAGTGATATGAAAATATTATTAATATATTTATGTGGTTGGATAATGTACTATGATGGGAAACATAGTATATAGACTATTATATGTGATTACTCATAAGTAGATGAGACTTCCTCTCATGAAGTTCACACTTGGTAATCTCTAAAACGAGAGATTATGAGAACAGACCTGCCAGTAGGAATTCCGCATGTTGTGGTGTCATCATATATTCCTATATACAAGTGTGTGTAATAGTCTTTAGACTTTAAGATTATACTTAATGTATGTCATGACTCACAAACTTAGATTTGCTGATGAAAACTGTCATGCCATATATTGGTGGGAAGTAGGGATGTTGGGTTTGTCATAGATAACATGTTTTTAATGGATAATTCAAGAAAGGATTATTCCCTTCAATATTTATGGATGTTGATATCTCAGTCTTTTGATTGAAATAGAACCGTCAACCTATATTCCATGTCCATGGTGTAATGATGAGTTTATTTTAGATAGTAAAAGAATGATGTATCAAGCATATAGGTTGATGAAACCATCATGCAACCTGATTGATGAGATAATGTGACAAAGGGATTATATTACAAAGTGATAGTTCTTATGTGGTTGCTGTGGTTGTGACTTTACGTTCTTTCTCTCGGGTTCCTTGACCTGTTTCTAGACAGTAATCTTGTACTTTATGTAATCCCGCCTAATGCCAAAGAGAAATAATCATATAGGGTAACACACTAATTGTTTCTGGTATACTCAATTAAATTCTATTAGAATTTTATTAAAAAATATTATTCTCAAGAATGAGGAACAGTTTTATTTATTTTATAATGATCCCATAAATTAAAAAAATATTTATCTACCAGATAGTGAATAAAATATATATATTTATTTTATTGAATATTATTAAATATTTATTTAATAGTTTTTGAATAAAATATTTATTTAAGATAATAAAATATTTATTTGGGTGTTCAATATATTCCATAGGAGTTCAAATGGACTAAGACCACTTATGGTGACAAAATAATTATTTATGAGTCAGTAAATATTATTTATCTATTTTACACAATTTGGAACACCAAACAACAATAATACTGTTATTATTATTTTTGTGGCATGGGAACTCATTAATGGTTGTAATTATATTTAATGGTTATCATGTAATTAAATTTTGTATCCAAAATCCCAACTCTTTAAATAAATGAATACATTTATTGTGTAATTCATTCGAAACCAATTCCTTGTTTGGTAATAGAGAATTGTTACGCACCATGAATTCCCTCTTGAATCCTCCTCATATCTGCCTCTAAAGAATGAGAAACCCAAGAGATAATTTCTTCAAGACCAAAGAACAAGCAATCAAGAAAAAACTACTCAGGACATTCGATTCACCACACTAGAACCCGTAGAATGAGTGGAATTTGTCAGAGAGCATTGAAGCACGCGTGGATAAACGCTAGAGGGATTCTAACCTTGTATCCTCATAAGTGAAACAAAGGAAATCCATAAGGGCCTTTTTAGAAGATCAAAAATCATCAACGAAGAAAGTTACTAATCCCGGGTAATTATTTCCTCAGATATTAAATAAAATAATTATAAATTTGACGTGTAAGATCCTCACTCGTGGTTTTGAGAAACAATTATTAAAAGAAATTTTAAAATATCACCCACCATCGCATGCGTCCACTATGCCCGGAACCAACAAGTGGTATCAGAGTCATCACATTTAAATTTATAATTATGTTTTTGATTGTTGATCTATGCACAATTGTGGTTAGATTTTATTTCATGTTATTCATTCTTATTATTTGATTTGAATTAACATCTACATATTAATCATGTTCATTTAGTGTTTAATTTTCTAAAAGGATTAAGAACAAATAAAGAATGATCATAGATTCTATTAGGAAGTTCCAAATAATTGGTTGATAAAACTGAGTTACACGACATGTGGATGTTGCACATTCTATATTCCCATGCATAATGTATCTAGATGCACCGAGTATTTAATTACATGCGGTGATTTTATTGAACATCAAGTGTTGACTGTGCCAACTTGGAACATGAAAATCAGATACATGGTGTGTAATTGGCATGTAAACACTATGTAGTTTGGCTGAGTCAACACACCAGAGCCCCATGCATGTGACTTAGATATACGACAACTGAGGTACATTGCGTTTAGCTACATGTACATTCCCTATAGTCTCCCATTAATAGACACAATTAAAACTACATTAAATTTGAAA
This sequence comes from Viscum album, assembly GCA_963277665.1. NCBI lineage: Eukaryota > Viridiplantae > Streptophyta > Magnoliopsida > Santalales > Viscaceae > Viscum > Viscum album. The sequence continues at coordinate 378,354,165 of OY728163.1, read as the reverse complement.
TTTCATCATTAAAAAATTATTATATTGATTAGAACACTATTGTGTGTTTGAAAATTTAATAATGGGTTTAAAAAATTTTAAAATGATTAATTAATTTATTATAATTAATATGTCATTATTGGTTTTGCCGTTTATTGTCCATGAATTCCATTAATGATGGGTATCTCCAAATAAGATCACATTTTCATTAAGATGAAAGAGAATTAATTAATTAATTAATTAATTAACGCAAGCGCTTTTATCTTAAATAATAAAAGATTGAATAAATGAATGCTAGCTATTTAATTTTCGTATTCATTGTCTGTGTGATCATTCATGCGCTTGACCAAGAGATATGTATGTTTCGTAATTTATTTAATTAAATTTATTGCATGGTTTTTCAATTATTTAATATTAATTTAAAAGTTGGACTATGAGTCATACCTCCCTCCATTATAATGTAGGACCTATGTTTCCAAAGATATTTATGTAATTCACTTCAACCATTCCTTTAGTTTCCATCATATGCATGTGAGTAATAAATATTTATAATTAATGGAGTATCCCAAGGCACATGGGGATGGTTCAAGATAGAACCATAATGATGCCAACTCCGCGATACATAGGTGGAAACGTGGAATGTTGTAGCTCATGCTATGTATGAAATAAGAAGTTATTTCCCATAGGTGATCAGTTGATTTAATGTCTGCTCATTAAATCAACCATTAGATAATCTAATGATTGGGACATTTAATTAATTAATTATTTTCTGTCTGATGTATTAAAATTATATTTATTGATGAAAGACCATGATCACGTAAATTAATGAATTAATTTTCAAAATATTAAATTTAAATAAAATTTATTATGCATAACTGTTTTATCCAATCATGGTTAATTAATTAAGTAAAAATCCACTAAAATACTAACAAGACTTGTAAAGGATGAAACAAGATAAAAATTTATGAATAATAAAATAATATCCCTTATTCTAATATTATGTTAGACTAAGCCCTATGTTACTTGATTAAGAACAAAAATCAATAGAACTATGTGTTTAACCAACCCATTTTGGGACACTTACTTTTATAAGGGGAGTTATTATGAAAGTTTCGGGTTAACTTAACCATTTTACATTAAGATAAGTATCCCTTTATAGACTTGTTGTAATTTGGAGGCAAGTGTTGATAAATTCCTAATCGTGATTTCTAGATTGGGGAGTCCACTCAACGGATCAAGGAGCTGCAAGCCCATAGCTGGTAAATACATTCCTACCTAAATACTTTAAAATTAGCTTGAATAACCATTGTTGGGGTTATGTAAAGGGGAAATGGATCCTTTACACTAGAATTTCCTAACAAATAGATATTCCAAGTTCAATGGTGATGGATATTAAGACTTGATAAAATAGTGGGATATTTAATAATATCAATCAATTATTTATCCCAAAATCCATAATCAAGAGAAGTACTAATAATATGCTCTTTTAATTGTAGAATAAAATGAGAATCTCACTATCCCTATGATAAATATTAGATAAATACAATATCTTTACTAGAAGTAACTTCATATAGTGGTTTAGATGCCTTTGGGTTGTTTTATGCCACAAACAGAAATCTTACATGCTAAAATCCTCAATTCTTGATCTGCCTACTCAAGAGGTGGGTGATGAAGAGTTCCTAGTCTATGAAAAACATATGAACAACACAATAAATATTCAATTTTTGATGCTTTATCTATTTATAGTGAAATAATAAAGTCTCATGAAATCATGTATGTATATAGCTTTCTTGTGCACCTCTATGGTCTTTACCAGGAGAGATCTAGATAGGTACATTTTCAGATTTCCAAGGCAATCTTTCATAGTGAGCTCAGAGAGGGTTCCCCAAATGGTCTCAGGTAGTCAATATCATTGGTTACATTGAGCACCTAGAGGTTCTAGTGTTTAAACTCCCCAATGAACTGGGTACATATCTCATTCTAGAATAACTCCCTTATAGCTTCTATGGGTTTTTATGAAGTTTAATATAAAAAACATTGAGAAGTATCTGCCATATCTTATTATCCTAATTATCTAAGTAGATAAAGATATAAATCATAAAAATCCCTTTTCCCTTATGGTGAAAAAACATAAAGGGAAAGAAAATATCTTTAAGACAAAAGGTTCTTCACACCCTTTAAAGAAGAATAATATCAAAGGGGAAGTAAGGGAATAAGATGTTTTCTATTTCTCATGTGGAAAGAAGGGCCAATGAAAGAAAAAATAAACCAACTAAGGAGGAAAGGGGGGATTTAGGTGTGTTTTTTATTGTGTAAAATTTATTTATTTCTAAAAACTAGGTATTAGATACAACTTGTGGTTCCCACATTTTTATTCAAATATAGGAACCAAGTAGGTTTAGAAAAATTGAAGAGGGTAGGTAGATCTATGAGAAGCCAGTGGAGCTAAACTTGTTGCTATAGATATCATGGTCTACCACCTCACATTACGAACTAGAATAATATTGGTTTTAAAGGGTTGTTATTATGTGCCTTCAGTTACTAAAATCATTATTTATGTATCCAAACTAGATACATATGGATTAATTTTCAAATTTGTAAATAAATGCTTCTTCTTTTATAAAGATAGAATTTTTTATGGTAAGGCACATTTATATAATAGTCTTTAGGTGTTGAATTACATGAACCAGGTAATGGAAATTGACAACGAAGTTACTTCACATGACTCATACCACACCCAAATTTGGTATCACTGGTTAGGTCATGTAAATGAAAAATTCTGGACAAAATTACATCAAGAAGGATATTTAGATTCTTTCGAACAAAAAGCACTTGGTTTATGTCACACATGTTTACAAGGAAAAATGACCAAATACCCATTCAGTGGGAAAGGTGAAAGGGTTAAAGAGCTTCTTTAATTAGTTTATACCGATGTGTGTTGACCATTTACTATTGAATAAAGGGGTTGATACTCAAACCTCATAACTTTTATTGATGATTTTAGTAGATATGGATATATTTACTTAATGAGTTATAAGTCGGATTATTTTGATAAATTCAATTAATATAAGAATGAAATTGATAACCATATTGGTTGGAAGATTAAGTAACTCTACTTAGAATGAGGTGGAAAATATCTTAATCAAAACTTCAATGATTAGTTATGGGAGTTTGAGATCCAATACCAACTCACTCCTCCTTACACATCTCATTGGAATAGTGTAAGAGAAAGGAGGAGCCACACCTTTTTGGACATGATGAGATTAATTATGAGTCATGCAAGTATTCCATTATCCTTTTGGGGATATGTGTTACAAACAATGACACACATACTAAATTGAGTAACAACTAAATTGGTAAATGGTATTCCATATGAATTTTGGAGTAGAAGAAAACCCATGTTATCGAATTTACATATGAGGGGAAGTGAAGAAGTTGTTAAGGACTCTTTAGGTAAAAAACTTGAACCCCAAGGCACAAAGTGTACCTTTATAGGATACCCCATGGAAATAAGGGGATATTACCTATACAACCCCTCAGAAAAAAGGAGTATAGTGGAAAGACTTAACATATTCCTTGAGAGGGAGAACATCTCCCAAAGTGATAGTGGTAGTGAGATAAACTTCGATGAAGTCGAGGCTCAAGGAACAAAAAATTTGATATAGGATCAGATTCCACAAATCCCCATGGAAGAAGAAACTATTCTAGAGATAGAAGAACTATGTATGAGTACAAGAGAGGTTAGATAACTAAAAGGTTATGGTTTTCTTGTTACTCAGGATCGTGACTTATTATTAGTTGATAATAATGATCCTCAAACCTACAACAAATTAGTATGTGGAATAGATGTTGACAAGTTGAAAGAAGCCACGAATTCTAAAATAGATTCCATGTACCAAAACCATGTCTGCATTTTGGTAGATCTTCCAGTCGATGTAAAGATTGTTGGTTAAAAATTGGTATTAAAGAAGAAACTGTACATAGAATGACAATTCAGTACCTATAAGACGCGACTGGTTTCAAAAGGTTTTAAACATCATCAAGGTATTGTCTATGATGAAACATTTTCACTAGTTATAATGATGAAATCCATCAGAATTATAATTTCCATGATGATATACCATGACTATGTGATTTGGAAAATTGAGATCATAATAGATTTCCTTAACGAGAACCTTCACGAAGATGTTTACATGATGCAACTTGAAGGGTTGGTGACTCCAAAGTATTCCAATAAGATATAAAAGTAAAAAAAAAATCCATTTATGGATTAAAGAAAGCATCCATGTCATGGAAAATTTATTTTTATGAATCCATAATAGAATTTGGGTTTATAAATAATGAATGTTATCCTTATATATACAAATGGTTTAGTGGGAGTGAAATCCTTTTCTTAATAGTATATATTGATGAAATATTACTTATTGGAAATGAAATATTAGTCTTATTGTCTATTAAGGAATGGATGAATAAATGATTTTCCAGGAAAGGCTTGGGTGAGGAAACATATATTATTGGGATCATGATTTATCGTGATATATCGAAGAGGATTCTCAACTTAAATCAAAGTATATAGATTGAAAAGATAATGAAGAGATTAAGTATAGAAAAATCCATGAGGGGATTGTTTCTAGTATACATGGCATTCATATTTCTAAGAAAATGTGTCCTAAAACCCATTTGGAATGAAATATAATGGAAACTATTCCATAATCATCAAATATTGGGCTAGTCATGTATGATATGATATGTAATAGGCTAGATTTTACCTATGAATTATTTTTGGTAGGAAAATATCAAGATGATCCAGGTGACCACTATTAGATGGAATTCAAGAATATCCTTAAGTATCCGAGGTGTACTAAGGATATATTCCTGATTTATAGAGGTGATTAGGAACTAGTCATCAAAGGATATGAAAATGATAGTGTCCAAAATGATCAAGATGACATGAAGTCACAAACGACATACATCTTCACTTTGAATGGAGGAGATATGAGCTGGAAGAGCTCAAAGCAGGCTATGGTCATAGATTCTACAGTAGAGTTTGAGTATATTTTAGCTTATTGGGTAGTTGAAGAAATAGTTCAGATGCACAATTTTGTCCAAGAAATTGATGTGGTACCTAGGAGTTAATATCCCATGACACTCTATTGTGAAAATACTATAGTGGTGGCTCTCGCAAAAGAGCCAAGGCCACATTAGAGAATGAAGAACATACTTCAGAAGTATCATCTCTTGAGGGATTTTTCTCAGAGATGTGAAGTTTCAATGAGCAGTATTTACATGAAAGAAAACGTGGAAGACCACTTGACTAAATCCTTGACTGAGAAGAAACATGATTATCATAATAGGTTTAGCAGACTGAAAGTCATAGGTAGTTGGCTCTAGTCCAAGTGGGATTTTTTTAGAGTTGGTGTCCTATAACGAACTATTTTTACTTTGATTACATGAATTTTTTATGTATTTAATATTCAATTAAAAATCTTATTACATATTATTCATTGTTCTAAATTACTATAATTTAATAATGTCCTAGAGTATTTTTTTCATTGATAAGTTCATAGCAGTTCCCCGCTATGGTGAGAACCTTGAAGTGCTACGAAAATATTATTAATATATTCTATGGTTGGATAACATACTATGATGAGACTCATAGTATATAGACCATCAGGTGAGATTACTCATAAGAAGATGATACTTCTTCTCCAGAGGTTTTCACTTGGTAATCTTCACGATGGGAGATTATGAGAACAGACCCGCCAGTAGGAATTTCACATATTTTGGTGTCATTGGATATTACTGTCTTCGAGCGTGTGTGATGGTACTTAGACTTTAATATTATCATTAATGCATTTGACGACTCACACACTTTGATTTGCTGATGAAACTCATGACACCATATGTTAGAGGGAAGTAGGGTACATTGGGTGCATCACAAATGACATTTTATTAATGGACAATTCAAGAGAAGATTTTTCCCTTACATATTTATGTATGTTGACATCTCAACCCTTGGATTAAAATATACCTGTCTACCGAAATTCCATGGCCATGGTGTAGTGATGATTGTATTTCAGATAGTCAAAGAATGATGTATCAAGCATATAGGATGATGAAACCATCATGAAAATTTCTTGATGATATTATGTGACAAAGGGATTATATTACATAGTGAGCATTCATATTTGGTTTTCTTCGTTGAGAATTTAATTTCAATCTCTTGGGTGCGTGGACCCTTTTATAGACAGTAATCTTGGACTTTAGGTTATCCCACCTAATGAAATTGAGAAAGAATATGAGAGGGTCACACACTAAGTGTTTCTGGTGGTCTCAATTAAATTATATTTGAATTTAATTAATAAATATTATTCTCAAGACTAAGGAATAATTTTATTTAAGTTATAATGATCACATAAATAAAATAAATATATATTCCATGGATTGTGAAACAAATATATTTATTTATTTTATTGAATATTTAATAAATATTTATTTACTACTCTGTGAATAAAATATTTATTTAAGATAATAAAATATTTATTCAGGTGTTCAATAAATACAAGATAATTTCAAATGGATCAAGACCATTTTCAGTGACAAAATAATTATTTTTGATTTATTAAATATTATTTATCCATTTTGTGCAAGTTGGCACACCAAAAAATAAAAATATATTTAGTATTGTTTTTATATCATGGTGTTTAATTAATGTTTATAATTATATTTAACAGTTATTATGTAATTAAATTTTGTAACCAAAATCCTAGCTCTATAAATAGATGGGAATGTCTGTTGTGTAATTCATTTAAAACCAAATCAAAGTTTTGGAATAGAGAAATTTTGCACACAATGAATTCCCTCTTGATTCCTCCTCCTCGCTCCCTCTCAAAAATGAGAAACCCAAGAGGAAATTTCTTTCAAGACTGAATAATGAGTGATCAAGAACGAATAATTCAAGACATTCAATTTGATTAACTAGCACCCGGAAAACCAGTGACATTTCTCAGAGACCATTGAAGCATGTGCAGATCACTTCTAGAGGGATTATACCCTTGGATCCTCACAAGTGCAATAAAGAAAATCTGGAAGGACCTTTTCGAATGATTAACAATCATCAACGAATAATGTTCATAAGCCCAATTATTTATTTCTTCAGATATTAAATAAATTAATTATAAATTTGGCATGAAAGATCCTCACTCTTGGTTTTTGGGAAATTATTATTAAAAGAAATTTTAATATATCACCCATCATCGAAGACTTCCACAATACCTAGAACCAACAACCATCATCAGTGAATATAATACCATATCTTTTAGGTTCTCTAAACTAACTTATATTCAAATGTAGTACTCATGTATCTTAAAAATTTTCTTCCATGTGGATTTGTAGAATGTATTCATATAAAAACTTCTATAAATATTCATCTTGAACTTCATCAAAATCTATCTTGCTTCCACTATCTATTTTAGATATGTTATCCATCTCATGAAATTTGTAATTCCTTTCCACCATTACCTTTTTTATATGAGAGTTCGAATAAGTAATGTCAACTTTTTTCCTTAGGGTATCCTATGAATATAAACTTTATGCCTCAGGGTGAATGTTTATTCCTTGAAGAGGCATTAACAAGTTCTTCAGAGCTCTAGGAATTTAATTTTGAAAATACAAGTTTCTTTCAAATCCATAACTGGCATGGTATACCATCTTTCGCTTTAGTTGGTACTTTTATTAGTGTGTACACTACTATCTCCTATGAATACCCCCAAAATGACAGTGGAAAATTTTCATGACTCATCATTGACCTCACTAATGTGATCCAATCTAAACAAACATAAATAATACATTGAGACGATGATTTAAATAATACATTTTACTAATAGTCACAAAACCTAAAGACCTAAAGGTTTAGTGTCTTAGAGATTAACTATAAAAACATCTTATTTTATAACACTTGTAAACATTTCTCCATAATTATTATCCAATAGTTCCATTTCTAGATATCTCATATACTGTAATTGTAGAATCCATACTTTTTTCATGACTATTACATCATTTTAAAGATATACAACATAATAGTTATACATTCAAGGATGGAAAGGTTTAGTATATTGGGAAGATTATAATCATACATCACTTTCAGATAATAAAACATAAATATTTATTCAAAAACTTGTTATTTATCATTCTAAAATCTCACATTATTCAAAGTATATGTAGTCACCTGAGGATATACATCAAGGAATGGGGTGAGCTAAAATCCCAATAACAGGATGAATAAGGGACATGAATCAATACAAAAAGGGTGAGAATAATCATAATAATAATATCATAATAATAATATCATTATGAAAACAATTTATAAAGTCACAAAATGTAGAGAAACAAAATGAAACATCATGCCATAATGGTCTCATACCACACAAAGTTGTGGACAAAACAAGCCTCATGTTCATGCATAATATATGTGCATAATAATGAAATCATCATTGTGAATAGGATAACATCATGTTCAAACATAATACACATTATATAATGAGATAAATCACATTACCTAATGAATTGGATGGATATATAATTCTGGGCCCACCCATCACATCATAATATTTACATAATCATGCATTCTACATAGTATGTATAATAATCAAACTAATAAAATAACCCCTGGAATGGAATGTGTTTCATAAGGATTTCATTAAGTATAATTTCATGAATAAACATTGGGTTCCCAAATTAATTAGAAAAAACATATCTGGCATAAGCACCATCATTCCCGAGTAATGAAGAAACAACTCAAGTGGAGTAAAAATGTGTTTTGGAAAGAAAAGTATTTTTGGAAATATTTGTGTTTGGATTATAAATCAAGGTGGAAACATATATATTCTTGAAATATATGGTAATAATATTGAAATGATATTTAAGGAAAATTATAGGAATATCCATTTAAAAATGACATGAAATAGGGAGAACCCAAAGAAAAGGAGTTGGGTTTGAGAATCCCATTACCTTAAATCCAACTTTATTTCATCACTTTTACACCTCCTGACTAATATAAATAGGATTATTAAAATATGGAATAATAATTAATTATTTTAATTTTTACAAATATTCTTCAGTTATAATCATTTGATTATATTTATTAATTTCATCGGGTAAAGGGAAGACATTTTGATACCAATTTTTTTTTTAAAATTTCCCATTTTTCTTTTATTTCTCTATTTTGTTCAAGGAAATTTATAATTAAGTATAATAATTATCATAATCATAAAATACATATATTTATAAATTTATATTTAATAAATAATTTATTTTGACTATCCATAAGTTTGGTGATAAGGAAATAAGTTGGAAACGTCCTCGTTGTTGGTTAACTGACTATTGACAGGACATTGTCGAAATAGTGGGAAAGGGAAGTTTTAAATTTATATATATCATAAATATGATAATTAATTTAGTTTATCTTAATTAAAATAGAAATATAATAATTATTAATTAATTTTATAATATTTGGTTTTGAAAGGAATTGGGAAAAAATAAACGGAAGAAGAAAAAGATAGAAGAGTTGATGGAAAATTAATCTTTCTTGGGAGTAGATTCTCTTATGAGAAACTAATACTCCATTGATTTTTAGAGTTTGTTTACTATATAACATACCTCATAATTCTAAGGGTTTTGATAGGGATTAGTTGGGAAGAAATTATTTCCTTGGAAAGTGATGGAGGAGTGGTTTTCCAAGAAGTGGGAGAGGGGTATTTTTAGAATATAATATTAAATAAAATATTATATCGAAGTTAAACTTGTAATAATGATTTTTGAAAATATAAATAATATATAAATATAATTGAATATTTTTAGGACTTTTAAAACATTTATAATTCTAATTTACATAGTTTATTAAAAAGGAATATAGAAAACAAAAAAATTGTTATTTTAAGGGATCACTTTTGACTTCAGGTTTTGGAAAATGTTTTTTAGGTTTGGAACTTAAGTTTATTGTATTATAATGACTAATTTATGAAATTAAATAAAATTTGGATGAACCTAAAGTTATATAAATTATTATGTCACTATTACATCCTAAACGATGTAATTTAAGATACATTAATTATGAGAAAAATGTATTTTATACTATTCACCTGAAAATTGATGCATTTTAGAAAATTATGAAAAATCACACTTGAAAAATATCAATTTGATGATTTAAAAAATGGTATTAATTTTATCAAAATAAATTTCTAAAATATGCAATTTTAATTTTTAATATAAATATTATTATTTTTTTGAAATACTTTTAAATATAGTTTATTAAAAATGTTCCTATACGTTCTTTGAATTTTTAAATCATGATATTTATTTTTAAGAAATATAATATTTTTATTTAATTATATTACTCATGATAAATATTATTTATATCAAAATTTATTATTTTAAGGTTAAATTACTATTCCAACAGTCATGTTACTATTTCCAATAGTTAGGTTACTATTCACAATGGTCAAGTTACTATTCCCAACAGTCAGTTTAATATTCAGTAGTAACATTACATACTATAAATACCACTTCATTATTTCACTTAATATTCACAAAAAATTTATCCGAAGGTTATATATTTTCATTTTCTAATATAACGATTTGTTTACTAATGTTTTGATTCATTTCTATAGTGTTGGCTATGGGGGAGATGATTCTAATAGATTGGAATGATTTGTATTTTCCCATTTTAGATTTTATATTTTTTTTATTTTTTTCCAATTATAATGTTTTGCATTTTCTTTGGTTTTGTAACTAACTAATGTAGTTATATTTATTAATGAGATAAAGTTTTATTGGATTATCTTTATTTTTTATTCGTATAATATTATATAATATAATATAACACACATTTATTTAGGAAAAATATATTACTAAAAAACACCATGATATTACATTCTTTCCGCTTTAAAAATTTATTCCTTGAAATTTTATCTCATATTATTTGTTTAGAATAGGTGAGGGTAATTTTGTTTCTCTAGTTCCCATGTTTTCTCTCCACACTTATGGTTCCTCGAAAACACTTTGACAAGGTGAGTTTTCTTATTGTGTAAATATTTGTATCTATGGTACAAGATCTTCATAAGCTGATCTTCATACAAGAGGTCATTATCCAGTTGTACCACATCTAGATTCAGTACATGTGATGGGTTAGTTATTTACTTTCTTAAGAGATATACATGGAACACATCATGAAATTGGGCCATATTTGGTGTAATTTCAAGATTATATGCCAATGAACCTTTGAAATTAAGGATATTAAAAGTGATAATGTATTTAGGGATAAACATATCCTTCTTTACAAACCACATGTTTCTCTTATATGATGATATTCAAATAAAAAATTAGTCTCTAACTTTAAATTCTATGTCCCTTCTACGGTTGTTAGCAAAACTCTTTTTCAAAATATAAGAAGATTTTATATGTTATTGGATGGCTTGAACCTTACTTGTTATATCTTTTACAAGATTAGATCAATATGGCTTTCTTTCACCAACTTCATCACAACTAGCAAGAGTTCTAAATTTCTTCCCATATAGAGCTTCGTATGGAGCCATTTAAATAATTTGGTGGAAGACATTATTGTATGAGAAATCAACTAAGGGAATATTTTGATACCATTATCATTTAAATTCAATTTGGCAGGCTCTTAGAATGTACTCAATTGTATAAATAATTAATTCAGATTGGCTATCAGTTTGGGGGTGATAGGATATGCTGAAATTTCTTTCAGTATTCAGAGTATGTTTAAGTCCTCTCTAGAAACTAGAAGTGAACCGTGGATCTCAACTAGAGATGATTAAATGTCAAACCCCATAAATCATTACCAATTCCTTGATGTATATATTATAATGTTTTTCTAGTGATAAATATTACCGAATGGTTATGAAGTGGGAAGTCATGGTGAGTCAATCCATCACTACCCATATCACTTTTTTTCTTTAGATATTTTTAAGAGACCAGTGAAAGATTCCATGATGATTTTCTCCCATTTCCATGTGGGTATAGGAAATGGTTTCATCATCCCATTGGAACTCTATCTCTTTTCTTTAATTTTCTAACATACCAATCACCTTATGATTTAATCTACAATATCATTATTCATGTTATCTCACAAGAAGTTCTTTTGAAGATCAATATACATCTTGGTAATTATAGTATGGATAGAGAAATATGATTTATGTGCATTATCCAATATATCATTCTTTACCTCAGGTGAATAAGGAACAAAAATCCCAGGTCCAAACTAAATTAAACCACCACCATTAATATGGAATTCATGAATCCACTCATCTTTATCCTTATTTTGATCTTATCTTGGATTGATAGTTGGGGAATCATTTGGGAAAGGTAGGATGTATTCCCTTCCATTAGGATTTCTAGATCTATCCTTTTTATATTCATAAAGATACAATCTTTATCAATCCACATAGTTGATATAGTAGTATTTTATTTTTTATAATAGCATCAACTACCTTTTTTCCTTTTCTTGGATAGTAGTAAATAGAGAAATCAATGTCCTCGATGAGCTCTAACAACATTCCTTGATGAATGTTGAGATCCTTCAGTGTGAATATATACTTTAGAGTCTTTTGATAGGTATATATGTCACACTTATCAACATAGTGACAGGGATTCAAAATTTTCAAGGAAAAGATCATAGAAGTTAAATCCAAATAATTAATTGGGTAGTGTTTGTCGTGGATAATCAATTTTTATGGGGCATAGGCTATTAATTTGTAATTATGCATGATTACACAACCAATATATTTCTTTGAATCATCATTTTATATCACAAAAAATATATCCACTTGATGGTAGTGTGAGTATAAGAATAGTGATTAGCCTCTTCATGAGATCCTTAAATATTTCCTAACATTATTCTATCTAGACATACTTTACCCATTTCCATGTAAACTTAGTTACCAAGATATAAAATCATGAGAAATTTCTCATAAAACATTTATAGTACCCTAATAAGATAAGAAAAATATGTATTTCCATGACACTAGTGGGTCTATTTCATTCCTCAATTTATTTTATATTTTAAGAGTCCACGGAAATTACCTCAATTTTTATAATGTGGCCTAAGAATATGACTTTATTTATCCAAAAGCCACACTTATTTACCTTATCATACATTTTATTCTTCCTTAATGTCACCAGAACAGTCCTTGGATGTTCATCATGTTCCTACTTACTCTTGGAGGAAAAGAGAATATCACAGATAAACACTACCATTTTTTTCAAGATAGTATCTAACTACCCTATTCATAAAATCCATAATGATTTCACAAGTATTAGTAAATCCAAAGGGATTCAATATGAAATCATAATGACCATATATTTTATAAGAGGTTGTATTATAAATATATTCCTTCTTCACCATTGTATGATGATATCTAGAATTAATATATACCTTTGAGAATTACCTAGATCCTTATAGTTAATTGAAAAATTCATCAATCCTCACCAGGGGATACTTTTTCCTTATAATTATCTCATTAAGCTCTTAGTAATTGATACACAACCTCATTGATCCATCCTTTTTCTTTAAAAAGATCACTAGTGCACCCTAAGGTGATGCACTAGAGTGTATAAACCGTTTGTCCAAATTCCCTTATAGATTCTTCATTAACTCATCTAGTTCAACCAGATCCATCTTGTAGGGGAATTTAGATATAGGAGTGGATCCAGGTATGATCTCTATTAATAACTCTACCTCACTGTCTGGGGGATGTCTAGGTAACTCTTTGGAAAATACATCAGTGTATTCCCTCACAATGGTAATTTTCTCCAAGTTGATACCTTACTTTGACTCAACCATTTGGGAAGTGTATGATTATTCACAAGGTATTAAAACCCACTCCATTGATGTATTTTACAAAGTATAATCATGATATATCTTTCATTTGTGCAGTTGCATGGGATGGTTTATAATATGAAAAGAGGTTTCCTTTTCTTGAACATTTATGTGTTCTCTATATAATTATATTAAATCCACGAATAATATAGAATCAAACTCCACTAGGGTAAGGATTAAAAGATTCACTGTATGAATATCCACACATATTATAACATGAGAATATTCCAACACTTGGGTTACAATGATAATACTACTATGTGTTTTTATATATATCTCTACTACAATGTATTAGGGATTTCATTCAATAGTTCTAGAAAGCTTATAGGATATGAAGGAATTCCTAGAACAAAATCAAATATTTTTTTCCATTGATGATTGAATATTAAGTGTACCTTGTATGACTTAATTTCCACACTCTACTTCAGCCATAGTGATAAAATAATCTTTCCATTTCTCTAATGTATTTTGTGGCTATTGATGTTGATTACCCTCAAGGACCTGTGGTTTAATTCACTAGCTTGCAAAGTGCCATTTTTCCTGACAATTGAAGAATTGAACCATGTTTGGTTCATTAGGATGTTCTCTACTTTCCTCCATATTTATTTCTAGATTTTTTATGTCTCTTAGACATTCATGATCTCAATGTCATTCCCTCCCACACTTGAATCATTTTCTAGTCCCTTTGAGGCAGTTCCCATGATGTTTATTCCCACATTTTTGACATTTGGGTGGTTGGATCTTCTTTCCTACTTTTCCATTTCACCCATCATCTTGAAAATCCATTATTATATTCTTATATACATAAACATGAGACCATTATTCAAACTACACATATACTTTTATATCACATTGAACAACTTATTCAAAACTACCAAATTCTAAGATTTCTAGATCATTTTGAAGGTGTGGTTTTAAAATAATATAAAATCTATCTATTTTTATATCAGTTTTTATAAAAAATATTGAGTAGTATCTTAAAATCCTTGTAAATGTTTCCTCATAAGTCATAATGGATTCACCATCCTTTTTTTATCTATATGAATTATTTTTCCATATTGTTTTAAAGAGTTTGAGGGAGATACTTGTTGAGAAATATATTTTTAAAGTCTTCCCACTTCATGCATTCCATTTCATCACTAATTTTGGTGTTATTTATCAATTCTCACAATTTATCAACCGGTTTATCTATGTGATAGATGACCAGAGTCACCTCCTCCATTTCAGAATGGAATAGCATAAAAAAGATATTATTTATTGTGTTAACACACTATTCTATGACAAGTATATCAAACGTTCCCCTAGAAATCAATGGTCATTACCATATAAATGAATAAATGTCTATTTTCCCCTTCTTGGGTGAATGTGGTTGTTCTACATGGTTCATGTAATTATTCATTTTCTGAGACAATTGTTTAAACATCTCCATGATGTCTTGAACTCCACCTCCGAATGGAATTGGGGATATCATTTGGGTAATCGTTGTATTGTATCAAACATAGATTCTTAGCCTGGTTTATCCTAGTTCCCACCATTTTATAAAATTTAAATTTTTTGAACCAAATATAAGTCAAAATATAAAGAATAAATAATTTATATCTATGTGGAAATCATATCTAAAATAATATATTATGGGATCTGTTTGTTTATACTTATTTTAAAAATATATTATTGGATTTTTACCGATAACTAGTCTTATCCTAAGTGTTTTAAATAACATTATCTAATATTAATTTTCAAATTAACAAATAATTACCTTTTATACCCACTTTACCATCCATAATTTTTTTCATGACTATTACATCATTTTAAAAATAAACAACATAATAGTTTTACATTCAAGGATCAAAAGGTTTAGTATCTTATGGAAATTAGGATCAAACATCAATTGTACATAATAAAACAAAAAAATTTATTTAAATCCTTCTCCTTTATCCTTATAAATGTTTACATTCTTATTAGTACATATAGTCACCTAAGGATATACATCAAATAAAGGAGTGAGATAAAATCCTAACAAGAGGATGAATAAGGGACATGAATCAATATAACATGGGTGAGCATAATAATCATCATTAGAAAATAATAATTGGATTATCATCGACATCCCAAGGAAAAAATTTAGTAAATTCATGGAATGTGGAGATGCATAAAAATGAAACATCATGTCATAATGGTCAAATTCTACACATATGCGTGAACAAATCTAGCATCATGTTTATGCATAAAATTTGTGCATTATCATAAGAAACCCATTGTGATAAAATAGACCAACTTGTTCACACATAATAAACATTATATCATGAGACACATCACATTACCAAATTCATTTTTGGGATATATAATTCAGGGACCACCAGTTACTTTAAAATATTTACATAATCAAGATAGCCACATATAACCTATAAAAATAATATCCATAAAACAAACCATTGAAAGGAATTCATTTCATAATTATTTCACTAAGAATAATTTCATGAATAAAATTGGGGTTTCCAAATGAATTATGGAAAAAATATTTTTCATAAACATCATCATTCTTGAGTGAATAAGAAATAACTCAAGTAAAGTAAAAATGTGTTTTGGAAAGAAAAGTCTTTTTGAAAAATATATTTTTTTGGATTATAAATCAAGGTGGAAACATGTATATCCATTAAATAAAACATAATAATTGAAATTATATTTAAGGAAAATTATAAGAATATACCTAGAAAAAATTATGCAAGTGATGGATAACCTAAAGAAATGGAGTTGGGTTTGAGAGTCTCATTACCTTAAATCCCTCTTTATTTTTTTCGCTTTTCCACCTCCTTAATAATAAACATAGAATTATTAAAAAATTGATTCGAAAGTGAAATATTTTTATTTTTACCAATATTTACCTATTATATTCACTTTATTTTATTCATAAAGTTCCTTAGTTAAAGAGAAGGAATTTTGATATCATGTTTTCCTTAAAAATTCCCTATTTTCATCGATTTTACTATTTTTTTTGAAATTTATACCTAAGTAGAATAAATTATAAAAGAATAGAATAAATAAATTTATACATTTTTATATAATAAATAATTTATCATAACCATCCGTAAGGTTGTTTATAAGGAAAAAAGTTGGAAACATCCTCGTTAGCGGTTAACCGACCATTAACGAGACACTGTCGAATGAGCGGGAGAGGGAAGTTTGAAATTTATAAATGTAATAATTTTGATAATTACAGTAGGATAAAACAATTAATAAAATTTTAATGTAATTAATAATTAATTTTATAAATTTTTTTAAAGTAATTGGAAAAAAATAAATAGACTAAGAAAAAATGAGAAGAGTTGATAGAAACGTACTCTTTCCATCGTGTAGCCTCTTTTATACGAAACTAAAAATCCCATGATGTTTCGAGTTTGTTTAGTACAAACATACCTAGGTATTATAAGGGTATTGAGAAGGTGTATTTGGGTAGAATTTGGTATTTTTTAAGTGATGGAGTAGCAGTTTTTGAAGGGGAGGTAGAGGGTTTATTTATACTTTAGGAGAAGGGTATTTTTAGAATAAAATATTAAATAAAACACTATATAAAGGATAAGACATGTAATAATTATTTTTTGAAAATATAAATCTATTATCAATAATACATAATGGTTTTAGTACTTTAAAACTATTAATAATTTTAATTCACCAAGTCTATTAAAAAGGATAGAGTAAAAATTGTTATTTTTAGGGATAACTTTTAACTTTCAGTTTTGGAAAATTATTTTTAGGTTAGTAATTTAAGTTTATTATAATTTAATGAATAATTTATTAAAAAAAATTTAATTTTTATAAAAATCAAGTTTTGGAAATTTTTATCTCACTATTACATAATGAATGATGTAATTTAAGATACACCGGTTATGAGGAAAACATTATTTTTTACTATTTATATAAAAATTAAACAACGTTAGAAAATTACGAAAAAATTACACTTAGAAACTTTTGACATGATGATTTGAAAAATTATATTCATTTTATCAAAATAAATTTCTAAAATAGAAAATCTGAGTTTTTAATATAAAAATTATGATTTTTAAAAAATACTTTAAAATATAGTTTACTAAAAAAGTACCTATATTTTATTTGAGTTTTTAATTGTGATATTTATTTTACAACATTATAATATTTATATTTACTTATATAAATCCTGAAAAATATTATTTATATCACAATTTATTATTTTTGAGGTTAAATTACTATTCTAACAGCTTGGTTAGTATTCCCAATAGTCAAGTTACTATTCCCAATAGCCAGGTTACTATTTCAGAGGTCACATTACCTCCTATAAATACCACATCATTATTTCACTCAATATTCATTAAAATTCTTTCCAAGGTTATATATTTTAATTTTGTAAGATTTTGATTTTTTAATGATTTTTTTTCATTTCTATAGTGTTGGTTATCGGGGAGATGATTCTAGTAGATTGGGGAGATCCATATTTTACAACTTTATCTTTTTTATTTTATATTTTTTTTCCAATTGTGTTTTTTAAAATTTTCATTGGTTCTATAGCTAACTGTTTAATGATCCTTATTAATGAGATAATGTTTTCTATTTTTTCTATATTTTTTATGGTTATAATATAATATAATATAACACAAAACACATTTATTCGAGAAATAAATATGACTAATAAACACTCGGACATTACAATAATCATCTTCCTAACCCATGTATTGGAAACATAAGAAAGGGGTGATCCCATATGCTCTTTAAGGTAAAAACCTATCATAACATGAAAGAAGACATTAGAGAGACATAAATATCATAATAAAGGATCATAAATCTATTGATGAAAATCATAAAACATTTTAAAGTAACATAATATCGTAAATAGATCATTAAAAAGGCATACAAGATATGAAATGTCTCAAAACACATCTCAATAACCATATAAAATGTGAGCATGTCATTAAAGTAGGGAATACATTAAAAAAGGAACAATATTTAAAGAATTTTATCTCAAGGGAGTGAAATTATTTTTAAAAAATTAGCATAACTTGATTAAAAACCTAGAGATATGAAACAACCATAATCATAAAAAATATTATGATAAAATCTATATTTATCACATTCACACAAAAACTTGTAAAAAATATTCCTACATCTCATTAATGTTGAGTAATAAGTTTTACTTCTTAGTTTTTCATTCCTTTAGTTTTTAAAATCACAAGCACTTTATTAAAACATTTCTATAAAATTTTTATCTCCCAAGAGTTTTAGAATGTTTTTATAGAAAACATTATCTTTTACCACAAAGAGAAAAAGTTATAATTTATTATTAATATTAACTTATTATTATACTTTACGATCATTAGAATGAGTATGTTTATGATAAATCAAACATTCCTTTAATAAGAGTAGGAGTTAAAATATTCTCTTATCTATCATAATAACAAAATTCATGTCCATCAGAATAATAATTTTACTGATAAAATTGGTCTAACATTCATAAAGATAATCATATTAACAGTTAATAAGGAAGTCCATCAGACCGACCATAGTTTATAATCAGATTACATGTACTTGTTTCTAATATAAGGAATTATTTTAACATTGTTATGGTGTTAATAAATACAATGTCGGGCATTCATTTACAAATGAGTTGTCAAGCGCTAGCTATCTGAGGCCGTTGCAACAAACTAGGAAATATGATCATTGGGAGATTCCCTATAAATACCAAGTCATTTAATGAGTTTGAAGCTGATAAATTTGATTTGATATATATTCTCCCTCAACTCTTCTAAAGATTAGAAATAATTAACTAATCATTCTTAGTCTTTATAATTCTTTAGAGATTTATCATTCTGTATATCCTTATTAGGGTTATTTACTTAAGAAATTTTGAAATTGTATTCACGTCTGATAATTTTTATGATTAAGGATTAGGGAAATAGAAATATAGTGAATCTGATCCATTAGATTGAGAGATTTTGAGGATAGTAAGATAGATAAATTATGGACATCATATTGAGGGCTTTTGAGGACAGGAAGGCAGAGACATTCCAATCATCGTATTAAGGGATTTCCTTATAAGGAAAGATAGACTTTACTATAAGTATAAAAAAATTGATACCATTTGTCAATTTCATTGACTACCATACTCTTAAGGTTAATAGAGGAAATTGTTTTAATAATATATTGTATTTAATTTATTCTTTTACATAACTATTCTATTTTTTACATGCTTATATTCTACTATTAATGATAATAAAAAGTGAGTCATCATATCCATATTTCTATACTATTTTTTTATCATTGTTACTGTGATTATGATAAAAACAATAATGTAATATTAATCAGATCCACTGTGATTATGACATGTTACTCCTATATAATCAGACAATTTCTAGTTCCTATTTTATGACTCTGATAATCAGACCGAGTCTGAGTCTGATAGTGCCACTTTAAGAGGATTTTTGTTTGGTTTAGTTAAAATATTTTAAACTAAAATTTGAAACAATAATTCAATGCCTCTTTTAAGTATATCCATCAAATAAGATTCTTATAATCCTACAATTGGTATCAGAGAATGTTTATACTGTTTATATACATGATGATTTTTTACTTTATTTTCTATTATAAGTTTTTATGTTTTGAAATAAAATTTTTATATATAAAATTTTTTATTCTCTAATATGTAAGTATATAAAATAATTACTATAATTTTTAATATAGAAGGTCTTAATTCTGGCTCTATAGATAATCTAAACCCAAAAAGACCACCTATCTTTGATGGTGCTCATTATGAGTATTGGAGGGATAAGATGAAAACTTTTTTCTATCAAAACTAGATTTGATAATTTTTTTATGATTAATGGTGGTTAAAATATTCCTTACTCATTAAAAACATGAGCATCAGTTAAATTATATAGTAAGTATTACTCTATTGTGTTCCATGATAAGAAGCATATACAACCAGATATCGTAATGTGAAGCTGCAAATAATATATGCAAAAAGAATGAAGTCACACACTTTGATACTTCTAAAGTTGTTGTGACTGGGATATCTATGCTTAGAGAAGACTATCAGGCCATTGATTTTATACATAGAGAATCTGTTGCAAAGATTCTCTAAATTTTTATGAAAATCATAAATAGTTTACAATCTATCGGTGAAAAATTTATTGACGATGAGATTATTATTGGGAATATTATTGATATTTTTTCCAATGAGTATGAATACAAAAGAATAAAAGTTGATGAGATAATAAAGCTTAATAATATTAATTTTTTTAATTTAATTAGATCTTTTATTCAATATAAGGTTATACTTAAAAGTGATTTTGAGAAAAATAAAAATAAAAATGGTTGTGTTGCTTTTTCTAGAACATTTACCTTACCTTCAAATGTTCAGTTAGCAGAGAAAGTTGTTTAATATTCATTGAAGAAGAAAGTTATTATTAAATATGATTCCAGCACTTCAGAACATTTTGAGAATGGTTTTTGATTCTAAAACAAAAAAGTTTGTGGAAAACGTTGATTGTACTATATTGGAGTCACAACTATTAAGGAAACTTGAGCAAGATAAGAAAATGAAAAGAAAGGCTAAGTCTTATCCTAAAAAAATAGAAATAAATAAATAAAGGTGAAGGATGACATGTTTGATGAAATGGTGAAATTTAAAGTTGATAAGAAGATAGGGGATCCATATTTTAGACTCAACCCCATTGAAGATAAATTCATTAAGATATGCGCTTCTGAAAATTTAGAAGAAGAAGTAAAGGGGAAGAATAAAAATAAAAGATTGTAATAAGCTCATCTTTGTGAAATATCTTTGAATGGAGATGAAATATATTTAGTTAATATAGTCCTTATAGAAACCCATACTGAATTTATTAATCCTAAATCTAGATTAAATTTTAAATAAACAAAATCCTTTCATGATGATATTGCTTTTGAAGTTGATAAAGGAAAGTAAAAATTTCATATTGAAGAATCAAACCCAGTTGTTTAAGAAAAAGAACCTGAAACAGAGGTAACTGGTAAAGAAGATCTTATAACCATAGGGTATCTCAAGGATGATCTTAATAAATATGTATATGAAGAATTTTAATATAAATAAGTTGAAAATAAAGGATAAGAATAATAATAAGAATAATACAAATAAGTAGAATAATAAATTGAAGAGGAAGTTGATGAAGAGGAGGAGGAAGAGGAAAATAAAGAAGAGGATGATAGTGAAGAAACCCAGTCCAGAAAAGATTCATCAAAGTCATCCTCATCTTCACTATACATAACCTCAAAAACAATAAATAATAAAAATCCTGAAGTACTCAGAAGGATAAATCTTCCTTAGAATAAGAAGCAGACTCATCGTTAAAGAACGAAGAGGAAGATCCAAGTCAAAAAACAAAAGGTTCTGATAGATCTGAGACTGATAAATATGTTGAGATTGTGAAGATATTTGATGACAATAAATATTATAAATAAGGTGAAAAGTAATTTACAAAGTAACATAAAAATAATGGAAAATTAATATAAGTTAGAACCAATAAAACTAAACCTCCTCATCCATATCCAGAACAGTCAGACTTTATAGGAATGATAGCACAAAAAGGATTTGATTATATTGTCCATTTTTTATAATATTAAAAGGAAAAATTCTTTACATTCCTAAGATATAATAAATGAGTCATCTAATCTAAGAAAGTTTTAGTTATAAATCAGAGTGAATAGGAGTCTTAAAAGAATCAATGATTCAGATTGAAGATTAATTAAATACTTTTTAAGAAATTTATCAAACTCAAACAAGATCATGTAATCATATGTTTAAGTTGTCCAACTAGGTTATTTCAAATATTTAGATCCATGAAAAGTATTTTTATGAAATAAATTAACTTATGGTAGATTCAACATGTTCATTAAATTAGTTATCATAGACATGGATGATAGAGTGAAGTTCAATGAGGAATCCATAGATTCCTCCGATGAAAATACTGATGATGTGAATGTTTTTAAATAGAAAATCCAAGTTATGGATATATAAATGAGTAGTATGAGATCTTGTGAAGAAGAAATGATCGTTTTGAGATATCAAAACAAAGATCTTGTTGAGTAAGTTAAAAATATAAAGTCTCAAGATGACACTCTGGAAGAGAAAATTAAAAAGATGGAGAAGGACCACCATAAGTTCATGAAGATGATGAAATTATTAATGACTTTGATGAATAAAGAATAATTTTTTTCACTTTGAACTCTCAGATGTATTTGTTTTGGTAAATTTTTTTAATGTTTTTAATGAATTATCTTTTCATCCAAATATGATTTTCTTGAATGTTTATACAATTCTGATTAGTAACATGTTCTTTTATTTTATTCATGGATGATTAGTTAGTTTAGTATTGTTTTCTATTTTTACTTTATCTAACATCTCAGTAAACATTAGATCATTTCCCTATCTTTTTGAAAATCCCAAAGGGAGATAATTTTCATACTAATAGGGGAGAATGATATTTTAAGGGGAATTATTTATTTATAAATGGAGATTGTTTTATTAAGGGATAGAATATAATCCTTAGGGTAGAATAATTATTAAGAGGAAGATTTTTTATTTAAAGAAGAACTATTATAAAAAATCATATCATATTCAACATCATATTCATAAGATTTACAAAATCAGGGGGAGTTAATTATTAAAGAATAACTTTGAATACGAAGTTCCTAAAAGTGTAAAGGGGTGTAAGTTTTTCAAGTTATTTTTCATTTAAGTTTTGGGGTTTATGCATTCCAAAAATGGGGAGATTATTGAGTCATAAGTTATACTTATTACTTTTATTTTCCTTTAATTTTTAAAAGAAAAATCACTTTCCTAAAACATATTTACTAAATTTTTATATCCCAAGTGTTTTAGAATGTTTTTATAGAAACATTATATTTTATTATACTTAGAAAAATTTCTAATGTATTATGAATATAAATTTACTATTCTTCATTACTATCATTAGAATGAGTATGTGTATAATAAATCAAACTTACCTTTAATCAGACTAGAAATTAGACTTTTGTCTTGTCTATCATACTAAAAACATTCATGACAATCAGAATGATAATGGTATCGATAAAATCAGACTGACTCTCATAAGGATTATCATATTTAAAATTCATAAGGAAGTCCATTGAACTAACCTAATTTTATAATCATATAACATAGACTTGTATCTAACATTAGGAATATATTTACTATTTTTATGGTGTTAATCAATATGACGTTGGGTATTCAGTTTCAAATGAGATGTCAAGCGCTAACTGTTCGAGGCTATTGCAAAAAACAAGGAAATATGACCATTGGGATATTACCTATAGATATCGAGTAATTTTAAAAGTTTGGAGATGATACATTTGATATGATACATTTTCTTTCTCAAATCTTCTAAATATTACTAAGCATGAACTGCTCATTCTTAGTCTTTGTAATTCTTTAGAGAGTTTTCATTCTAAGGAATCCTATTTAGGGTTGTTTCCTAAAGAACTATTTAAATTGTATTCATGATTGATCATTGTCAAGATCGAGGGATTGGAGAAGTAGGAATACGGTGAATTTGATCCATCAAACTGAGGTATTCTGAGGATAGTAATACAAATCAATTCTGATCATTTTATTAAGGGATTCAAGAGATAGGAAGATAAATCCAATTTGATCATCATATCAAGGGATTTATTGGTAAGGAAAGTTAGAATTTACTATAAGTATAAAATAGTGGATACCTTTAGTCAGGGTTATTAACTACCTTACTCTTAATTTTAAAAGAAGTAAATATTTTAAAATTTTCTTCAAAGTTATTATTACTTTTACAAAGTTATTCTATTTCTTATTTGTAAAAGTTTAAATTCCACTATTCATGATAAAATAAAGTGAGTCATCATATTCATATTTCTCTATTAATTATTTTATCAATATTAATCTTATTGTGATTAAAAAAATTCTATGATATTAATTGGATCTATTATTATTATGATAATTTACTCTGATATAATCATACTATTTATTGTTCTGAATTTGTGACTCGGATAATCAGATTGAGTTTGACTCTGAAAAAGTTACCTTAAGAGGAATTGTATTTTTTTGTTTAAATCTTTTAAACTAAAATTTATACTAAAATTCACACCTATTGTATGTATATCCATCTAAGATACTTCTTATGATCCTATAATTTACATAACAACTTTGTGAACAAAGATTCCCACATTCCATCCACAAAAAAAACTATGAAAAAAGCTTACCTCAACACATTCATGAAACATTTAAATAACTCATGTGATATGAAACATTAACTAATGCATTATAGGGTGATATAAGACTCCAACCATTATTATCCATACGTACGTGTTCCATTTAAAAATCAATCATAAATATATCTTGATAATCCCATAGAAAATGAATGAGTTTCTTAAACATACCAAAAAAATCAAATAATATAAACTTAAAATATCATAGGATATAAAAAATATCATTTTCCAAATTAATCATAAAATAATAACATTTATAGGGCGACGAAAGCATAACTTCATGAAATTTAACCATTGGAGGGTAAATAGAATTGAAAATAAAAAAGTTTTCACGAAACCTTTTTTGACATCAAAGTATAAATTACTTCTAGAATATTTCTTCATGAATTGAAAGAGAATAATTTTGAAAACTGTAACATAAAGTGTTCTAAATAAAACATCCTTGAAAATACATAAAATCTTCAAAAAGTATAAGTGAAAATACATTTAAAATTTTTACTTTTAAAATAATATTTAATAATGGTGACTTGAAAAATTCATAAAATTTTCAGGAAAATGATGTCAAAATACATTGAAAAGTTTTAATTTTAAAAATAATATTCAATTATGTTACCTAGAAATAGACATAAAATTTATCAAATGAAAATATGGAGTGGATGATAAAAATTTTATTTTGAAAGTATAAAAAAACCAGTTGAACATTTTGAAATAACCTTATTGAAAACCCACATCATTTAATGAATGATGAAAAATATATTTTTAAAATGAATTCATGGAATAAAAAGAATCATTATATATAATTTTTTTATAGTATGGAAGGAAGAACATTTTTTAAAGTAAAAACTTGGATATGGATGAAAAATACATTAAAATAAATGTGAACTATTATAAACATAAATGCATTTCCCCAAAACAATATAATCATGAAGGATGAATACTTTGTTGTTAAAGATGATTTCCATAAAAAAGTTTGAAATATAATAGAACATAATCATAGGTTAGAATATATCAATCTTGAATGTTTTTAGATTAATATGAGTGATTATGACAAAAGAAAGGATTTGAGTCACAAAAACTACTAATAACTTGAGGAGAATTTAAATCAAATCCACATGAAAGGGAGAGATTAAAATTAAACTTAAACTATCATTAATAAAATGTAATTTATGATATAATATCTTAAATAATTAATATATACATTGAATAAATAGAATTAGGTTTATAAAAGAAAATGTGTCTCAATAAAGGAAATTTTGAGATGAAACCCTTACAAGCTGGTTAAAAATTCAATAAAAAACCAATAAAATTGAGGTTGTGGAATTAAATGTAAAATAAAGTGAATAAAATATAATTCATGAAATGAGCTGCTTGGATTCTCTTATTCTTATGGCAATAGAAACCCCCTCCGTGCTGAGGCCAAAGTGATGCTCTCTGGGCTCACCATTTGCACTCAAGATAACCTTGACATCTCGCTAGTGGAAACTGAATCTATGATCCATTACAATTCCCTACTTGGAAATGGCTCCACCGTATGTTCAATATCTTATTTTTTCAGGAAATGTATATCCCTCCTTTTCAATAATATCCAAGTGACCCACACGTGGCGCAAGGGAAATATGGTTGCCGATCACCTGGATTCTTTCGCTGATTAGAGTTCTATCTCTACTCGCCTCCTCTATTTCAATTATTTTATGTCCGAGGGTATTAATTTGATTAGGGGTGATTTCCATGGATTACATTACTTTATAACCCTTAATCCTAGTGTTCCATTGTTGTTCTTTCTCTTTAATAAAAACTTGATTTGGATGGATTATGTATTTTGACCATGGTAGAAAGAATCATAAAATAGCATAATAATATTCATAATCTTAATAGTGAAATGAAAATAATTTTTATATATTAAATATATTTGAAAATCAAACCATGATGGTTAGTGATTAAAAACAAAACTCAATACTCATGGAGGTGATAGTTTGCACATACACACAATTAATATTTCCATTTCTCAATGAATGATATGGAAAGAAGGTAAATGATAATTTTAAATTTCATAATCAATGTTATATAATACATTTTGAATTTATTCATCCAATATCATTTTTATCAACCATTAATGATGGAAATGAAAAATAGAAGACCTCACTTTGTGTAGTCTGTAGTCCATGAAACACATTAATGATGTTTTTGTTTTTCTTAGCCTATGGAGAGGAATAAATAATGATCATGAGATTAATATAGTAACGTATCAATATAATTATGATATTGATATAATTATATTGTTATAGAAGAAATAGTTTTAGAAGAAGAAGATTAAGGAGAAAACATGAGGGGATAATACTTACATTGGATACTTGATCATTCCTTGGAAAACTCCATGGAATTGAAGGGATTGGGATAACTTAGTGTAACTAGGAGTTTAAGAAAGTGTGGTTAAATTCTCATAGATGATATCTAGGAATAGTTTAAGGAAATTTTGAGTGGTAGGTTCATGTTTGAAAGGGTGTAAGTGACCCCCTTTTAATGGATAAGAAAAGGGAAGTTTTTTTGGAACACCCTTTATATTTTGACAATTCCCTGACACTATAACAAAGTAAATTGCTCTAAAGTTTCACAATAATGGAATATTGGGTGTCTCTCGCTCGATAAAGACTCAAATAGTTCTTTCCATAAATGTTTTAAAATCTTAATATAGTTTTTACCTTTAAATTTTAAGATTTTACTCTTTTATATTTAAACTAGGTAACAAGTTTTTAACAAAGTGATTTAATGTTATTGAAAATATAACATAAATAATATATCCATATTTGGGGGTGATGAAACTAAATTTAACCAATATTTTTTAATAGGTTGGGGGTGATAACCTTTTTTTAAACAAAAAATAGTGAGTCCTCTTTTAAACAGGGTTGAGAGGTAACCCTTACACAAATCGTAGGCCCAGAGTCACATAGGACCAAAATGAGATGGCCGAAAAGCCTAGTGTCTTAAAAAACAAATAATGGTCTGAAGACCTATAGTGATTAGAGAAAAAGATTTAATTTTACTAGTAAAATTACCTCCCCCACTATAAGTCTTCACCATAAAATTATAGTTCAAAAATACATTTACCCATACCATGTGACATTGTATCATGCTAGAATGATGTATCCAGGAAGGGAAATCATTCATTCATGACATGTAATGAGGTCCAATTATGGATTAGAACACGCCCATATCTATCTTAGTCTACCCAACCAGTGAATCCTATGAATCCATGATTGCATCACCTGCCTTTTGGAATGCATCATCAAACAAGAATCAAGTGAGAAGGAAACATATTATAGAACCCTCCACCCCTTAGTAGGGATGAAAGGATTTTTAATAAGAATAAAAATGCACTTACCTCAAATCGAGGCCATACTCCCAATTGTGTAAGTATAATGAAAACCTGATATGCTAATTCATTGATCTGAATCCATTTATATTGTAAGTAAACTATAAAAATGTCCTGAAGGTCTTGAGGCTCGAAGACCAAATAAAAAATGGACCAAAGGCTCAAACCCAAAACGGACGAAGCCCTAGGAAGAAGAAAGGCTTCCAGAAAAACATCATTGTTACCACCACCCTAAATTTATCTCCATTGCAATCAAGACCTAATGAAAATATTTCCATCTCCCTTAACACTATTGATATCCTTGAACACCTCTGTAGTGAAACCAAGACGAATTCATTACCATCACCTTAGACACATAGCCAAAACCGCACTAGGGTTGATTAACCTACACCCACGCCACTATCATTGGAAATCACTTAGAGAATAGTATTTGAAAATAGTGTAACCACCATAAAAAAACCTAATTCCAAAAATATCCACACTTCCCCTTTCTATCACTTCTTATTTAATAAGGCCATGAAACATTTTTGGCTACCTAGACTCTCACTAGTGCCAGAACCCACCATTTTCCCTGACCGAAGACATGAACACCATAAAACTTCACCAAAAACAATGATAAGAACATGAAACCAACACCATCCCAACTATATCTGGTCAAAAATAATATATCTAAAATATATCTAAGCATGTATGCTGATTAGGTAAGATGAAGTAATGATTTGGGACCAAGATGCACCGGAGAAACCACCAGATGAAGGAAACAAATATCAAAGGGTAGGAGAAGAGATGATCATATAGAAGAAGGAATAAGCAAATAAAAACATTTGAGTGAAAAAAATATTCTTGCAATCCTAGATACATCACCTCAAATGACTAAAACCTGGATGGCCAAATCTTACACACTCACCACCGTGCTGAGGATATCTTACACCACTACTAGAAAACCATTCAAAGAATAATGCCGCCACCAAAATACACCATAAACTGTTGAAGGGTTATCCCATGAGCTGAGATAATTATATATCCCTTCCTAAATATAACCTATATTTAATCGAATTAAATTTCTTATAATTATTAAATTAATTTTCAAATTAAATCAAATAAAATGTAGAAAAACTATTTTAGTGGAAAAATGAAATTTTAAACATTATGGATTCTTAATCATATTTAGTATTGATTACCAATTAAACGAGTGTTAATATATTTTTATGTGTTTATAAATCATATTATATTCATTATTTAATGGATACCAATTTAATTGATTTGATAAAAATGTCATTAATATTAATAAAACAATAATATTAAAATATATGTTTCATCGTTATTATGTTAATTAGCACTATTCATAATAATCTAACTTTTACACCTAATAATAAAATTATCAATATTATTAATATAAAAATTATTATATCAAATATTATAATAATATTATGAAATCAAATTTCTATTTGTAGGGAAATTAATCATAACATTAGCACATATAACGTGTAAAAATCAATTTTTTAGAAAAGATTAATTTTAAGTATAATGTTTAAGTATATGAAAAATTTATCAATGTTATTAATTTTAATTATATTAATAATATTATAATTTTTTGAAAAAGAGTTATGTGAAATTAAAATAAATCCAAAACATAATTTCCCCATGCATAAATTTAATTAAAAAATAGATGAAAAATAGTTTTTATAAAATATTACTTGATTTTAAAAAATTATATTAATGGTTTTAATAAATTTTTATAGTATTTTTAAAATTATTTATTTTAATATATATATATATATATATATATATATTATATGGAAATGGTTTCAAAAACTTCTAAATCATATAAAAGTGATGGTATTAGAAAAATCATTAATTTTTTAGTATTCACCAAAAAAATTGATTTTTTAGAAAAATCACTAAAATATATCCTCATATAATTTTGCTGTGAGGAATTAAAAAAATGAATTTTACTTAATCAAATTAAAATTTTAAAATTTTAATTTTATATTTTGAAAATAAAATATATAATATAAAGAAAATAGATTTTATTGAAAATAACTTTCTAATATTAACTCACATGAATTATTTACCTTTTAAAAATAATAATTATTAATGATGTACCATATTAGTGTTGATTATAGATTTATTAATAATTTATTATTAATATTTCATGGTGTTCTTAAATTGGTTCTTGAACGTGACACAATTTATAGAACTTATTATATATTTTAAAGGATCTAAAATATCATTTCATTATATTCTACCCCATAAATAAATTACTTCCGCATAATTTTAATTATCACTTACTAACAAAGATATTTAATGGTATACATAACATGGATATGGCTTGAGAGTTAACTTCCAAGGTGGTATCAACCTTACTAATTTATATGGGACTATGAAACTCTTATATTCCTTCCTAATAGGCGTATTAAAATATTGAGTTTATTTATAACCATTCAAGATAACCACCTGATGATTAATTAACTTAGAGAGTTTATAGTAATCCTTACATTGATCGATTATTATTGGTTGATTTAAAATATGAATTATGAATTCCTTATTCTCTTAATTTATGTTGGATCTATGTAATGAGAGATATTCAATTCAAAAAATGAAATTAAATTCCCCGAAAGAAGAATTAATAAGATTCACTTATAGAATATTCTCACAAACTTCATACTGGGATAAAATAATAAAATAAGATAATATTAAATCATTAGGCTATTGATTTGATTCTATTAGAAAAAAAATCCTAGGCCTACTAGGGTGTCTAGAAATAGATTCCAATAAGGCATCCATAACTATTTAGTAAAGGATAAGTGTACCTTCTTCCCAGCATTTTCATAACCAAATCCCAGAAGTAGGAGTAGAATATGCTTTCCCTTATTCCCTTTATTTTAGAGGACACTTATGCTAATCATCCTTGTTAGCCTGATGTTCTTTTAATTCAGACCATGTCACTCATATCTCAATATATATCATACACAGATCAACTTATATCATTCTAGCCTCAACCTAAATTACTTTGAGTTGAGTTCACTCATATTTTTAACTTAATCCTTAGAATAAGGATCCCAAATTACCATGAAAATTAATAATATATTCTAAACCCAATAATAATTGAACTTTATGTTCTCAAAATACAACTCATCCTTTATCTAGGAAAGAACATATCAATTAATGTGTACTACAACCTACAAATCCCTACATTTTAATCTATGTTATTAATGGTCACTTTCTCATTAGGTTATATAAAATAACCATATTAAAATCCCTTCAAATAGTTTAGAAATTGTATGTGATTCACCAAATAATATCCCCTAGGAGTATCAAACCAGGTGTGATGTTTGGCGTCTTTGTCGGGCACTAGGCCTCAATTGAGTTAATACCCAAAATTATCTATAAAGGGTTATTACTCTTAAATTAAATTTTACTAAATATGGTATCCACTTATAGTATCCAGATATGTATGTAATTTCTAGGATAACCATATAATATTAACTTTACTAAAACATTGGGATTTTATCTTATACCTAGAATCATCCTTTTTAATTTCACCTAGGATTTTTTATAAAGTTATATAACCATAATGTAATAGTACAGACCGTCCAACCCATTAATTTGAAGGAATTATAGTGGTAGAGGTGTTTGGGGGAAGTTTTGAGTAATTTAGAGGGGAAAAGGAGGAACTTACTAGAAAATATAGCTGAAAGGGGTTATTAAATGTGGAGTTGGATATAGGACCA
Organism: Viscum album; assembly: GCA_963277665.1. Lineage (NCBI taxonomy): Eukaryota > Viridiplantae > Streptophyta > Magnoliopsida > Santalales > Viscaceae > Viscum > Viscum album. The sequence continues at coordinate 378,321,929 of OY728163.1, read as the reverse complement.
TACCAATTTATTTTATAGTGCAGAGAGGCTAAATGCGATATATGGGAGGCCCAAGTAAAGTTTTGTAGTTCTGCTAAAATTTGTATGGTTGTGGCGTGGTTACCCAAAAGTGATATAGAGTCTAGGGTGGATTTTCATAGGTTCTGATGTTGGGGGGGGGGGGGGTACCTATGCCATAGAGTTGGGGTCGGGTGTATCCTACCTATTGATAAATTGGGTTTATATTATAGTGTCTCTACATATGTATTAATGTCCCTCCTATTTTTCAGATCTTCAGTGTAGTTTATCTTCATGTGCCATGGGGTCTACCACATTTTCTTTTTCTACAAAATTTAAATAGTCATATTTCATAGAGGGTATTTGACTATCCAAGCTATGGAATATTACTTTTTACAGTGTCATAGTATTCCCCTTTTTAGCAGTACCACAACATGGAGCTATAGTCTACAACATGATGTGGTGAATATTCCTTTTTATTATTCCACAGTCTTCCCCTTTTTAGCAGTTCCACGACCCAGAGCTGTAGGCTACACCATGATGTGGTGTTTTACATACTGGAAATAATTTCATAAACCTCCTCAAACTTTAACTTTTTTATGACATTTATATCATTTATTAGGTGAACCAAGTTCTTCATTTAGAGGCATTTAATCTCCCCTTTCAATGGATTTCAACCTATAACTTAGGAGATAAATCTATGAAGTATTTAGGTGATATTTCTTACATCCCTCCCATGTTTTATCCTTATTTATTGTATGGGGAGGGTTTATGTCAAGTAAACCTATGGTTTTGGATGTTTTTTAAATATAATTGGTTTTAAGGGTGTTTTTTTGAGTGATCAAAGTTTTCATCTTCATTGTGGTGTCTAGTGACGACCTTCCAATCGATTCAACCTTCTATAGTGAATTGGAAAGCTTTATTTGAGTTTGGGGATCCTTCATTTCTCATTTAGTTGTATCATTTGGGATGGGTTATACTCATTTTTATCTTTGGGAATATATTTTTCACAAACCTAATGAAGTGGATTAATATGTAATTTTAAATTGAATGGGGGAAGGGGAATGAAATCGCATGCTTCATAGCCTTTTGATATTATTGATATTGTGATTGTATGGGATTGACGACTTAATGAAAATCATGGAATTTTGTGTATTTTATTGTTTTTTAATTTTTTTATTATAGAAACCTTTATATATATATATATATATATATATATATTTTTTCATAACCTTAAAGTTCAATTGACTAACCAATTATTTATTATTAAGAAAATGGTAGCCTTGGGAGATTATTGTCTTATTTGAGATTGCTCATGAATAAAGAAGTGGAATGTGATGAAATCCCCTTACTGAATCTGAAAATGGTTTTTGAATAAATGATATGTGAATGTGTGATGAGTGGTTGTGATATTTGGTGGTGGTGTATGGTTGTGTTGTGTTCATGTTGTGTTGGGTGGATGTGATAAGATGTGGTTGGTATGTGATGGATGCAATGAGATGAATTTGTTTTTTTTTTCTGATGTGATGAGATATGGTTGGTATATGAAAGATGTGATGAGATGTGGTTGATAAATGGTAGTTATTATTATAAGTACTGGTGATGTGAAATGGTTGGTATGTGGGGCTTGTTGGAACCAAAAAGGGAGAAGGTTTGTTGGGTTGTGGTGTTTTGTGCTAGTTTCCTGGGTATTAGTGGAATTAAAGTGAAAATAATAAATTGAAATGGAATGGGTTGAAATTGTAAATTAATAACTTAAATAATAACAGTATGTTTGTTTAAATATTGTTATTAAAAATATGAAATCAATGGAATGAAATATTGAAATTAATTGGTTGGTTAATTATTTTTTTTGGTAATTTAGAATATGTAAATCAGTTTAATTTAAATATAAAGGGTGGAATGTGGAATTATTCTTATGAATTATTATGCGGTGTTGTGTATTTAGATATTTTAGTGAAATTTGTGGATGTTGTGAGGCTTAGTGGTGATATTATGATATGTTTGGTCTTTATTTAGTGAACCCATAGGTTAGGCTTGTGTGTGGATTTATATATATACATTGTATATTCATTGTGATTCCTATATGCATCCCACCCATTTTGAGAACTCCATTCTGATATCCAATTTTATTGGGGGGGGGGGGTTACCAATATCATAGTGGTGAGAAAAGATGGATAGCTACCCACTCTCTCTTACTCTCTCTTCAAAGATACATTGGCACGTGTGGGATTTAATGACTAGAAGTCAAAAGGAATATATGGTGATGTTTTATGAGATGATAAGATTGATTATGGTGGGATTCATACTTGGTAGATGGAGGGAACAAGGTTGATGTCCTTCTTGGTCAAGATACCCTACTACTCTGGTTATGTGGCTATGATGTGATGTGATGACCCATGAGTCTGTGGGTGAGATGTGATTTGATGTGATGGCTAAGTTGTTAGAAGGTAGGGTGTGATGTGATGTCCCAAGTGTCTTTGGGTGACATTTTATGTGATTTGATGGCCTAGGTGTTTTCATATGATATGTTATGTGATGTGATGTATGGAATAGATGGGAGTTCTAGGACATAAGATGTTGGGTTATGAGAGTGGAAATCTACTGGGAAAGCGTTACGAGGTAAACTTTTATTGATATCATTCTTATTATGTTACTACACTTTCATATTTTATTTAGTGAATGAGACTTTTTTTGGATAAGTTTAGTTATTTGACCCATTTAGGTGCTTTTAGTTCTACTATTTTCTCACTGGTTAATTAGTATGATCTTTTTCACATGTTCATGAGAGAATTTGGGTATGATCCTACTAAGTATACTTATATTCTAAGCCTACATTTATAAAAAATATTTTTAGGCTTGAAGGATGAATTCATAGACCGTGAATGAAATTTATTTCTTGATATTTGGATCGGTTACTATATCAATATCATAAATTTTCTTTTGAGTATTTATTTGGATACTTTTATCCATATCTGTTTTCTTATCCACCCATTCGGGGATGATTTTGGTTTTCCATTATTTCATGTTATTTCATGGGGTTTTTTATGGTTGATTATTCTTTTATCATGATCATATATTATATAGGGTAATGCCTTCCATTTTTTGTGATTTTAATACCCCTAATGCTAGTCACCAACCTGGAGCCTACTGGAGGTGGGACTCATGGGTCATTATCTATCTTCCTTTTTTAGGATGGATAACTTTGGAGTGACGGGGTTAGAACAGAGTGGTATCAATTTTGTTTATTGAGGGACTGAATGAAATTTAGAGTTAGGAATAGTGAATATTTCATGGGTTAGTAAGGAAATTACATTAGTTGATATCAGTGCGTGACATAGGACAAAGAGGACTTTCTAGGAAATAAAATGTTTGTTCCCCTATGATCAGAAACAAGAACTCCAATCTTACTGAATAACCAAGTGGGGTGGTGCCTCTTGTTGGGTAGAGACCTAGGAGAGGTACATGCATCATGATTAACTTGTGTTCTTGTTTGAAACGGGTAGTTTTGGGAAGGTTAAAATGTGTTAAATAAATATTAATCACATTACAAAATACATGTCTAAAGAAATCCTTCATTACCTTTTCATTTATGGATCCTGGTAATCATTCTCATGTGGATCTGGTAATATAAGTTCAATAGGCCAATCCGACTGATCACCAGAGGGTTGATTAGGTTTAGGAGGATGATCAAAGTTAGAGGGAGATGTGCACTTTTCAAGGGATGAATTTGGAGAAGTATGGTAAATATGTCTCTAATATAGAGATCAAGGGATAGTTGGATGGGATCTAGATCACATTTAGTTTAATCTAAATTTGGTGGTGTACTGGGTCCCATTGGAAATTGGTTAGATTTAGGGATATGTGTGTCAGTGGTGGACATTGTATCTTGTTTAGTAGAAGGAATGATATGTTTAATGGGTCAAATTTTAGAAAGAGTTTTGATCTATGTTATTTTTTTCCACCATGATGGCAGTGAAAAGGATAGATCCACTCCCTCTTTACTAGGGGAGTATTTTTTCATGGGAGTTGGTAATTATGTTCAAGGACCTTTTTCATTTATACCCCAATATTTTTCTAACAAGGAGTCCCATATGAGGAATATTTAGGATGAACTTCATCTTTTTTATCCCATATTACATTACTCATTTTACATTACCAAAATATTTAGAGGTTTAGAAAAAAGGTGGAGGCGATTGAGTGCATGCACTCATGAGGTGATTTATTATGAGAGGGGAATCAGAATGGTCCCTCGAGGATTAGAGTTGTTAGTAGATGTTATTTGGTGATATGGTCTTTGAGGTTATGATTAGTGGGGAGTCAATCTTAACACCCTATTTTAAAAATTCTAGGGATAGTGGTTTCCATGATTTTTCTGGGGTCTTTGAGAAGGTTTTTTTGGTTTGTAGGGTCAATGACCATCATCTAAATAAATGAACCATAATTCTTCAAGATTAGTATGGTGGGGGTGGATAGGTTCAATATCATCCTTAGTAGAAATTTTAGGTGAGAAAATTTTTTCTATAGAGTAAGTAGGATTATGCTTCAATAATGGCAGATAGAGACGGTAAATGCTAGCCTCAGGATGTTCCCTATGTTTAGGGACCTTATCTTGAGTGTGGTCATGGAGGTTTCCATCAACAGTGAGGTAGGGGGATGGGTGTTGTCAATTGATTTTAGTAGAGGCAACAACACTAGAGGGGCCCAAGATCATTTGAGGTATGATTATTTTATCATATTTTTTTCTTTGTTAGATTTAGGATATTCACACTGATTTTTTATTTTTTATCTACTTCATGCTCTAGGAATAGACATATAGAGGCTTCCCATGACCTTGGTGTTGACTATGAATGTTGAAGTCCATGACAGCTTGTTTGATGTGTAATGGGGGTGTAGACTGATGATGGGGATATATCAATCATTTAAGGGTTTCTTTTTTTACTTTATATGTAGTCGTACAATGTGATTATCAACATTTAATGGTTGTATTTTGTGAATTTTGTTTTCAAAAGCATCTAGAAAAGAGTCATGTTCTGGAATGTGTATGATCAGTGTGTAGTTTCATTAGCGAGAAAAGTTTTTAGGTGTTCAGTAAACATGTAGAGTCCGTTATATCCATGATGTATGATTTTTTTGTCAAATAATTGAGTTCAAGGATGGATCAGGCGCCCAGGTTCATTAGGGAGTTTATGGATGTTTTTTCCAAGATGGTTGTGTTGCTACCCCCTTGATGTGATGTTGAGTTTGGGATAGTCCTATAGTCTTATACTTCTCTTATTTCTATGGAACATTATTGGATGTCACCTCCTGAGTTGTAGGATTTGGGGATTCAAATATATGATCTGATGTAGAATGGTTTTATTTGTCCCAGTGTGGCACTATGTGGTTCTGCTGTGTTATTTTTTATAAGGAAAATGGTAGTTTGAAGCTATGTATAAACTACCAGATGTCGAATCTAGTGACGATCAATAAAATTTCCCTATTCCTAGGATAAAGGATATTTTCAACTACTTTAGTGGGGTTAGTTGGGTTTTTGAGATTGATTGGTGGTCTTCATATAACCAATTAAGTGTAAAAAATGATGATATCCTGATAACATCTTTCAGGTGTAGGTATGATCACTTTAAGTTCATAGTAATACCTTTGGGTTCCACAAACACACTGAATATGATCATGGGGATTATAAAATCCATGTTCCATGAGTTTCTATACTATTTCATTAACATGTTCATCGATGACATCTTGATCTACTTGAAGTCATAGGAGGAACTAGTCGATCATCTCAGAGTTGTCTTGTAGGTTATTTTACACCACCAGCTCTATAGAAATATTTTAATGTGTAAGTTATGGGCATGATAGGTTAATTTCATTGTGTAACATCTATAAATGGGTTCCACACATCGGTGCCTCGATCTGGTCGGTTACATGACCTAAGGTGCGCCTCCCCACATTCCAGAGGCTTCTAACTATTAGAGAGGGTTTAACATATCAAAATGGAGAGACTATACCCTCCCTATCAAAGTATCACAACAATGGAAATAAATAAGTAACAATTAATAGTCAATAACCAAAAACCAGAATAATGACAAAACCAAATTAGACAAGTAATACATGATGAAATAGAATAGAAAATACAATATCCAAAACTAAAGCAATAGATATGTCATACCAAAACACATGTCATGTGTCAAATGAAAATCCCAAACTAAAGACAACGAAAACTGACAAGTGGGTCTCGATTACATGTCTGGTTCTATTATCCATGATCCATCCCATATCATCCATCAACATAAGGATCTTACGGTTATCCTATCCTACAACCATGAAGTCTATTTGGGTACTGATTGGGAAGCCAGAGTTGGGTGTGAGTAATAATCACTAAGACACCGCCAACGGTGTCTAAAATAATATCCAATCAATAAAAGCATATGTAGTAGTATAAATAATGATATACAAGTAATAAGTTAAATAGTTTACATATTCAGTTATTCTTTATTTAACTACATAAACCCTGGGTTATGTGGACACCCAACAATCTAATATCTACATTGGCACATGCCCGAGTCTAAACCATATCACATAAGGAATCAAAATTCATTTCATCATGGGATTTAAATATCCATTTCATGTCAAATTTATATCACAAATACTTAGAACCATAGTCCAATGCCATCATTTGGGGCATAAAACACCATATTAAATACCCCATGAGTATTTAGAGACTCAGTCCCTATTTAAAACTCCATTTATCAATCAATCACATATGGGTATTTGGATAATCAGTTCATTTCCCACAATCGTATATCAATCTATCACGTATGGGTATTTGGAGAATCATTCCTTGTCTCACACTCTGTTTATTAGTCAATTACATGTATTTGGAGTATAATTCTGTATCACATACTCGTATATCAATGAATCACATATATATCACATCTATTAAGGTTAATCAACATTAACCCACTTTTTATAACTTCAAAACATATAATCCATCACAATTATCAAACAGTTATAGTTCAAAGTCTTAATCACATGGAATAGCATCAGCAATTAACTATTTAACAATTTTTCATTATTTAAATCATATAGACATTAAACCATTAAGGTTAAGCCAACCATCTCATAATTCTTATTGTCAATTAATTCATAAAAACATTTATTGAAAAATCACACAATCCTAAATTTCCCATAAAGTATACAATTAAAAAATTCCATTAATTAATTAACCAATTAATTAATCCAATTCTACAAATTTTAATTTCCACAATTTAACCTGAAATCATTATCACATGGAAATTTAATTTAATCGATTCAAATTAAGATGTAATTTCCCAATAATGTAAATTTCCATTTCAAAATTAAATGCACATAATTAAATCAAGACTATGGGATTTTCAATTTATACCACCTTCCTCAATATTGTTGGCAGATGCCCACTAATAGAAATCCCCAACTGGAGCGGAACAAACAAGATCACGATGAAGAATGAGATCAAGATCCAAAACCTAGATCCAAGATCAAATGAGTTAGATATATAAAAAACTAATTTTAGATTCATCACCAAGATATTAAATCACCCCTCAAAGGATGATAGAAATATGGGATAGAGAGAGGAAACCAATCAGGAAGAGATCACATGCCATAAATAGGGGAATATTTGTCAAGAAAAGAGTTTGTAAAGCCTTGGAATTAATATAAAAGACTCTAAAATTTTAAGTAATTTGTTTAGTGTTGATCTAGGGTATTTTGGGATATAAGAAAATGGTTTGGAAAATTTTTAATGAATTTTCAATGGTTAAATTTTTCAGGTGCACAATTTCCTTTACATGGCGCATAATTTTCCCTAAACATGTACTTAACCATGAGCCTCCTCCTAGGTGGTGTCATGGTTACTACTAAGAGGGCATATAGTTTGAAAAAGTGTGCACCAACCATAAAATACCTATCTAACTAGGGTTTCATGGTTTAATGGGGTAGGTAACATGGTTTGGGAAAACCATTTTCCAACCATGAACTACCCAAAACCCCTCAAAAAACTATCAGATTTCAACCAAACCTACCCAAGACAAAGCCTAAAACATATATACTAAAAAAGGTAAAAGAGTGCCGTAAAAAAATCTCAAGACATATCCAAAAAAAGTTTGGATCTTACAATATAACAATCATATATAACCTCATACTTGAGATAAACTTGAAATTATATTTAAGATTATGAGGTAAAAAGATTGGTCCACTGAGCCCGCATATCTGCTTCTCTCTCCCATGTTTCCTCCTACACACATCCATTTTTCCACAATACACAAACAATCAGGAAATCCTTTCACAACAACACTCTCTCACTAAAATCCAACACATGTATGAAATTCTCTTCAAAGGATGCATTAGTACCATTCTAAACATCATCCACATCGATCACATGAGAAGGGTCGAGGTGACACCACCAAAATTGTGACACATTATAGGCATCATTCATGAAAAAATATCGATGTGGAAGAGCCAATTGGTATTCCATAGGCCCGACTCTCTTTACAACCTCAAATGGTTCAAAAAACTTGGGTCCCAACTTACCCTTTCTTTGAATCCCATGATGGCCCAATCTAGGTGACACCTAAAGGAAAACACGATCAACCACTATAAACTCAAGGGGTTTCACCATCTATTATCATATGAATTCTGTCTACTCTAAGATATATCCAAATGATTCTGAATTAGATAAACCTACTCCAATGTCACCTAAATGAGACTTAGTCCCAATAGCCCTGACTCACCTGCCTCCATCCAACATAGAGGTGATCTGCATGGACTAAAATAAAGATCCTTGTATGGTTCCATCCTAATAGTCCATAGTAACTGTTGTTATAGGAGAACACAACAAGCAATAAGTGATTATCCCAACACCCACTAGAGTCATGAACACATGCTCATAGAATATCCTCAAGAACCTGAATAGTATGCTCCGACTTCCCATCTATCTATGGGTGGAATTTTATACTGAATAATACATATGTACCAAGTGCCTTCATTAATCCCTTACAGAAGCATATAGTAAAACACAAGTCATGGTTTGAATATATACTAAGTGGCACCCTGTGCATATAGAATATCTGTCAAACATACATATCTTTCTACTGATCCACTGATAAAGTCTCCCATATATGCAAGAAATGTGTTACCATTGCCAAAAGATCCACAATCACTAAAATAGTGTCGCTCCTCTGAGGCTTCCTCAAGAGACCCACTACATAGTCCATTGTAAGATTATTCCAGTTCCATTTCTAAATGGGAAATGGATGTAGTAAAACAATAGGTCATGGATGCCCAAACTTCACCTATTTTCAGGTGTTGCATCATATAATAAACCATGTAACCTCATTTTTCATGTTCGACCACCAATATTTACGATGTAGGTCATGATATATTTTGGTCAAACTAGGATGTACCACCCACTTTGAGGCATAAAATTCACACATCATCTCCTCCCACATACTTGAAGGAACAAATACATGATTCATGACATAGCTGATATTGTCCTCATCTATGGTTCAATTAGGAGGCGACTCCCCAGCTTTAAGGCTTTCCCTTAAGCCCAAACATTACTGATCCACATATTTATTATACTTAATTTAACTAAAAAGTGTATAATCCATTGAAACTGATATGAGAGGAATCTTCTCCTGATCCTCCTCAACCACAACATGTATCTAATCCAACAAATCCATTATCTTCAACTCAAATATAGACTCATGAACTTCTTGAGAACATGTTTTACTACTTATTGAATCAACAACACTATTTCCCTTCCTAGTAATATATTCTAGATCAAATAAAAATGACTATATATAGTCAAAATATATCCTATATCATAGATTCAAATATCATTACAAAAATATGTACTTTAAGCTCTTGTGATCATTATACACAATTATCTTTTCACCCAATAGATACCAACACCTCAAATCATAAACCACTACAGCTAATTCGAGGTTAGGCATATGGTAGTTCTGTTCAGGTGTCCTCAACTAACATGACCCACATGCCAAAACTCAATCTCCCTACATCAATAATACTCCAGTACCTAACCCAAAGGTGTCAAAAAATACCATATCCTCCTCACATATATTAGTTAGGATCAATATTGGTGTAGTAGTCAAGCAATTCATTTTCTATTGGAAACATCCTCACATGCTTTAGACCATCCAAACATTATCCCCTTCTTGTTCAAAATCAAAAGTGGTTCTTCAAAGTGGGAGAAGTCTGGGATGAACCTCCAATAATAACCCACCAATCCTAGAATAATATGTATATCAAAATCATTCTTGTGCCACTCCCAAAAAAACATCCCTCACTTTCTCTGGGTTCACTGACACACATTCCTCTAAGATTATGTGACCCAAGAAGTGTACTTGATCAATATATAATTAAAACTTATATATCTTGGCATATATCCAATTACATCTTAGTGTACTCAAAATTATTTTATGATATTAGGCATGATCATCATGAGACATATAGCACACCAAGATATCATCCACAAAAACAACCACAAACTAATCCAAGTATGGTAGGAAGATTCTATTCATCAAGGCTGTAAACACAGTAGGAGTATTTGTTAGCCCGAATGACCTCACAAAGAACTCATAAAGGCCATACGTTTTTATAAAAGTTGTCCGTACTATATTCAAAGTTTAAAATCTCAACTTATTATTCCCTAATCTCAAGTAAATAGTTTAGAAGACACAAGCCCCTCTCAACTAGTTCAATTTTCCATTAATGCATGGAAGAGGATACCAGTTCTTCAAAATCATTCAGTTTAACTTCCGGTAATAAAAACAAAAGAAAAAGGTCATGTCATCCTTCTTTGAAAACAAGATTGGAGAACCTCAAGATGGTATATTCGGAATAATTAAACCCTTATACATCAACTCTTCTAGTTGACTCTTGATCTCTTGAAGCTATGTTAGTTCCATTATGTATAGTGGTATAGAAACTGGCTTATCTCCAAACATGATCTCAATTGTAAATTCCACATATCTTTTAAAAGGCTTCCTTGATAAGTCCTTATGAAAAACATCATGGAACACATCGAATATGGGTGGAAAGACCACTTTATTTACACCTCTATCATGTAGAAAAAAATTATAAACTTGGTTGGTCATCCCCCTTGTTGCTTATGAATGTCCCTCTACAAACTTCCTTGATATTCCACTATCCATAATGAATATAACTATTACCTTTGGGAGACATAAAATTAACTCTCCTATGATAACAATATTTTTGGGCATGGTAGACTACTAAACACTCCATACCCATAATTTGGTCAAAACCTAACATGTCAAGGATGCAAAGATCCCAACTAAAATTGTACTCCCAACCTCAAGATAACACCCCTAGAACAAACAGATGTCTCTCAACTACACTCTAAAGGGTGTATCTATCATTATATCCCCAGTCATGAACTCCAATTCCAGGCACCAACCTTTCCAAATTTGGGAGGATATAAAATTACAAGAGGAACTAGTATCAAACAAGGCACTAGAAAGAGTATAATCTACATGAGTAATTCCTCTAACTATCGATGGTTCAACCTCAATATCCACAAGTATAGGATGAAGTGCATGAAATTTCCATTCCCATATTCCCTTTGTTACATGTTGAGTCCTTTGAGATTCACTACTCTTCTGATATGATCTCTCTTACCTATAATCACTTCATTCACTACCCGAACCCCCAAGGATAGTAGAACTCCATTTTCTAGACTAATATGGGGTTGAATACCCCCTCTTAGTATTATAACTCTTACTAACACCTACATCATTACCCATCTGTCATGGGTTCCTACAAAACCCTTGTAGATGTCCCATCCTTTCTTATGATTGACACACTACCATTGTTTAGGGGAACTATCTATGAAAGTGACCAAGCCTTCTACACTAGTTATATATTACTCGAGTAAGATCTTGAGTAACTGATTTTCCCCTAAAAAATATACTTTCCACTACATTGGTCAACATTCTGATAATGATGCTTCCAATTCTCAATAGTCATACCACCTGATTGTCGAGTAGAAATCACCCATCCTCCACTAGAATCCTCCTTTAGGCTCCCCTCATAAATGAGAGCCTGATTTAGCACTTCAGAAAACTTCTTCAACCTAAAGATATTAACCTAGGACTTAATTTTAAATTTAATCCCAACCTAAATACTTTCATATATAATAGGATCATATCCTACCAATGTAAGAGAAAAGTAGTACAAATATATAAATATTCCATAATATTTCATAACAAACACGTTCCCCTAATTCAAACTCATAAACTTAGACACTCTCTCATGACTAAGCATCATAGGGTAAAAGTTCTCTAAGAACATCTCTTAAAATTCCTCAAAATCTATATTCTCCAACTGTCCATCCCGATTCTAGATGTCCCACCAACTCTTTTCTTGATCACGTAACATGTAAGCAACCAGCTTGACTCTCTTCTCAGTAGAAGTCTCTAAGTAGTCAAGAATTATTTGGATATACTCAATCAAGAATTCATTTACCTCAGTTCCGCCCTCTCTAATGAAATTCAGAGGGGGTTACATCTAAAACTACCATGTTAGGTGTAACATATTCTTCACAACCTTCTATATGCATCTATTCATAAACTACATGAATCGATAAATTCGCTCATGGAACTACTCTCTAACTTCCTCACCTAGCACTATTGGTGCCTCAAGTCCCAATGCTAGTGGATAATCTACAACTATAACCTCTTATTGTCCTCTCAACAGACATCTTCATGGAGGAATATCTCTATAATGGAAAACAAAAGTCTTAGGAAACATTAAAAAACATTAACACATTAATGTAAGAGGGATTAAAATTACCTCACAACAAGTCATTCCCCCAAACCCCGCCAGACAGTCAAAACCGAGGCACTATCACTAGACTTAACCACCCCTCATC